>OX328125.1:32888590-33235081 GCA_946811695.1 Gonocerus acuteangulatus
TGTTTCGTTCTGTGGAAAGAATTACCGTGTCGTCGAAGTTAAAAGAGTGTTTTTGCGTAATGGCGTGTTTAGCAAGTGCAGATTTTTCTATTTCTTTGTTAGTGATGGTTCGTTTATGTTGTGTAAGACGCGAGTGAATGTCATTTATGGTTTCTCCTATGTATACACCAATGGTGTATACTTATCACCTCGACGGCTAACTATCTAATCATCATGATATATGTTATATATGTATATTACGCCGTTACGCCGGACATCAAAGTAATAATATGCCCTATTTGAAACTCGGCATGTACAAAAATAAACTAATTCGGTCCACGAGGAATAGGTGTTAAAGGGTCTGTCCAATAACTAAGGGTGCGTTTACACTTGATATTTCTGGCAGGAAATATATGTCGCGATATAAGTGTCGGATAGATATTCTCTTGCAAGTTTACATACGGACAGAAATAGCTAGACATTTATGTCATGGATATGTATAGGACAGTTCTCGCTTTGCAATAAATGTCCGGCCTGTTTACACTCAGACATATATGTCCTGTCTAGTCCATTCTGCTTGGTATAGAAGTTTCGGCAATATAGCTAGAAACCAAGATATTTCTGTCTGACATTTATTTCTCTCTTTATAATCAGCGTATTCACCTGACGGTATAGAAGTGTCGACACTTATTGCTCGGGATAGAAATATATATCTCAGACATAAATTGCTCATGGTTTACACTAGTCGCAATTTCTGTCTGACATAAATTTCCTGAAATAACTATCAGGTGTAAACGCACCCTTTAGACAGAAATTGCGACTAGTGTAAACCATGAGCAATTTATGTCTGAGATATATATTTCTATCCCGAGCAATAAGTGTCGACACTTCTATACCTTCAGGTGAATACGCTGATTATAAAGAGAGAAATAAATGTCAGACAGAAATATCTTGGTTTCTAGCTATATTGCCGAAACTTCTATACCAAGCAGAATAGACTAGACAGGACATATATGTCTGAGTGTAAACAGGCCGGACATTTATTGCAAAGCGAGAACTGTCCTATACATATCCATGACATAAACGTCTAGCTATTTCTGTCCGTATGTAAACTTGCAAGAGAATATCTATCCGACACTTATATCGCGACATATATCGAGACATATATTTCCTGCCAGAAATATAAAGTGTAAACGCACCCTAACGAAGTGGAAAGGGATAGCTGCACAGTAGAATGGTGACGGGAGAGCTTACTTGTCACTTAGTAAATAGAATCCATTCCTATACACTTGTACTTGCTGTGTTTACTAATATCTGCCACTTGTCACTAAGCACGTACCTATTGACAAGTAGGTGGCTAGCACTAATGGGGCGGAATATGCCGGTTTGTTTGATGAATGATCTTTGATTCGAGTTCAAATATCCCAAGACAATGCAATGGCATGCAAATGGTGATTGATAACGTGACTTGCATTGCATCCAGACATAATCCTCATTTGTCTGCTTAACAAGATCCAACTAATCAAGATTGCAACCACGCAAACTTTTAGATCTGATGAAATACAATTCTTCTTGGAAAGCATGCAAAATAAACCCTGAAATCTGCATAAGCAAAAGACAAATAAAAACGAGGATTTAGATATCTTCTAAGAAGATTTTAGATTCATCAGTTCTTCATCTTGTATTCTTCGTACAAAAAGTCAATAATTCCGTCTTCTTCAAATGTTGTTCTTGTGATTCGTCAATTCTGATGTTCGCGAGAATAAGGAAAGAATGCGCATAATACTCTAAATAGTACATAAGGTATTCATTATTGGACTGTATAGAAAGAATATATTGTAACCCCGCCTTCTTTATCTAGCATGTGCGACGATTTTGACGGCATTTAATGATACACAAAGGGTGCAAAGTTCAAGACGGATGTCAGATTTGTTTTAGCACATTAAAAGATACCTATATTCAAATTTTTACAAAGATTACAAAAATAAAAATAAAGCATTTTAAATTTCGCCGGACTCAAAATGTTGTTACAGATTCAACAATCCGGCCATATTTCAAAGATTATTTACCCGATTCAAACCAAATTTGGAGGGTCGATAAAGGCTCTAATGTGACACATTTCCGTACAATCGAGGTGTTTCGGGATCGATGTTACATGCAAAAATGTTTAAATTTTATTTTTATTTTAAGGACCATTTTCCACAAGTACTTTCTGAGGTAATCCAATAGTCGTTTATATGGTTAGAAAAAGGTATCTTTCATCTTTTGATAGATCACAAGGACCTAAAAATCGGATTATCTCAAGGAGATATTGAATTTCAAAACGTCACACTACTTTTTCGCTTTCTAATTTTTAGTCTCCGCCGGACTGGGAGAATTTTTTTTTTCTTTTTTTTTTTTTTCTTACGGCGCTTCTACATCTTAGTACTCATTAGTGCCGGGCTATCTATAGGTTGCCGCCCTTTTATAATGCCAACAGCACAAGGTCGGTCACCCATTCAGGTACTGACCACGCCCGACGTTGCTTAACGTATTTTTTTTTTTTTCGGTGATTTTTACCATATAAAGATATACTACCCTTGTGAGCTCAGAAAAAAGGTCCCCAGCCTGTTTCTATTTATTGATTTTGAGATAATTTCGTCTGAGATCCATTTTTCGCGAGATTTCCAATGAAATAGATATGGTCATTTAGAAATGATGGGTGTGCTAGGTGAATACAATCTTATCAACAATACATCTTACTGTGTTTCCTTAGATGAGAAATGAACAAAACTTTTTTTAAGCTCATTTTGCTTGGTAAAAAAATAGAAACTATACTGGGAATTACTGCCCGTTTTCTGCAGCGTAAAACATTGGGTTGAATTGTGATATAAATATCTGGTTCTATGGCACCCAATTAATTCTAAGAGACTTGGAAATTGAGGAAAACCGTACTGGTATTTCTTTACTATCTCAATTGCCGAACTTCGGAAGAGTGCTTTTAGTATTTTTCTTTTGCCACTCCCTCCAAAGGTTGTAAGGAAAACCCTTTGCAACGGACGTAGATCCATTATTCAAACTTGAGCCGGGACCATAATCTGCCTAAGGTATTACCATGTTCTCTATTGAAATAATCTTTTCTTTTCACCACTTCCTCTCTGATTATGAATTTACTACCGCCGGCTGCCCTTGCAGGAGTAATTCTCTTTGTTTTGGATGTTTTTTAAAAGGATAGAGAAATATCCAACGTGTTACAAAGGCTCGAACTTTGTAATAAAATAAAAACTCGCCAGGATCTGAATTCAACCCAGTCGCTCCGCTATACCTGAAGCTCCCTTAAGCTCTTAATCTCGAAAAACTTGATTGAGTAGAACCTGTAGCAAATTTAATCAGCTTTCATTTGTTATACCTTAGTCATGTCTATAGGACGCAGGGTTTCCGAGATATAAGTGAAAACCCCAAAAATGGGACCCTATAAACCTCCCCCCTCCCCCGGCTCAAAGGCTACGGGCGGGGACTTTGGTTGTGTTCAAATCCTAACCAACCCAAACAAAGTTACGAAGTCAAATAATATGTTCTAAAAATTTCCATCTATAACTGTTTGTTGCCTGGACTGTTTGCACATAAGTTTTTTTACACTTTGTTGTCTATTTCCTGTTGTCACTTCACATTTAGAAATTCTATCATTATTGAAAACCCTTCCAATACATTTTCTCTTAAAGCCTTTTTTAGATGAAGGTTTTCTTTCTTTTGTCGTTTTAACTCAGAAATTACCATCGGCTGAGTATTATTGTTTTAAATATTTGCTTGTTCTGCGGTTTCGCGATTAAATATGTATTTCTTTACAAGGAATGACTTATGATGTAACCAGTTATTCTCAGGGTTATTTACTAAGAACGCTAAAGAACGGGATACGTCAAGGACGATGAAGGGTTCCAGATTCAAGCCTTTTCCTAGACCTTGGCATCCCCAGTTCTCTTAAGACAAATCCCCTGGAACTGTGTAATCATAGTGTGTTTTAGCGCGTTTCCTCCCTCCTTCCAAGGAGAAGAAAACCGCTTACGATGTCGATCCGCTCCCGAAATCCGGAAGTGCCGTCTAGAGAAGTCTTCATTTTAGTAATCATAAAACAAGAAAATATTAGAGGTTGTGGTAACTTCACGATTTTTTAAGCACGAGTTTCCCCCGAAAGAATAACAGTTTTCCGGTTATGGAAATAAATATGTAAAAAAAACTTGATTTAGGGTTTTCGGATATACTCTTATATATCTCGAAACCATTTGGGAAATCTTACTAAACGTAAGAAATCTATTTGATGGTTATTAAATTGTCTAAAAATTAGGTCCTTCTTTGACTTTTTTTTAGAGCGATCTCAATTGAAATGGGTACTTAAAAGGAGTAATCTTCCCTTAGGTTACCTTCAGTTGAAATGGGTACTTAAAAGGAGTAATCTTCCCTTAGGTTACCTTCAGTTGAAATGGGTACTTAAAAGGAGTAATCTTCCCTTAGGTTACCTTCAGTTGAAATGGGTACTTAAAAGGAGTAATCTTCCCTTAGGTTACTGTCAGTTGAAATGGGTACTTGAAAGGAGTAATCTTCCCTTAGGTTACCTTCAGTTGAAATGGGTACTTAAACTTGGAAATGTTTAGTTTTCTCTCTAAAGATAATTTCGGCACAAATAAAACATTGCCAAGTTTAAGAATATACCTGTTTGAGGAAAGTGATATTTTAGTAATTGGATACAAGTATTTTTATTGTTGTTTTTAAAGGTCAGTTGAAGTGTCTTTACTGTTCTTAGTAAGTAACTATGAGGTCTTCCAAGTAATGAACTTAGAAATTTCTTTCTTGTATCATCTCTTGTATTGGCAAATATTTTTGGTTATAAGCGGAGTCACAAACTTTAATAACACATTAATATCTATCATCATGCAAAATTTCAAGTCTCTAGCATCATGGGAAGTGCCTAATAATTTTGATGAGTCAGTGAGTGAGTGAGTCCTATAGATCCCGATTTTCGGTCGCTTATATCTCAGAAACTATTCGAGGTAGAATTATGAAAATTTCCAGTTTTACTCACATCTAGTTGTATAATACCTGTGTAAAATTTCATATCTTTATCTTTACCTGGTTGAAAGTTATGGGTAAAAATCGGCTCTAAGACCTCCTGTAATATACACACAGTATGCTTAGGCCGGAACTTGGCCTGGCGCACTACCGTACGCCTAGATTTAGATGAGGGTCCAAGGAGTCGCATAAGTAGTCCGTATCTTTAGTTCAGTTCTTGTCTTTTCAGTTGTTTCCATGTCACCTGGCTATCAAGATGTAATCCTAGATATCGAACCTCGTTAGATACTGGAAGTGGAGTGTTTTTGAGGTTGGCAGAAATAAGACTAAACGCAAGAAGTATGATTAGGTGACGCAGTTCCTGCGAGTCGGACTTAATATTTATTATAAGCCTTCATAAATTTTAAATTTTATTCAAGGACTCGTAACGAAACTCATTAGTCCTACAAAGATAGAAATTGTATAATTTCCATACATAAATGTATTAGGACTTAAGGCAAAATGCAAATAAATAAAATAAATATGATTATTTAATCTGTTATTTAAATTATAATTACGTCAGCACATCATAGCTTCAGGTTGACCGTGCCGGAAAAGGTTCAAGGAAACATTTTCTCGTATAATTAATACAACTTTTGTTTAAGTTACTTTTTTTCCATCGTAATTTCTGAGTTTTTCTTTTAAACATTACACTGGAATCTCCAGGAGAAAATGTAAATGCTTGATAGTTTTCATTGATTCAAATACTTCCTTCTTCAAGTTTTGAATAGATACAAACATGAACATTAGTTGGTTAGCGCTTTTCCTGCCTACCTACTAAAAATGTCACGTTTTAATACCCATAGAAAATAATATAGAAAATGACGGTGGTTCAAATTTGTGTGTGTGTATATATACAGGGTGTCCTTTTTAGATGGCCCGGCTGAATTACTCTTGAACGGATAACGTTATAAGAAAACAAAAAAATACGTGTTTCATAATTTTTCGTCTAGTTTAGGATTTTGACCTTTTTTTAGAAAACAAAAATTTTGGGGTACCACAAACCCTATACAACTTTGAAATTTCAAATGGGATCCTATACTTTCCAATACATCATTTTAAAGGATTTTTTACACAGAAATCAATGGTGCAATCAGATTTAAATTTGGTCAATTAAGAACAAAGTTATGACACAAAGTTCGATGATGTCGTGGGCCCTCAGGACCAAAGGGTCCATGAGCTTGGAGGGTCTGGTCGGCTTGGTCCAACCGAACAGACCCTCGGTCACAAGCTCATGTCAGGTAATATCTAAACCCTCATCTGGTGGGGGGCCTGCGATATCGGTGGGCGTGCCCTCGCCTGGTCGGGTCCTGTCGATGGTGGTGGCGCTATCTGTCACCCCAATCAAGGCATAAATCGCCCGTGTGGCTGACATGCCTTAAAACAAGAAACAAAAACAAAAAAAAAGTTCGAAACAAAATACATTTTGATTGTTTCGGTAATAATTACTTAAAACTGCTTTGCATTTTTTTTTTGTTACATGGGAAATAATTTGTAAATAAATAATTAACTTATTAGGTGTAATTCGTAATAAATGTTTCTTTTTAAGATCCAGAGAAGAAACAGAATAAGCCCCTTTATGTTCGGTAGAGCTGTTTACATTTACTGATATTGTTTATCCAAATGGTCTTAAGTAAGCGAACTTTAATTCCTGGAAATAGATAACTATTACAATGCCTACTTGCCTATATTCAGAATTAATCAGTTAGTCAAAATGAACCGAAGAGTGCAGATTTCCCCTGAGGAAAAAGTTGATATGTACTATTCTTTTATTGAAAGTGGTGGTATCGCTCGTTGTGCAGCTTTGTTGTACTCCCAGAAATTTCCCGCTCGTCCTCAAGTGAGCCACAAAACATTTATTCGTGTTGCTCTCAATATCAGGAGATTTAGATCAGTTGCTGATCGACCAAGATATCGGCAGCGCAATTTCGACGAGGAACTGGATATTTTATTGTATGTTATGGAAAATCCAAATTCTTTTCTCCAAAATACCGGAAGGGTTTTAGGTTTTTCAAAGAACAAAATTAGATATGTACTACGGATTTATAATTTCAAGCCTTATCGCTCTCATCTTGTCCAGGGGCTCTGGGACACTCATTACGACAGGTGTCTAACGTTCCTTGCACAAAGGTCGAGTTTGGTAGTTGATGAAAACATGCTTCATTATATCCTATGGACTGACGAATCAAAATTCACCACTAACGGTATGTTAAATCGTTGGATTTTTCGAACGTGGGCACAGGAAAATCTCAGAATCTCCTATGCTTGTCATCACCAGGTGGTTTACAGTATCAACGTTTGGTGCGGACTTCTCGGATTTAAATTAATTGGTCCTTATTTCTACCGAAATAATTTAAATGGAGCTCAGTTTCTAAATTTCTTGAGAGAACAATTACGGGCTTTACTAGAAGATGTACCTCTGCAGCATCGTCAAAGAATGATACTGCAGCCTGACGGGTGTCCCGCACCCATCTTGCACTATTCTCTGCAAGTGAGGCATTACTTAAATCGGCACTACCGGGACCAGTGTGTAGGACCTCAAGGCCCCATCTGTTGGCCTCCTCGGTCGCCCGATCTAACTCCGTTAGACTTTTTTTTGTGGGGACATTTGAAACATATCGCTTATGCTAATCATAATCCTGCAACATCAGTTGAAGAACTGCACCAAAGAGTGGAAAATGCTTGTCGATTGGTCTCTCCTCAGTCCATCGCACTGAGCACCAACGAAGAGTGGCTAAGAAGAGCGAATCTTTAGATCTTCAAAGAAGGCAGGCAGTTTGAACATGAGATGTAGGTTCGCCAACCTCTGCAGGTACGATGGATTTTTTTTAGTATTAAAAACAGTTAACAAAATTTATTGTCCTTTTTTCGACCTTTATGCCATAACTTTGTTATTAATTGACCAAATTTAAATCTAATTGCACCATTGATTACGGCGTAAAAAATCCTGTAAAATGATGTATTGGAAAGTATAGGATCCCATTTGAAATTTCGAAGTTGTATAGGGTTTGGGGTACCCCGAAATTTTTGTTTTCTGAAAAAAGGTCAAAGTCCTAAACGAGACTAAAAATTATGAAATACGTATTTTTTTGTTTTATTATAACGTTATCTGTTCAAGAGAAATTCAGCCGGGCCATCTAATAAGGACACCCTGTATATATATATATATATATATATAAAATCAGTCCCGTAACAGGCCACAAGGGCCCTGAGTGCAGATACTATAGAGGTAACTGATTCATGACCATACGGCACACTAGGGAGATAGTGTGGTCAGTCCTATGCTCCGGCCGCCTGATTTTCTCCTTGGTCGCTTCGACTGCTAGAGTCATTAGCACCCAAGGTACCCATTATTAAATTAATTAAAGGCTGGGTTGGTCTAGGGACAGTCAGGGAGGCGGAATTCAAACCTTGAACGAAGACACTATATATATATATATATATATATATATATATATATTTGTCAATTAAATCTAGCTGTCACAAAAATGACCCCATTTTTATGAAATTTAGTAAAAAAAAATCCTTTGTTTCATTTTAAAGGTCAAGTTCGCGCATGCGCAATGGCCATCTACGAAAAAGAAGACTGTATGTGTCACTAAAAAGTGTCCGCTGTTCACAAAACATTATATGTATTCCAAGCTGTCAATATGACATTATGGATAACAGCGTTATGGATACGCTAAGATGACGCAGCTCCTGCGTGTTGGACTTTCATTTTTAGTTCTTGATATTCCTAAGATCAAGGCCTGTTTGTTTAATCATTTTTCTACTTTATTTTTAGTATTCATCTTCGTAATTTTAACTGGTTGGAAGAAGGTGCCGCTATGTTTGAAAAACGTGACTGTTTCTATGATCTCGTCCGTCCACCTTGAGATTGGTAGACGATAGCTGATAGGTCTGATATGGACTGTAGGCTGATAGAATGTTAATGAAAGAGCGAGTTAGGCCGGTGTGGAAAGCGTTGCTTCAGAGGCACTTCGAGTCCATGAACTACTTCGAGAACGGGTCACTTGCCACTCAGAGCATCGGGGCCGGTCGTTCGCACCGATGGTGGATTCAACTCTACGGAGTTTCTTTTCTTCCGATGAATTTACCAAACCAACAACATATCGTCCCTACCATGTCAAACTATCATATATGGAAAATCTCGCAGATTCGAGACTTTGCTCTTGGATTGTGGACTCTACGGCTTGTCGCAAATTGTTGCACCTCTAAATCCTTTATAGAATAGCCTTCAATGCCTTAAATAAAGTATCGAATAAGACCTCTATTCAAAATATTACTTCGTCAATGGATAGAATATTTTCGTTCTTATTTCGCTCCATATTCTAGTAGAACAGGTATACGAATGGAACTGGTAGAATGGGCATTAGATAGCAACAATAATGCTATTAACAATTGTTAACCGTACTGAACGCTACTGGTCCACTACGAGTGAACGAGTACTTGTGACTAAGCAGCCTTTTAGGCTGCATCTACATTGGACCCGTATTTCCGATCCGATCGGATTTCCTTTGGCCGACGTGAATGCCTACATTGGTCCCGACCCGATCCGATCCGTTTTATCCACAGCTCGTCAGTAATGACCTCGTAGTGAAGTGAAAATGAGTGATTAAGTTAAGAAATACCACCTAATAAGCATAGAAACCTTCGATTAGGTTAAATGTTAGAGGTAAGAGAAGCATTAGTATTCATATTTTAAAATTATTTATAAGAAAGGTAGCTAGAAGGTTATAAACATTGGAAGCTTATACGCATTGGATGGTTATAAACGTCTTTCAAAATAATTAAATAAAGAAGCGAAACAAAAAAAAAAAAAAGAAAAAAGAATGTGAATTGACAAAGTTGTTCTTAATTTTATTATCTTTCATTTCAAAAAAATGCATTGAAGTTGGTTAAGATGTAGAGGCTGTAGACCTTTTTGAAACACAATATGTGGTTTGGCGCCATTTTGCTCCGTCGGTCCGAAATCGGTCTAGAAACAAACAAGTTTGAATGGCGAGAACCGCTGGCGTTCCGATGGCCAGCGGATTCTCGGATCGGATCGGGTCCAATGTAAGGGCCCCCTTAGTGAAAGTGACACGGTTGTGTGACATTAAGGAACCAATGTGAGACAAGTAGCGTTCAGTAACTAACAATAATCGTATCATTTCATAAAAATTAATTTTTAACATTAGACGTTTTTAACGAAACATATTTCTTCGTCACTCAGGGATCATCTGAATCACAAAGACTCTCAATCATAGCAGCTTTCTATCGATTTTACTGCACCCCGATCTTTGTACTTGACATTCTCACTAAGCTGGCTTTGTGAGTAGTTGGTGGACAACTGCATAGAAGAATGGCGGTGGGATAGCTTATTTGTCGCTTATTAAATAGGAATTTCTATTTATTTGTGCTTGCCCGCATTTACTTGTGCTTTTCTTTGTTTGTTTAACGGCGTTTTGGCAGTTAGGCTATCAACTCCGGGCTATCCACAGGTTGCTACTTTTTTATAATGACAATAGAACGTGGTCGGTCGCACACTCAGGCACTGAGTGCCTGAGTAACCGGTGATTACTAGTACTTTTCATTAAAAAAGAACCTTTTTACAGATAGTTACAGGAGATTAGGTGACATGCTTGAATGACAAGTTCTTAGCTCGTGTAAACAAGAGATCCCGCGCCCCACAATCATACGGCATCTGAATTAAACCCTACTTCAAATAAAACTTACAATATTAGGAAGAAAATAATAGAATTTTATTAAAACAATAAAAAGTATTCTTCTTGAGAAGAAATTTTAATATACATGAAAGGGAGTACATTTATATCTGACTTCATGCTATACCTATATTTATATCATGCTGTACCGAGCTTTAGTGAGGTCAAGATTGGAATATGGTTGTGTGGCATACGGATCGGCTAGCCCACGAATCATTCAAATGCTGAATCCTATACAACATACAGGACTTAGAATCGCTTTAGGGGCTTTCAGATCAAGTCCTGGGCCTAGTATTATTGTTGAAGCGGGAGAACTTCCTCTTAGTATAAGGAGAAAACAACTTTCCACTAAGTATTTTTTAAAAATTAAATCAAATTTTAATCACCCTCTTTATCATGTAACTTCGCAAGATACGTGGAATCAATTATATTCATCACTAGATACTAAGAATCCTTTCCCTGTACGCGCACAAGCTCTACTCAATCATAGTAACATTAATAACACAAAAATCCAGCCTTCTGCATTTTCCTCTTATCCTCCATGGCTACTTGCTAAACCTCAGATCAATTTGTCTCTCACTAAACACATTAAAAAAGAAACTGTCCCTGAGCTATATATTAATGAATTTAATAAAATCAAATCTGATCTTCCCGACTCAACTTTCATATTTACCGACGGATCCAAGAATGCTGAAGGTGCAGGAGCTGGTATACTCTGTCAAGACCGCCAGTACATGTTTTCCCTCTCCCCACTCTGCTCTAGTTTTACTGCTGAACTCCTAGCGATTTATAAAGCCCTATGTGTCTTTGTATCTCCCTCTCCATCCATTGTCATATGTACCGATTCGCTCTCCTCATTACAAGCTATACAAAATTTCTACACTAACAATTCTCTTGTAATAGATATCTTAAATAAAATAAACGATCACAGAAGAAAAGACCAAAGAGTTATTTTAATATGGATACCTGGTCATTGTGACATTAAAGAAAATGTAAATGTGGATAAAATTGCAAAAAATGGTATTCTTAAAGGTATACCATATTCACAAGTCCCTTTCTCTGATCTTAACCCTATAGTGAAAAGTAAAGCATATGACATATGGCATGAAGAGTGGAACAGCATTGAACTTGGCGAAAAGTTGCGGGAAATAAAGAGTGAGGTATGCAGCTGGAAATGTTCAATCCGCGAGAGCAGGCGTGAAGAGGTTATTCTAAGTAGACTAAGAATTGGGCATTGTAAACTCACACATGGTTACCTGATGGCAGGGGAGTCTGAACCTCCTCTATGTTCAACTTGTAATGTCCGTCTTACAATAAAACATATTTTCACGGAGTGTATTCGATACAGTGAAGAAAGAGAAAGGCTCGGTTTTCCCACGGACATGCGAGAAGTATTTGGTAAAGGTTCTGAGTACATAGATAAAATATTTACCTTCCTAAATGATACGTCCTTGGCTAATAAAATTTAATCTGTCTAAAATTAATCATCTTTCTTTAGTATAATGTATTGTTCCAACATAGAAAATATAGAACATATTTACTTTGTCCATAATATCTGTAATTTAATTATGACGTATTACAAAGAAACTTATTTAGAACACTTAAGAAGTAATTTCTTGTCTTGCTATTTCTAAGGTTTTTTGAAGTATTACGACCTACCCAGAGATCTCTAGGGATTCTCTCTAAAACTAATTGCAATTTTACAATAATTACTAATAGCAATATTTATTATTGAATAACATTTCTAAATTCTACCATTAACACCTCCCTTGGTCTGGGGGGGCTTGGGGGTGGGTGGTGGCGCGGCGGGGGGATTGGCGGGTGTCTGGCAGGGGGTGGGGGGTGGACGTCGGGCTGTTGGTGGGGAGTAGGGCTGACTTATCCTGGACCCTAGACCCGCTGGGTCCTGCTAGCTCTGAAGATCTGGATGGTGGCACTTACATGCAGATCTCCGACAGGAGCTTGGCTATCTTATCTAGATTGCGGATTACCGCTGTATTGTCATAGAGGTCCAGATAACGCCGGCCCCCTCTCTTGCCTCGGCTCGGGCTGTCCCCTCTCCCTTCTGGGCGTCTGTCTCTCTCCTTGCTGCGCCTCCCTCCCCCCCCGGGGTCTTTCTCCCTGATCAGGATACTTCCAAGGCACCAATGACCCCAGTGGTTGCAGTGCCTTTAAAAAAAAAAAAAAAAAAAAAAAAAAAAATATATATCTGACTTCGTGTGATGTAACTTTTGCTAATCAAAGATATGGGGTTTGTAATTTATATTCTACTTGAGCGTATATGTTGTTAACTACATACTTAATCTTTGCTCCTTGTATTTAGTTTCTTGAACTGAGAAAATTACAAAGATCAAGTAGGTTCTGAGTGATATTGACTTCCGTGACACTTTGCTTGAGCTTTTGTTTTGCAGTTGAAGTGTTAAATATTACTTGTTTACTTGTTTTATGTAGGATAACAAACAATGTTGTGATTTTATAGAATTCTATACGTTTAATTTAATTAACACTTTCAGAACGGCCCAAATGTCGGTGCGCCGCACAATGCTCCGTTTTCAACAATCATGGTGCAAAAAATGAACTTATTATTTGTAGCAAATTCTTGTTATACTTTTTTTTCTAGAGTATCTCTGAGAGTTATTTATGAAGGTTTTTTTTTTATTTCTTGACTAGTCGTTTAGCTACACCAAAGCACCAAAGACGGCTGTTACTGAGGTTTCTTTTTGGCGTGTTTTTCTGCGTGTTTTTCGTAGCAGGCGGGAGGAATTTCACTATGCTACTCACAAGTTCGTCACAAATATATATATATATATATATATATATATATATATATATATCAGATTTAACGGACAGATTGTTCGTGAACTAAGCATTATTAAACTAACCTATAATGAAAGTCTCATAGCAATTAGAGAAGAACAAAGATACATAATTAAATATACCGCATGTATCATTGTGAAAAATGAACAATGATAATATATCCCAAACCATAGGGAACTTCTCAATGCATCGTAAAATCTACAACCAGTCGTAAAAATAAATGACATCCTTTATGAAAATTACCACCGGTTCCTTTTCCTTTAACAAATATATTTATTATAATTTATAGCTTTTTATTATACCTAGTGACCTTGTGAAAATACGTTTCTAGAAATTGAAGTGCATCGTCATGTGTGATGGGTTCCAAGGAGACTTTAATTACTTGAGCAAGCAAAAGTCGCTCCCTTGTTTGATCTTTTCGTCTTAGCAATAGCTTTTAGCACATGATATTTGAAGTGACGAAAGAGCAAATATTGCTTTAATATTAATTCTGAGCTATGAAACAAGAAGTGCTAATTTCTAAAAGTCAACAAAAAAATGAAGTAACCATGACCCACTGATTTCATTCGTTTACCTTCCTAGCTCGGATGAAGAGAAAAATATCAGTTTTCACAAATGAAAAAAACCTGACTCGCAGGAACTGCGTCATCTTTGCGCGTTTCCGTTCATATCCCTAGTGACATTTGGAAAGCTTAGAATAGAACCTTTTAATTCTTTGTTGTTGTTTTTTTTAGCGTGGTTCCTTCCTCCCCCCATAGGGAGGAACCCCGCTTATAAGGTTGACCTCATGACGCAATCCAGAAGTGCCGACTAGAAAATTTTGCATTTCAGAACCCCTAGAGACCGAAAATAACGGTGGTTCAAATTTGTGTGTGCGTGTGTGTATATATATATATATATATATACATAAATATTTCGTCTAATTTGAAAGGCCAAGTTCGTTATCCAGCAGAATCCGCCCACAGGGACATGGTTTTTAAAGCGAAATTCGCGCGAAGAAAATCGTTGCGCTTACTTCATATGCTTGCAAGTACTCGTTTTATGGGCTTCTTGGCCTAGGAAAACGAATGAAACCATTTTTAAGGCGATAGCTTTAAACGTTTTCGAGAAAACTGGAAAAATCGTTGTTGAAATGCTTTTTTGGTTTGGGTACTTAGAATCATGGGATTCAGTTAAAAAAAAAATTCTGCGTGTTTGAAATTCATATAAACAAACATGATTAAATGTTGGTTACGTTTGGAGTTAAGGAAGGATTAGAATAAAATATTATATTAATAGACATGAAACGTTTTGGGGACTTCGTATATTTTCCTTAATTTCTTTTTTTTTTTTTTTTTTTTTTTTTTTTTACGGCGCATCTACATCTAGGTCATTAGCGCCGACATCCAGGGTGCAGCGAGGAATTTTCCCAGCGAACCGTGGGATGAGAAAATTCCTGCCGGAGGTTGGGAATCGATCCCACCATCTCCCGCTTTTGAATCCAAGGTGCTAGCCATTAGACCACGGGAGACCCCTATTTTCCTTAATATCTCGAAAACAGTTTGGAATCTTCGTTAACGGATCGTTACCATTCGAAAGCTTACTAAATGCTCTACAAAGAAGATTCTGAAGCAATTTTCGATTAGGCGATGTCAATCGGAGAAATAAGTGCTTAAATCTTCAAATGTGTTTTTTTTTGTTCTTTTTAACGGGGTTTTTTCTTTTTTTAAATCACTTTTTAATTGATTTTTTTTTTAAATTGAATTTATCTGTAAAATTAGTATTATAGTAAAAGAAAATAAAAAACAGTAAGTAGTGAGCTTCTAGAACGAACCTTCCACAAGGCCAGAGAGTCAGGTAAGAGGTATGGACCCTTGCAACGGTCACCTATTTGGGATCATAAATTATTTCATGGAAGGTCTAACCAAAATTATAACTTTCTATGTCAACCTTTCTAACATTAGGGATAAGAACGGAACCGCGCTAAGATGATGCAGTTCCTGCGAATCGGACTTTTTTATCATCTAATGGCCATCAATCTTTGCATGCTTTGTAATTTAAATAAATTATGTTTTGTAGTGAGTCCAGATTCCCATATATTGATTGTGTACGTTAATGGTGGGAGTCCGTATCCTTTATAGAATATATATTTGATGCTTCAGTGTTTAGCCTCAGTATATTTTTTTTCAGCGATTCCCAGATTATTTACTAGTTTTTATCATCTTGCCTGTAGTCCGTCAATGCATGTATTCCTCTTTAGTTTTGCGCCGGGGCTTGTGATATTTCAAAGTTTCAAGGTGTTTAACGTTGTCCTTGTGATATTTTTGAATATATATCTTACATCGATTGGCCTAGTTGTCAATAATATTTCTAATGATATTAACATTTACTTATAACATTCCTCAAATATTTTCGTTTTAATTTGTACAAATATGCTAAAATAGTTGTGTCATTAGGCACACGTTTCTTACACAAATTATTTAGAATTAGAAAACACAGTAATGGCGAAAGACTAGACCCTGTGGTGTTCCTTGTGTTTGAGATTTGTAAAATTTTACGCTTGTTATTACGATAAAGGATTGTCTGTCTTTTATGTAATTTTTAACAGATTGATAATCTAATATTTCTGGGATAGCAAAAATTGGCTATTAAATTCTTTACTGCAATTACTTCTTCTCGCCATGATCTTCATAATGACGAAGGCCAATCATTTAACAGTAAACTTTACTCTCTTTTATTTGACCTTTCAAACATTATGCACGGCGTTTCATTCTTCCTGGACGGCTGTTTAAAGCAAACAAAAGTTTATATTAAACACTCAGCAGAAAAAAACAAAACATATAATATTTTTTAGTTCGCTTGTCGATTATGAGCGATGTTTTCGTTTTTGTGAGCAATCTGGCTAGACCAGAATAGGTGCGAACTAAGTTAACTGAAATAACCCTTCTGTATTAATAGGGCAGAGGTGATAATACTCCTAGGTCTTCAGTTCCCTGATAGGGTTAGGACACATCGCCCTAGAAGAGTGTAATAAGTACAAGCTTTAGCACCATAATGAATATATTTATTTATCATATGCAATTCTATTAACCTTTAGAACCACCTGTTAACCAGGTTAGTTCTATCTGATGTATGTAAGACAAGCCAACCATTACACCCTTTCTTCTCTCAAAGATTGAGACGGCTTGGCTGTCTGATTCTCCTTCCACTCCTAGTCCTAACTCCTTCTTCTCTTCCTTCATTATGTTGTCTTCTATACCCTTCTTCCTGGCTCTCCTTCTCTTCTGATCTTCTTTGTACCTCTTTAGATCCACTATTTACATCAATTTTTTTACTCCTTTCCTTTGCATCTTCCTGTCTCGGACGATCCAAAGTCGAAAATCGTGATTCACAGGGTACTATAAACACCCGGTTTCTCCTAAAAATTCGCCCAGAAACATCTATGAGATATTCTCTTTCATTCAGGCCTTGGTCTAAAATGGTCCCATATTTCTTTAAATTTTTCACCCATACCTTCTCACCCTTTCTTAAGTGTCGAAGGTTACAGGCTCGATGTCTGTTATCAAAATTTTCCTTCTGGCGGGCTTTTGAATTCTCCCACCATTTTCTATACCAGTCCAAATCTGGCCAAGCAGGGATCAATTGTTCCTCTATGATTGGTAAGGTTGTCCTTATCCTCCGCCCAAATAAAAGCTGAGCAGGACTAAAGCCACACTCCAGCGGTGTTGATCTATATGCCAATAAGCCATCGCTGAAATCTTTATTCTTTTTTTAGCGCGGTTCCTCCCTCCCCCATAGGGAGGAACCCCGCTTATAAGGTTGATACAATGAAACAATCCGGAAGTGCCGACTAGAAAATTTTGCGTTTCAGAACCCCTAGAAACCGAAAATAACGGTGGTTCAAATTTGTATATATATATATATATGTATATATTTATATATATATATATATATATATATATATATATATATATATATATATATATATATATATATATATATATATTTGTCTGTTCGCTCTCTAAATAGAAGACGAATGGTCCGATTTTGATGAAATTTGGTACAAAAATCTGTCGTCCAATTTGAAAGGTCAAGTTCGTTAACCAGCAAAATCCGCCCACTGGAAGATGGCGTTTGGGGCGAAATTCGCGCAAAAAAAATCGTAACGCTTACGTTTCTGAGTTCATAAGCTTGTAAGTACTCTTTTTATAGGCTTCATGGGCTAGGAAAACGAATGGAACCATTTTCAAGGCGATAGCTTTAACCGTTTTCGAGAAAACTGAAAAAATAATTTTTGAATGCCGTTTTTGGTTTGGGTACTTAGAATCAAGGGATTCAGTTGAAACATTTACTGGATGTTCTACTTTCATTAAAAGTAATATGTTGAAATTTTGGTTGCGTTTGGAGTTAAGGAAGGGTTAGAATAAAATATTTTATTAACAGGCATAAAAAAGTTTTGGTAACTTTGTATACTTTCCTTAATATCTCGAAAAAGGTTGAGAATTTGGGAAACGGAAGAATACCATTAGAAAGCTTACTAAATGCTCTACAAAAAAGGTTCTAATGAAAGTTTTGATTAGGCGATGTCAATCGGAGAAATACCGTATGAAATGTCAGTTTTGGATTTGTCGATTTCCTTCAAATGTCTTGAAACTGTCGAGGCTCCTACTCCGAGTTCTTTGGCATATTCCCTAGTGTTTTTAATTGCTTATAGTAGTCAAATGTATTTGTCAATGAAACAGGATACGTATAATTAGAATCAATATTTTGTTTGTTAGAATTCGAAGATGCCGTATGAATATCTAGATGTGACAGTACTGGTGTTGATTTCGTTTTTTAGAATTATTCTTGGTATTCCCTATTTTCATCTGTTACCCATAGTTTTTTATTGTTAGTAGATTTTTCTTATTGGTTATAGAACATTAATCTATTTGGCTATAAAACAGGATACGTAAAATTAGTGACAATATTTCGGAGATTTCTGAGCGAAATACGTTTAAGATTTTCTACCACCACGAACGGCTTTTTTCCTCTATTTTTATCCACTAGATAGGCTTTATTTTGCATATTATTCTATATAAGTTTTATTCAGCAGGGGATTCTGATGAAATGTCGTGTTTTTGCTGTGGATTTTAAATACGATGTATCTAAGATTGGATAACATTAGCGAGTCTACATAATTAAGAACCGACGACGGAGGATTACTTCTTGCTATGATTTAGTCTACATACGTATATTAAGTCCTAAATCCAATCCTCCTAAAGTTCAATGCCCGTAGAAACCAGGGGGCCGCAGGAAATTTACCTGCTAAGAGTTAATCCTCAAGAGCTGTAAATATACCCCAGGTATCTGCCGACACAAATACAAAGCCTAGGCGGAGAGCACCCCAAAAACTCAGATCCAAACATAAGGTTATATACTAAATATTGATAAAGACTACTTAGTTGTAAACCGATTCATCAATTAGCAATCAATAGTTTTCAACAAAGGTTATATACTAAATATTGATAAAAAGTATTTAATTAGAAAAAAAAAAACAATATTCCACAAGACTTGTTTTTGGTCCATTTGTGTCTACTCCATAGACTTAATTAGGTATATTATTCTATTGTAGTTGGGCAACTAAACTTTGTTTTATTTTGTTAAATAAAGTTTTTTTTCTTGATTTGTTATTCGTCAAGACTATCTCCATCAAGAGATGGAGACCCGATGGCCGTGAGGGTTAAGGCGTGAGCACTTAACACTCTGAGCCAAAGGTCGTGGGTTCGATTCCCACTAGGGGTGGTGGCTTTTCTTTAGAAAAAAGAAAAGGCATCAGCCCTATCCTGGCTAGAAAAGGGTGGTAACCTATAGATAACCCGTCCTAAAATTCCTAGTTAATAATAAGTGGACGTTAAAATTTAAATAAATATTCGTCAAGACTTTTATTTGTCCTTGTGTATTTACTAGATAGGTTTTATTCAACATATTATTCTATATAGGCTATATTAGGCAGGGTATTCTACTCAATCTTGTGTACTTCTTCTTGATCCTTCTGTACATGGGCGTATATAAAACCAATTTCGGGGGGGGGGCTGAGACCATTTCCAGGGTATGGAATACTAAATATTTAGAGCTTGGAATAGTTTTAGGCAACTAAAACGCTATTACACGTAAAATAAAATATGTTTTATGAACTAAGTGATCTTATTTAATTTATTTTTGAGGGTTTTACGAGAAGTTTTTATCATCAATTCAAAATTTCGGGAGGGGCTGCAGTCCCCTCAGCCCCCCCCCCTCATATACGCCCATGCTTCTGTATCCTCTAGAAAGGCTTTATTAGGCATATTTTGTATTGATTTATAGAGCTTTGCTTTAGAATGAGAGCCAGATTCTGTAATTTCCGCTTCTGTGTAAAAGTTAGCTATTGTCGGTGTCCCTGACGCCTTAATATCACTTTTATTCGAGATGTTCGAGAGGATTTTGACAATTTTCACAAGATATATATAAAAAAAATAAGTTTATATAAGCTTATCAAATGGCACTAGGGACATGAACGGAACCGCGCTAAGATGCTGCAGTTCCTGCGAGTCGGACTTTTTTTAAGAATATCTTTAGCGATCCGTACAGCACGTTCTGCCTGACCATTCGAAGACGGATACCTTGGGCTTGATGTAATTATCTCAAAGTTATATTCCTTTGCAAAATTGTTTAGTTCCTTGCTGTTGAAAGGGCTGTTGTCTGCTCTAACTGTAGATGGAATACCATGCCGAGAAAATATTAATTTGAAGGCTCCTATAATGGCGCTAGAATCAGTTCTACTCAACTGCAATAATTCTATGTATTTTGAAAAATAGTCTTGCATGACAAGGTAGTTTTTACCTTTAAAGTTCAAAAGGTCAACCGCAACCTTTTCCCATGGTCTCGTAGGCATATCGCTTGGTATCAGTGGCTCACGAAGATTAACGGAATTTTCAATACACGGTAAACAGTTTTCTATCTTCTTCTTTATGTCCACCGTAATTCCCGGCCACCAAACAGTGTTCTGTGAAAGAGCGATGCATTTTGTAACTCCTTGGTGTCCTGAATGTAAGCTGTCCAGGACTTCTTTTTTCTGAGATTTCGGCACAAAAACTCTAGTATTGTACAGAATTAACCCCTCTTGGTAGACTAAAGATCCTCTCTCTTTGTAGAATGGGCTATTCTCTAATCTAGTCCAGTCACCGGAGAGTATCGCTTCTTTTAAAAGTTGGCTTACTGCGTCTTCTTCTTGCGCTTTCATGAGTTTCTTGAGTCTTGAATCCCTAATTCGTAAAGACGAAACAAGTTCTGAAACATGAAGTTCGATTTCGTCTAGAACATCTTTATCCCCAGGCCCTTCTAACGGATTTCTTGAAAGCAAATCAGGAGTTGTAAATTCTTTTCCTTTTATATATTGAACACGGAAGGTAAATGGTAACAACCTCATTCTAAATCTTTGTAGTCGTGCCGACAAGCTTGCAATAGGTTTCTGACCTAGAATTTCAACCAGAGGTTTGTGGTCTGTCAACAAATCAAATTTCATTCCTAAAATGAACTGCGAGAACCTTTCGCAGGCCCAAGTGAGTGCTAAAGCTTCTTTTTCAATTTGAGCATAGCGCGTCTCGACAGAACTTAAAGTTCGCGATATGAATTGAACTGGCATCCAGCCCTTAGCAAACTTCTGTTCTAGAGTTCCCCCGATTCCAAAGGTGGATGCATCAGCGCAAACACGTGTTTCCCTCTGTGGGTCGAATGTCGCTAAAGAAACGGCCTCACTAACAAGCGATTTTAATTTATTAAAATTCGTATCGTGTATGTTGGTCCACATCCAAGTATTTTTGTTACTCAATAATTCTCTCAAGGGTTTGGCATGATCGGAAAGGTGAGGGATAAATTTCATCAAATAATTAATCATACCGAGAAAAGACCTTAAGTCTTTCTGATCCTTAGGTTTAGGCATTGCCGAGATTGCTTTAACCTTTTCTGGATCGGGTTTAATGCTGCCATTTTCCAAAACATGTCCTAGAAAGTTTAGCTTATTAACTTTGAAAATACACTTTTCTCTATTAAGTGTGATCCCATACTCTTCTAGGCGATGTAAAAACTTGGTGAACCTATTATCATGTTCAGCTTCAGTTTCACCATAAACCAGAAAATCATCCGCTAAGTTAATAACACCTTCTAGGCCTTCAATTGCCTCAGATATTCTCCTTTGGAAGTGTTCAGGAGCAGATGATATACCAAATGGTAAACGTTTAAAATAATATCTGCCGAATGGTGTAATAAATGTAGTCAACTTTTGACTTCTTTCGTCCAAAGGGATCTGCCAGAAACCGCTATTGGCATCTAATTTAGAAAGAAATTTAGCAGAATTAAGCTTACACAGTAACTCATCAACAGACGGTAATATAACCTTTTCTCTTACAACGAATTTGTTTAATTCAGTAAAGTCAACACAGAGCCGTATCGTGCCGTTTTTCTTAGGCACAACTACTATCGGTGAGCACCATTCTGTTGCTGCCGAAATAGGAACGATGATGTTTGACTTGACCATTCGGTCTAATTCAATTTGTAATTTCCTCTTGAGAGGAATCGGAACTCGCCGGGGACATGAAACAGAAAAAGGTTTAGCATTTGGAGCAAGCCGGATTAAATGTGGGTCACCTTTGACCTCCCCAAGGCTTTGGAAAACTTTTGGAAATTCGTTTAAAATCTTATAATCATTTGGATGATTTGTTACTTCATCTACCATAAGCTTGAGTAGTTTAAAATTTGCTATGGCAGCCTTCCCTAGAAGTGGTTCTTTTTGTCCTTTTATAACATACACAGTTTCTGTATGGTCTATTCCATTTTTTGACATCACAACTTTAACTTTACCAAGCACTTTTAGTTGGCTACTGCCTGCCCCATGAAGCTTTCTAGACGTTTTGTCCATCTCCAAACGCAGTTGTTCGATCATATTTGGACCACAGATGCATACGTCAGCTCCTGAATCGATTTTGAATCTGATGTCTTTCCCATTGACTTTTATATTTGTATAAAATAAATCATCTACCTGAGATGTTGCTGTAAAATGTACAACCCCAAGACTGCCGCAGCTGGAACTGGAACTCCTTCTGTCCACCTCGTCGACCTTCTTGGCAAAACGACAGGCTGACTTCCAATGGCCCCTCATCTTGCATGAAAAACAAATAGAGTCCTTAGCTGGACATTTCTGACGATGCTCATCACTGTAAGCTGATCCGCATCTGTAACAAGATCTATTAAAATCTTTTCTTTGGCTCTTTACTCGTTCTGGTCCCTTAGAAAGACGGCGATCTTTATTAGGATATTTCCTAGAAACAGCATCACACTCTACGATTCCAGGATTGTTATTTGATTGGCCACGGATCACGTCTTGTTGCGCCTCTATGACAGAAGCTAAACGGATGCGTTCAACAGCCTCATCTATCTTCAACTCTTGACGTAACTGTAGTTCAGTAGAAAGATGTCTATCGGCTAGGCCAGTAACTAATTTCAGCAATAACAAGTCTTTTCCGAAATTGCAATGTTCACAAGTCCAGTCACATTTGGCTGTTAATTTGTACAAGTCCTGTATATAATTGTCTATCTGTTCAGTCGGTGCCTGTGTTCTCAAAAGAAATTTTGAACGTTCGTAAAATAAGTTTTTTCTTAACCTGAAATGATCGTCAATATGTTTCTTCACCTGGGCATAAGTGTTTCTTTTATCCGGAGGTAAACCAATAGAGGTTAGAAATTCATCTCCCTCCAAACCCAAAGAATAAATAAAAAAAATAATTTGTTGGCATTCACCTTTGTTACTGAGACCGCTTGCTGACCTGTAAATTTCAAACCTTCGTATCCATTGCGGCCATTTCGAACAATCTTGGAAGTTAAATTCTTCAGGAGGCTTAACTTCAAAGCCAGTAGTTCCTTCGTCTCTTGAAGACTTCAAAGCTTCCAAAAAAGCTTTTGTAATTTCTTCTATTGAAGTCATTTATTTTATTTTTTTAATTTACCGCTGCCACCATGTAATAAGTACAAGCTTTAGCACCATAATGAATATATTTATTTATCATATGCAATTCTATTAACCTTTAGAACCACCTGTTAACCAGGTTAGTTCTATCTGATGTATGTAAGACAAGCCAACCATTACAAAGAGGGGGTAATACTCTATTCTAAGGAGCCATCCTGTGTCGAAAACATGGGGAAAATCAATAATTTAGTGCAGTTATATACTATTATTTATTTTTATTTTTAATCATTATTAATAATCTTTTTTTTTGGTTGAATTTAATAATGTTTAATGATAAGTATTTGTTTAATAATAATATTTTGTTTAAATAACCTAAATCGGGTCTTTTTGCGAAGACCACATCCAGTTACTTTTGAAGTAGCAGTAGTGATTTATAGCAGTTACTCGTACTCGCTGATAAGCTTATAGGTTCTTTGCTGGTTATCTATTACTACTCGACTCGTTATCTACGGTTATAATTAATATTAGAATATGGCAAGCAATATTTATTAATAAAATCATATTCATTAATATGATCAAAATCAATTCTCTCAACTATGAAAAAAGTTATTTATTTATTTTATTTTATTTTAGAGCTTCGTAACTAAGGTGATAAGCTCTAATTTAAGCAAACAGAAAATATAATAAATTTTAGTTTTCAAATAACAGTAATTTGAATAACCTAGTACAAAATATAAAAAATTGTGAAATTAAATATACAAAACCTTGTACAAAAAAAAAAAAATAAAAAAAATAAAATGAAATAAATTTATCAAAAAGGCTAGAATCCTGGAGTATCTACAATTTACAGCTGTGCTATTTACTGATTGCTTGCTGTCATAAACATTAAAAGCTAGTATGGAAAAATAATGTTTTGAAAATAGCCGAGCTATTTACAAAAGAGTAGGTACACTGTCTATGTCTTCTTAATGTTTACGTTCCGTCCTCGAGGTTCTGGTATTTTTCCCAGAGATTTCTTATTTTTCGCTTTCGATGATTTGGTACTTTTCCGTTTCTTGGGCGGCTCTTCACTTCGACCAGTCAGTACTGCCTTATCCTTTTCTACCGGATCTTCTGCTGTCACCATCCTTTCTTCACTAGCAACAACATTTTCTTGTTGAGGGTGAGGTTCAGCTGCAACGGGAATGTTGGGATTGGAAACAGATAACAAGGCCAGCTTTTCTAAATTGTCCATTCTTTGAAATACGAGTTCCACAGACCTCAGGAATTCGTCGATTTGTCCATTTTCATTCGGTACACCCTCAGTTCCAGTTTCATATTCTATTGGCTTCGGGTTTACCGTAGAAGTAGGAAACTTTTGACACCTGTTTTCGAAGGGTAAAAGCATTTGGTCAGTTGAATCAGAAAATGGAGCTGTAGAACAAGTAGAACTGTCTTGTGTATTGCAGGAAGAAGATATAATTTCATTTGGTTCTCGATGCAGGTCGGCGACTTTGTTGAGGCCATTAGATTCTTTTTTAAAGGCTTTGGATGAGCCTTGAACAGTATTTACGCGTATTTGGTTATTTTCAGTCTGATTTTTACAAGCTTCGGGACATACGGCAGCCAAATGATGCCCTTTGCAAATAAAACAGCTGATTTTACCTGAGTCAATAAATATTTTCCACTGTTTATCTGCCACATTGATAACCAACGAAGAAGGTAGCTTTTCAATGCCTTTAAGATTGATAAACAGCTGCCTTCTATGACTGAGTACATGTGCTAACCGTGGATCATGAAGGCCAGCTTTTAAACATTTGACAGGCGAAACTATTTCTATCCCTAGCATCTTCAATGCTTCTTGCTTTAATTGGTTCCACGTTCTTGAAGAAAAATAATAAATTTCTCCTTAGTAACTGTATTCATGTACTTTTCACACTCGCGCACAGCTGTTTGTGGAGAAAAAAAAAAAAAAAAAAAGTTATTAAGCATTAAAGTTAACTGTTTTGCAGGTTATGAAGGATAATTGAACAATGATATGTATTTGTAAACACACATATTTTATTCCTTTTCTCTCTCTCTCTTTTTGGACATTTTACATTTATTTAGCATTATGGGCATACTTGCTATGCGTTCCCGCTCGCTAGCAGGATTTTGATAAGAAGATATCAAAACTCTAGTCAACCCAACTCGCTAAAATTAATAGAATTATATAAATTTTAGCGACTCTAGTCTATCCAACTCGCTAAAATTAATAGAAGTTGTTTGTTTGTTGTTTTTTTTTACGACGCATTGACATCTAGGCCATTAGCGCCGATTAAGAGAAGGTTTTTTTTTTTTTTTTTTTTTTTTTTTTTTTCTTACGGCGCATCGACATAAATCTTGGCCATTAGCGCCGACGTCCAGGGTGCAGCCAGGAATTTTCTCAGCGAGCCCTGAGATGAGAAAATTTCTGGCGCCGGTGGGGATCGAACCCACCATCTCCCGCTTATGAATCCAGCGCGCTAGCCACTAGACCACGGGAGACCCCGGATTAATAGAAGTCTATTAATTTTTCCGAGTAAGAAAACAATCGCTTTTTCTTTGTTAGGAACATCGCGAACTAATTGTAAATACCCATTTTTTCTCACTAACATAACAGTCCAGGCAACGAACAGTTATAGATGGAAATTTTTGGAACACAATTTTTGACTTCGTAACTTTGTTTGGGCTGGATAGGAAGTGAACATATCAAAAGTCCTCGCCCGTAGCCTTGTGCCGGGGGGGGGGGAGGGGAGGTTTAGAAGGTCCATGGAACCATAACCATGGACAAGATCTTATCTAATTGAGTTTGAATAACTGGTCAATGGGCCCAAAATTATATATTTTGTGCTATATTATATATATAGTGAGCACTGGACGTATATACTCACTATGTTTACATACTGGAGCATATTTTGGAAATGGTGAGAAATTGAAAGGTTTATTGGTCAGTTGTCGCCAGATATCACAATGAACTTTAAAACTGTTTTCACGTTTGAAGGAAAGTACATAAAAGAGTAAAGTTATATATATTCTTGAAGAGAATGTAATGCTCTACAACCCTATAAACGGCATTTATTTTTTGGGTTTATTGTTAAAGAGTTATCCGGTCAAAAAGAGCAAAAAGTGTGTTTTTTTCCCAAAATGACAGACATTCAAGAGCGGATATTTCGAAAACTAAAGATATCTCGAAAAACGTCATTAAATAGAACTTGTAGCATATTTAATCGGCATTCATTTGTTATAGAATGGTCATGTCGCCAGGACCCACGGTTTCTGAGATATAAGTGAAAACCCGAAAAATGGGGCCTTCTAAACCCCCCCCCCCCTCAAAGGCTACGGGCGAGGACTTTTGATATGTTCGCCTCCTCTCCAACCCAAACAAAGTTACGAAGTCAAAAATTGTGCTCCAAAAATTTCCACCTATAGCTGTTTTTAAGCATTCGTTGACTGGACTGTAAGCAGAGCTTTTTCATAAACATAAGCTAATTCACTGTTGAAGGTTACTTTACTCCCAGCAAGAACCAATACAATTGGTCATCGGAATCCTCCAATAGGAAGGTAAAGGAGTTATGCCATGAGTTGAATCACTGATACAATCACTACTGCTACTTCAAAAGTAACTCGATGTGGTCTTCGCAAAAAGACCCACTAAATCATCTAATTCTTACTATATGTATATATATATATATATATATATATATATATATATATATATATATATATATATATAAACACACTTTACTGAAGTTTCCGGGCAGAACAAACAGTAACCAGAGTGCCCGATTTTTTGGCTGCTAAGCTTATTTATACCATGCCCTGTATGAATCTGCAATACTATTAAATTCTTGTGTAGTTGCTGTTGAATAACTAGATTACAGGAAGGAAGTTAACTGGAGCATCTATAAGTATGCTTTCACTACAAGATGAAATGAGGAGGATGCAAGATAGTATCAAAGTCACATTTCTCAACAGCCTTGCAAGAGTTGGTTTTGCAGCAACTTTATGCTTTCTCCACAATAGTATTTAAGATATGTTTTGGCTGTGGAAATTAACCTTTAGTTTAACAGATATTCTTCTTCAGTGCATCAAGACCCATTGCCATTAGAATTACCTAGCGATCGTTGCGCCCTTTCTAAACAGCCATTGTAGGGACATTTTGGTCTTTTCGTATATTTTAAAATTTTGGAAATGGTTGCGCAATCGTAGAAAGTGGAAATTGAATCAAAAAAGCTGAATCAATTCAGATTAACAAATAATTCAGCCCTATAAGGTAAATATAATGCCTATAATGCAAATTATAAGGTGAGTAAAAAAATGATGCCGGGTCCCCATGAGACCACAGACCTCTGACCAATTGTTCTCCATTGGTATTGAATGGTCATATATATATATATATATATATATATATATATATATATATATATATATATATATATATATATATGGTGAGTGTCAAAAGTATTGATAAACTAAGTTTAGTTTGAAAAAAGTACTTTTTAAGGATCACCATACTGATAAAAATAATCTAAATGCTACAAAAGTGATAGTTATTCATCAATAAGTAATTCTGTTTATCAACAATATAAAAAAATAAATCGTTAGGGGTTAGGTATTAATAATCAACATTATAAATCCATACATAAGAAAATGATAGGTCAAAATTATTGATCCCTTAAGTTTAAGGATACTCTTATTTAAGGATCACCATATCGGTACAAATGATGTATATGCTACAACTTGTAGCAGTTAATATCTTAGGGTGGCAACTTCTGAGTTCATAAGGAACAAGTTAATTTTCTACATAACTATCAATTAATTTTTTAAAATGCGAAGCTTTTATAACGATTTTTTTTTCCAATTTTTCCCAAAGAATAGCACTGATTGTGTATCTAATAATAATTCTTCCCTCTGACACCTTTGTTCATTTTTACTTCCTTCTTAGGATGCGAATAGGTTAAATTATTGTTACAAAAAAAGCTCTTAAGTCTCTCAAGAAGCAAACTGAAAATAAAATTTTAAAGAGGGGTTATAGCTGTGAAGAGAATAAGGATTATAAATGAAGGTGTATCAATACTTTTGACTCTTGTACTTGACGTATTTAGATATCAGTTTCGGTAAGAGGATTAATTCTCTTATTTTTGTAATGGCTTTATAGGTCAAACAAATATTTACCCTTTAATTTTAAAACATTCTTTATTTTCTTGACTTGTTTCTAGCACTTTGGCTTATTTTCAAAATACCTCTGATCGCTTCAATCCACGCTAGGGTTTAGGACTGTTAAAAAAAAAAAAAAAATCATCAGCCCTATACTGGATACCAAAATGTAGTAACATGTAGAAAATCCATTCAAAAATTCTGTGTCATTTATAAAGGACAGTTAAAATAAATATACCTACAGATATATACTCAATGAAATATTTTTAAACAATGGAAGAACAGCTTTTAAATATAAAAATAAATCTTAAGCTATTTAAAAACTAAATATTCTCTTTACAAACTAATGTATAAACATATATTTACGTACATTACATTTTTAATTAATTTACATTTTTTATGCCTAATGTTTTTTTCAGAAATATTCACCATGGAAATAACTGTCAGATTGATTGGAGCACTCCAAGTAATCATATCATGGCTAATGTGGCCTTACCATTATATGCTGTCTCGGAGAAAGCCCCAACCTCTACCACCAATTAAGTCGCCTCTGTTGGAGATTCCAGCGGTAGAGCTGGCAAGAAAAATCCGAAATAGAGAGGTACTGATTTTCAAGTATTTAGACTTTCAGTAAATTAATGAATTTTAGTTATCCTATTTATAAATATGAATACAAATTTATTCGTACTTCACTTATTTGTAAATATGAATATAAATAAATTTGTACTCATGTGTGTGAAAACAAGTTTATTTGTACTCACGTGTATGTATTCACAATGTTTCCTGTACACACAAATTCAATAGCATGCAAAATTGTAAATATTAATACAAAAAGAAGTGAATAAAAATAAACACATTAAAATCCATGAATAAAAATGTATTAATGTAATAATTTGAAAATATAAATGTCATCACAAAGAAATTCACAATATAAATTGTGAATTTTTGTGAATTGACAATAAATTAAAATAAAATGGAACACTTGTATTTTGTGTATGTAGAATATGGGTGAGCCCAATTTATGCATATTATAAAGATACACTTTTAGTTTATTTTGTATACAAAATAAGCAAAAATTCTTAATTATACTTTCTCACTTTTTCGCCCCCCCTACCAATAAAGAATCACATTTGGTCTATGTTTTAATAGGTACACAATTTTATTTTAGTTAACATTAACACACAAAATTTCACAGCTTATTTAGTGAATTTCTTTGTGATTAAATTTATATTCACAAATTATAACATTCATGATATAATTTGTGAATTCGTATTCATGAATACGAAGGCCCGATGGCCATGAGTGCTAAGGTGTATGGACTCCGTGCCTAAGGTCGTGGGTTCGATTCCCACAAGGGGTGGTGGCTTTTCTTTCAAAAAAAAGAAAAGGAATCATCCCTATCTTGGCTATAAAAGGGTGGTAACCATTAGAGAACCCGTCCTAAAATTCGTAGTAAATAATAAATGGACGTTTAAATTTTAAATACAACAATATAATAATGTGAATACATTTGTATTTTTTTTTATTCACTTATTTTTGTGTAAATATTCTCATTGTTTATGAATATTTACAATTTTTTCCGTGAATTTAATTGTATTTACTGGTAAATTTGTGATGACGATTGTATTGGTATTTATACATGTGAATACTCATCAATTTGTTATTTACACTGATGAATACTAATTTATTTATATTCATATTTACAAATTAGCGAACTACAAATAAATTTGTATTGATATTTAACATAAGAATTGTTATTATTAGCTCTGGTCGGCAGAAGGTCAAGAAATAAAAAAAAAAATACAATTACGACATCTTTATTATAGTTTTGAGTTCTATGATCGTCTCTCAGGTGTTGAAACTATTCTAAATTTACACCATAGCTGTAGGAAGGAACTTTGTGTAACAAGAGCCACTTTCCTACAGCTAGGGTTTAAATTTAATGTAGTTTTAGCTCCTGAATACGCTTTTATAGAATGCGAAACTAGACCAGTAATAAATGAGCTATAATTGTAAATTTGTTTTATTTATTGACCTCCTGCCAACTTAGTTATTGATTTTGGTAAATTGGAGTCAAATAATCATTGATTAACTAATTATTAGATATCAATTAATTACTGATTTAATTTTTTCCCCTTATACTTAAAAAAAATTGTGACAAATATTAACAGATGTTATATATATTTTTTTATGTTGTAGCTTAAGTCAAGAACTGTGGTTGAAGCATATATTCAGAGAATTAAAGATGTCAACCCATTACTGAATGGAATTGTTGAAGACAGATTTCGAGAAGCTTTGGAGGATGCAGATAAAGTTGATCACTTTCTTTCCACAACAAACCTCGATTCAGGATCAATAGAAAAGGATACTCCACTTTTGGGAATACCTTTTACAGTCAAGGAAAGCATTGGATTGAAAGGTATTATTTTTTTTGTTTAAAGAGACGGTAAAACTGAAGGAGAGCGTCCTCAGCTACGATTTTCTTCAAAGTTTGCACTATAACGCATTTTGATGCACTAAACACGAATCCGTTGAAAAAAAAAACCCGCTCTCAACTAGGAAAGAAGTTATTAAGCACTAAAGTTCACTGTTATGGAGGTTATAAAAGACGGGGTAAACAGCTTATATGTAAACACGCGCATGCGCAATAGTCCTTAATGACGAAGTGTAATTGAAATTTAGACTCACCTGTGGTAGCTGACTTGGTTGTAAACTGTCGCTTTTGGGCATACGTGCTATGCGTTTCCGCTCGCTCAAGAAAACATCAAAACCCCTATGCTAAACATCAAAACCTTCATAACAGTGAACTTTTTTTTTAAATAACTTCTTTCCTAGTTGAGAGCGGGGTTTTTTTTTTCAACGGATTCGTGTTTAGTGCATCAAAATACGTTATAGTGCAAACTTTGAAGAAAATCGTGGCTGAGGACGCTCTCCTTCAGATTTACCAAAGAGACTAATTTTATTGAATGAATTCTTATCAATTGATGCACTAAAAATACTTAAAATCCAAGTTCTGCTGCCTAACAAAAGAAGATGAACGTTCTGTTACTTTGGAACACATAAGGGCTGAAATCAATCTCATGGCTGAGCATTAGTTGTTAAAATTAAAAAAAAAGTCCAAAATTTAAATTGATAAATTAAAAATGATAACTGTAAGATGGGCCAACAGCCATAGCCACGTTGAATACACTGGTTATCACCAAAGTTAAACAACATCGGGCGTGGCAAGTATCTGAGTGGTCGACTGACTATGTGAAATGAAATGAAATGAAAACGTTTTATTCTTATTCCGGGACACAAGTCCCATAGGAATAATTTTGAAATTACAAAATAATAATGAATTTAATATATAAACTTATAAGTACTACCAGTATATAATGTACAGCTTCAATATAAACTAGGGGTAAAACTTGCAGGGATAAAAGGTGGTGGAAGAGTCGGGATTTAAAGGTTTCTAGGTTGGTAGAATGGCGGACAAACAGAGATAAGGAATTCTATAGCGAGGTGGCACGGGTGACGAATGATTTTTCGAATATTGCTGTTCGGTGGGTAAGAATATAAAAATCAGAAGGACGAGATCGGGTTTTACGGGAGTGAACAGAGGATTTAAATTTAAGGAGTTGAAAAGTATAAGAAGGTCTACGGGATTGAATTACTGTGTAAAGGACTGAGCTGAGGAGGTACTGTCGACGATAAAGAGGGAATAGCCAATTTAGCTCCTGGTAGAAATGTGATATGTGGGAGTCTCTGGGGATCCCGAGGATAAAACGAATGAAACAGTGCTGCTGGCATTATGAAAAGGTGACAACCTGTAGATAGCCCACCCCTAATAGCCCAGTTGTTGATGCTCCATTAAAAAAAGATAACCGGAAGAATTATATTAGTTGTATGAAATAAAAGAGAATTATCTCAAATTTTGGATATCTATTTTAATTTATCAGCCATGTGGTTGATTTTAGTCCTGTCATAGCCTTTGTAGCAGAAGGTTCATCTTTCTAAGATAAGGCTGTAATACTACAATTTTATATAGTTTTAGTTCTCCTGAAGATGTAAAAACCGGGCCAGTATGTCTAATAAATTGCAAAGTAGTTGTACCATTTTTATTGATTCACCTTTATAATACAAAAAAGAAAAGAACATTGCAATATTAAGTCACCTTCAAAAATCACTTTGAAAAAATAGTTGTTATAGAACAAGAAATTGCTGCGTTTACTATTTACAATAACAAGTTTAAAATACTAGCGTCTCCTTTACAATATTTCACTTTTCCACGATGGTCTACAAATCATGTTATTCTTGAAGAAAGCTGCACAAATGTCATCATATATTTATTTATTTTAACAGAATTTCTTTCTGTATGCAGTTTCTTCAGCCAAATTCCTTCTTTTTAATTCCAAAGCCACTTATGACTTCTTTGGAAAACTAGAACTTGATACGAGCAAGCTACCTGTCATCCCCTAATCAATTCTCATTGATTCCCCGGGGATTCTCAGCAATCACATTTATGGGAGCTAAACAACTGTTGATAATTCTTTCAGAGATCATTGTGTTTTACAAATCACCTGGCGAATTTAATAAAATCAAAATTGCACTGCCCTAAAAATCTACTTAAAAAATCATGCTTAAAGATAGAATTAATAAATTTCTTTTTCTTTTCCTCCATATTCTAAAATATATTAACTAACATTCCCAAAATTAATCACATGAATTTTTGAAAGTATGATTAGCAGGCTGTGCATATAGCAACCCAATTTATTCGGACAACGTTCTTTATTTACCACGAAGCTTTTCTTTCTTTCTTGTATTTAAGGTATTTTATATACATCCTCCCACTCCATTACGATAATGTGGTATTTGATATGTATTCATTCGTATTATATGACCATACCGCTTAAATCTTCATTCCTTGATCACTTCTAACTAGCTTCTTTTTACATCCATCAACATTTATCACCAGCATTTACAGGTTATGTCATTGGGACAACAGGAATAGCAAGTTTTCCTCCCCATAGGCAACACAATAAAATCATGTGTTTCTCGTTAGAATATTTACTATCAAAAATTCTCACTGAAATAGAATTAATCATTTTAATTTTAATTTTTAGGATATTCCCATTGTGTTGGGTCCGTTGCAAGGATAGGTATGAAAGCAATAGAAAGTGGAGCAACAGTGGTGAACATAATGAAGGCAGGAGGAATTCCTATAGCAATAACAACTACACCAGAATACTGTATGAGCTGGGAGACTAATAACAAAGTGACTGGATGTACGAAAAACCCCTACAATCCCTTGAGAACGCCAGGAGGCTCGTCCGGAGGAGAGGTGATTATGAAACTGATTAATTAATGTGACAATTTTATTTATCCTTTTCTAGAAATACCTAAATAGGAAAGGTCTTACTCACAGGAGCTGTGTCATTCTTAGAACGTTTCAATCTTATCCCTAGTGTCATTTGTAAAACTTTCAAAATAATCAGTTAATATTTTCACAATAATGAAAAAAAGCCCCAAATTCCCACAGGCCTTTTTTTGTGCAGAAAATGGAGCTAAGTCTCTGACAACGTTTTGCAAAAAAAATATTATACCTGCAGAAATTTTGGACTTTTTTTCATTATGCGTCGGACCTTTTTGTGAGTTTTCTCCTATAATAAAAATGTGTTATACACCAAAAAATGAAAACTCTCATACATTAATCCCAATTTAAAATAAGCCTTAACATCTTTCAGGGAGCACTTCTTGGGGCTGGAGCTTCCGTAATTGGCCTTGGATCAGACATAGCAGGTTCTATTAGGATTCCTTCAATGTTTAATGGAATTTATGGCCACAAGCCATCTCCAGGTATGTTTTTACAACAGTAATATTCCAAGCAAAGGGTGCTCAGAAGGTTAGATTCAGTAAAGGTATTTGAGTCTTGATCATATGAGGGACTAGGAAGGTGGTACAATCAGTAAGAGAAGGATGGGCCATATTAAAGGTATGGCTAGACTATCATTAAGACATGGGTGCGCCTAGACACGGATGCACGATCATTAAGGGATGGATGGACCTAGGGATGGTCTGGAATCTCAATACCGACCCCCCACCCTGAAACGGTGACACTAGAAGAAAATATCTATAGTGTGCACCCGGAATTGAAACTGAGGACTTCCAGAACATGAGAGGAGTGCTGAATCATAAGCCAAATTCGCTCCCAATCATTTAATTGAATAATACTAATAAGTAAAAAGTATTTTTATGCCTCAGTTTCTTAAATCAGATTTCTTCTAATTTACTCCACCTCTGAGAAAAATATCAGAGGTATTTGATATATTGCGCTAATTTTCCCAGCCTTACATTCAAATTTTAAATTCATAGAACACAAAAATGTACGTCATTTGAAAGCAAATGCTGAATAACCATTAACACTTAAGTAATCTAATCCGTAATTCTGAGGATGAGTGAATCATGCTATGCTGATTCATTGAGTCATACTCTAGGAAGGTGGGATATCGCCATAATGAGTAAAACACTTTTCTTAAGTAAAACACTTTTATAATAATAAATAACTAAACAATTATTATATAAATTTTAATGTCCATTTATTATTGACAAAGAATAAAAAAATAGACTATTATATTGATTGATAAATGAACTCATAAGTTGTGTATCTGAAATCGTATTTCTTGCCATTTTGGCACTTTCATTGTGGGAAAAAATTATAATGGTTTTATAATACAGCTTCAATGAACAGTTTTCAAACTTAGACATAATGTTAGCTTTTATTGATTTAAAAATGCTTAAATTAATGTCTGCATATTATATTTTAGGAATTGTACCCGTAAATGGACATTTCCCCAATTCAACTGACAAGAATTTCAATAGTTATTTAGTTGTTGGGCCTATGACAAGGTATGTTGATGACTTAAAACCCCTTTTGAAGATAATGGCTGGAGAGAATGGTGCTGTTCTAAGGCTCGATGAAGAAGTAAGTAATATCTAAATAACAAGCTTCTGTTTAGGGATCTTTTCCTGGGCTGTCATGAGCTACGAAATCTCTGTCGTGTTAAAACAATGTGATCAATTGTTTGTTGTTTTTTTTTTTTTCATCTCAATTACAATGTTTTTTGATTTTGTATAATAATTGTTATTGATTCAATATTTTGTCTGTGAATCGCAACAATTTTCTGGGTATGTTTTATTGAATACCAGCGTCTCTAATATTGAATTGTGTCGTAATATATTATATAATATATTAGCGTATGATAAATACATGATATTTCAGTGATATTAGTACGCGATGGGGTCTCCCCGTGGTCTAGTGGCTAATGCCTTTGGTTCTTGTGCGGGAGATGGTGGGCTCAAGTCCCGCCAGCGGCAGGAATTTTCTCATCTCACAACTCTTTGAAAAATTCCTCGCTGCACCAGGGATGTCGGGGCTCGTGGCCCAGATGTTGGTGAATCGTTCACAAAAAATAGTACGCGATATATTATTTTTCATCATGGCTTAATTCATGTTATTTGAAACAATCTGAAAAAGATAGAATTATTATTAAAGGGAAAAGGTCTACTACATGAGAAAAGACTGTCATAATAGCGACGTAATGAGTCTACAGAAGTGAAATCATGGGCATTTCTTTTTTACTTTTTTTTTTTTTTTTTTTTTTTTTTAGATTAAATTAAGAAAGAACAAAAAATACCCTATTTTCCAGATATAAATTTCTCATTTTAAAGAAGTAGAAATAAAAAAGTTTTCCTCTCTAAAATTTCATGAAAATATTAACACATTCGTTGCAAATCACATTTTTTTTCCAGCAAATCGCCGTCGGAGTTGAGCTTGTAAAAGGAGAGAAAGTTTTTTTCAAATTTATTATGTATTTTTTATTCAAAATCCCCAGAAAATCTATTAAAAAAGTTTATGAATGATAATATCCCCAAAATATTAGTTTTTTCCAAGTCCATATATGCTATGGCCGCAGCGACTGTGTTAATACTAGCTTATTAAAATCCTCAAATGTATGTATTTTATATTGCTTAAATCATCTTTCTCATTAATTTTAACTTGTTTAAACTCATTTTATGTGTTTATTGTTTTCTAAATAATTTTTGAGTCCTATACTGCTTGAGATTTAAGTCAAATGGCCAACAAATTTCAATTTAATTGATTTTAACATCTGAATCTTGTTTTTAGATTGACTTAGGCACACTGAATGTTTATTACAAAGAAGATGCTGGGTTTTCTCTTGTTGCAGTACCTGTAGATCGAGAAATAAAGGCTGGTATAAGAAATGCTGCTAACTTTTTAGGTAGTACACACAAATGTAAAGTTCAAAAAGTAAGTTCCACGCACACTACTAATAACTCTACTAAGCATATAAGTCATTAATGTAAGAATACAATATAGATTATATTTTAAGGAGAGAAAAGCTAATTTTCTTAGTATGTGAACTTTTTTTAAATAGAAATTAAAGCCAGTTGCATTTATTCTGTATTAGCTCATTGAAACGTAAAATCTCTTGAGCAGCACAGATGGGTATGGGCACCTTTAAATTTACACTGGTTTAAAAAAAGGGCCTCAAAATTGTTTAAAATAATTATGGAAATTTGACTTTTGTAAGATATATTGCTAATATCCAGAAAATATTTCCATTAAAATATTCTGTTTTTTTAAATTTATATCTTAAATTTCAACTAAAACTAAATATATTGTTATAATAGAACTAAAATAAATGCCACTACTACTTAGAATTTAACTTACATACTGAAGAATATAAAGGAATGAAAACTAATCACTAACTATCTCAGAGTAAATTGGAAATTGAACAAAACGGAAAGATTGTTAAAAAAAAAAAAAAAAAAAAAAAAAAAAAAAAAAAAAAAAAAAAAAATCAATTCAAAATAAAAAGGAACATATCGACCATGGCCATATCTAGAATATCTTGAAACATTGTTTTACATGAACAGTGGTAGTCTTTGAGAATGATTGAAATGCAACCGTGTCACACTAAAAAAATATTTTCTTTATCACAAACCTCCTATGTGCGCCATTAAGAGTGCTTGTCTATATTATTGTTGATTCTTAAGTGGATAGCTCTATTTAAAACAAAATTATATGTCCTCGTGTGGAAAAGAACCAGTGTGTAGGGAGTGTAGTGAACCATTACATGAGGGACTCTGTTGCAAAATAAAGTGCTTTTTGTATGGAGAAGAGCATGCAACGTCAAGGAAAACATGTTCTGTGTATGCTGAGGAGGTAGAGGTTACGGAAAAAAAGATAACCTATTAGTAAGCAAAATATGTATGTTCATAAGCCTATGACAGGAATATATCCGTTTAAGGCTTTACAAAAGTTGAACTCCCTGAAAAATTTCCTAAACTCATAGAATTAATTCAAACAATAAATAGAAGAATGGAAGATCTCGAAAAATCTTGTCTCAAATACATAAAAACATCCTAACAGCAATAGCTGTTCAACAAGCACATCCTGCTACACAGATAGAAAAAATTATAGAATATTATCAAAAAAATCAACTAGAGAAAACAAAGCAACCAAGTGTTAAGAGTGAAGAACAAGCAAAATGGAAATAAGAAAAAGAAGAAGAGAATGCTTTGAAATCAAGTCAAAAGAAGAATATTACGGGCTCAAGAAATGGTTCTATTAAACCAAAACTAACTTCAAAATCGAGTCAGTCTAATTCAGTTTTTCTAAATTAATCCATTAGACCCGGTTAAGGCGTGAGCTCTTAACACTCCGTGCCAAAGGTCGTGGGTTCGATTCCCACTAGGGGCTGTGGCTTTTCTTTCGAAAAAAGAAAAGGCATCACCCCTATCCTGGCTAGAAAAGGGTGGTAACCTATAGATAACCCGTCCTAAAATTCGTAGTTAATAATAAATGGACGTTAAAATTTAAATAAATAAATAATCCATTAGAACCTAATCTGTTGTATTTCACGGCCTCTAATATTTTTTTTTTAAATTCTCACGTTAGAATGTTTCACCTAGGCAATTTATTTATTTAAATGTTTCCATTTATTATTAACTAAGAATTTTAGGATGGGTTAACTATAGGTTACCACCCTTTTCTACCCAGGATAGGGCTGATGACTTTTATTTTCTCTAAAGAAAAGCCACCACTCCTAGTGGGAATCAAACCCACGACCCTTTGACACGGAGTGTTAAATGCTCATGCCTTAACACTCACGGTCAATGGGCCTCCCTAGCAATTTATAATCATTCAGTTTGTAATTTTGTTCTTAAGGTAAGTGTGCATTCTTTTTTATTTTCAGATATAACTGTGAACATTTTTGCCTCTTTTCATAATCATTTTTTTAAGCATTTAAGGGTCCCAAAAAAGTGTTTGCTTGCGTTTGCGCATGCACGGTGGCCATGTACGAACAAAGAAGACTGTATGTTGTACAGTACATTACATAGGTTTGTCGGGTGGAATTAAAGCATATTTATGTTCCTGAATTCGAGCAGAAGGCTCTAAAGGATCTTTTTCTCATAATTCTCTAACTTTTCATAATAAAAATAATTTTACTTATATTGAGAGCATTATTTTGCAATATGTTCCTTTGTTTTTATGGATTTTTAAAATGTTTTTGTATTTGCCATTCATATTTTTTTCCTGTTTTAACAACCTTTGTTTTCTCCTTATCTTTTTGTTGATTTTTACATATTTAATTATGCATTAATTCATGAATTTAGCAAATCACCTTAGCTGTGGATGCTCTCAAATAAATAAATAAAACACCAACAATACTTGAAAATAAACCTAATTTCTTCTGTGAGGTTTCCATGTGACCATTGTAATGAAAAGCAAGTTAAAATTATGTCTTGTGTTCAGTCTTTCTATAGATAAAAGAATTTCTAAACATTAAATATTTTTACAGGCTGATCTTAAAGAGCTGGAAGATTCAGTTGAAATTAGTGCTACTGTATTTCTTGGAATGGACGGCATTCCTAATATTTTGGAAAGCTCAAAAAAAGACGATGAGGTAAAAAAATAATAATAAATGATGAGATAAAAACTAGTCAAAGTGCAAGTTTTAACTAGCTTGATAAATATATGTGTGTTTCAGGAAGAAAAAAATGTCTACAGCGAGATTTGGAAAAATTATCTTGGAAAATCTGAATTCTCATTGTCTGCTCTTCTTTTTATGATTATATTAAAGCACAACCTTTTTATTCCAAGAGAAAAATACCCATCATACTGCAAGCAGAATGAGGACTTGAGAAGAAAATTCAATGTAATTATTTCAGCAATCTTTCAGTATTTTTAGGAATTAAATGTTTACACCATAGCAACACTTTGTAATATGATAGTTTTAATAAACCACAAGTCGGTGTATGCTGTCAGTTACTTAATTTGACAATCTTTATTTTGAAGGAATTATACAAATAGGCGGAAGATCAACAATACATCAAAATATATATATATATGCAAAAGGGTGTCCCCAAAATAAACGGTCAACCGATGGGGAATTGATGCAGAATAAAAAAGGGAATAAAAAAAAGTCCTTTCACATATATCTTGTTTTTGCTTCGTTTCCGAGAAAAACGCAAAAAACTAAAACCATTAAAAGTATAGACGAGGTGGGCCAGTATCTTGGCCTGCTCGATCTTCAGACAACAGGCCCTTGGATTTCTTCCGCATTAAAGCTTTTGTTCCTTAGGGAGACACATTGGCTCAAAGGAGCACCTCTTCCGTCGTATCAGCTAGTCCTGGGAAAGACTACAGCAGAACAATGCACAAATGCTATCCAGTCTGTTAATGTGCAATGTGATGCCTGAATTGCAGGGGCCAAACCTTTGAACAGTTTTTAAATTGATTGTTAGGAATAATTAGAAGAAGAAATTATTATTTTATAATAATGTATGCATCCAGTGTTAAATAGGAGGTTTGTAAAAATCCTTTTCTTTTTTCTTTAATTTATGTTTTAATTTATATTTGAACCTACATCAAGGTGTTATTTGCACTAACAAAATAGTTTATTGAAAACATTTTACTGTCTTCTTGTCTTATTTTTATTGTGTTTCAAAGTTTTAATCTTTATGAATTCATTTAGTGTGACTAGGTTTTCATAGTAAATGTAAGGGATCAATGGTACCAATGTGAAGTATTGTCATAGTTATTTTAAGAGGACATTGTCCCAGAATAAAATTATTTTTTCATTCGATTTCATATTAAGATGATGTAAACATGAATTAATTATGACATTTCTATTTACTCCAGGAACTTCTAGGGGATAATGGTGTTTTTATTTATCCGACCTACCCAATACCAGCAATCTATCACAATGAAACTTTGTCAAAAATTGCTGGTATAATGTATACGATGATATTTAATACACTCCAGCTACCATCAACAAACGTGCCAATTGGACTCAACAGGGATGGACTTCCTATTGGAATACAGGTAAAGAAAAAAACGTCTTAAGGCTTGAAGGCACTTGTTACAAAGTCGAGCGATTTTAGTATCAAGACAATGTCTAAGTTTCAGAAACCCAAGGAACCTTCTGATTTCAGCATTGAAAATATATTGCAACCAATAGGAGGCTCTCTGTAAAAATTGTAACCATCATTTTCACTTTTTTTTCTCCAGCCTTTCAGTTATTTTTTCATTACCCGAAATTTTAACTGCACAAGCAGTGATCCCCACATTTAGCAACTATGAAGAATAAATCATTGGAGTGTCAAAGTTTTTAAACTCTGTTTATTCATTGCCTTGATACATTTTTATAGATGAACCAACAATTGCTTGAATTTGTATCCAAGAGTGGATAATAATTTAGGTACAAAAAGAGTGTGGAATATAAAATGTATTTAATTTAATTAGATTGTTGCTGGGGAGAAGCAAGACAGACTGTGCCTGGCTGTTGCTAAAGCTCTCGATGCCCGATTTGGAGGCTGGGTACCACCACCTACAACGAACTAATCATAATGACTTACATACTTCCAGTTTTAACATTGTCTGTGATTGTTGTGCTAATTTTTTTTGTGTACATATATTGTTTATACCTTCACTATAATGTATATTTTTTAAATTCACTCCTGGTTATTCTTTGAGTGATTTTATATCTGTCTGTGATCATTAAGGTGCACTTTATTTCTAATTTTGTAATTTTAAGTAAAACCCCATAAACTTGTCTATGCTTTTTTCCAATGCAGTGAAGAATATTTTATAAATATTGTCTTAAAATAACAAACATCTTACAGTAAGCAATAAAGGATATATGAATAAACATGCTTAATTCATTTCCTGGCTATTTTGACCCTTGATTCATTTAATGGAGGGTTTGAATTTAACACCGAGCATACTTTTGCCACCAAGGATTTTGCCATCTAGGGTCATTGTTTGATGATCGGACTGTCTCATGTAAAAAAAAAAAAAACTACTTTTTTTTTTTGGATTTAAGGCGGTCAACCTTTTCCACAAAGGTGGAGATCAGATCACCTTCTTAGCCAACTATGTGACGGATTTTATTTTTTTTTTATTAGGTATTTGCACCCTACAACTTCATGAATATATTATAAACTGCCTTAGTAAATAATGAATGTCTGTATCTCTAAATAATACAGCTAATTGATCAATCAGCAGATAACTCAACCTGCCGTTCCAGAACCTTGGTTTTTTTCACAGATACTCCTCTGTATGTAATTTCAATACTTTTGAAGCTCTAACCAGGATGTAATAATACTTTGGGTATTTTTATTTTATTTTTATCTATAAATGTTCTTTAAACATGTTGAGCCCACAAAACGCTTGACATGACCATGATGTGTTAAGGGAATCATTCGTTCTCATAGATAACACTTGAATTTTTTCAATCTTTCCTATCAGCTGTGGATTAGACGACTGAAATAGAGGATATTCATAAGCATTTTGCTTGTCAAAACAAACAAAGTATTTTTTCAAACTTAATTTGAGGGCTAAATCTTAAAATTCACATGGTCGTTGTTCTTGGATACATTACTACACCAGAAGTGTAAGTAAATCTTATAAAGAATTGTGTATTGATCACATGAAAAAGCTGATGAAAACTCAAGGAAGTAGCCTTTAAATATTATTTTTTATTTATTTAAGAGTATACCCTTAATCGTGAGAAATATATTTTTGTATTAACTGTCATAACTTGATTCTACGGCATTAGACAATTTAAAATTAATCTGATCGATAAAAATGGCGTTTATAAGGGGCCCCCGAAATTTTGACTTCATCAGTAAAATGTGTCATAAACTCCTTAAACATAAATTAAACAAGATCACTTGGTACATAAAACATATTTTATTTTAGGTATAATAGCGTTCTGGATTGTTAGTATTCCATTCCCCGGAAATGGTCGCAGCCCCCCCTGAAATTTTCGAAGCCCCCCCCCCGAAATTATTACCTATATGCGCCCATTATAATATGAATACTTTTGCTTCTCTTATCGTAGTGTAACATTTAAAAATTAACTGTTACACCAAGATTAATTTTTTCCGGACTGATATACTTTCGGAAGATTGATTGAGTTGAGGCCTCTCAACTCCTCCCTCATACTTCCAACATTCAACCTAATCGATGGTTTCTATGCTTATTAGGTGGAATTTTTTAAAGTAATCACTCATTTTCACTTCACTACGAGGTCATTACTGACGATCTGTGACTTGATCGGATCGGATCGGGTCTAGACAAATATAGGCACTCACGTCGGCCGTTGTCGGTCAAACGAAATCGGATTGGATCGGATCGGGAGAAATACGGGTCCAATGTAGATGCAGCCTAAGGCTAATGCCTTTCGGGTTCTTTTGGCCTCTATTCCCTGAGGCAGGGGTTTTCTTGCATCAACTGTTGAAGCAATACTACATCTAGTGTGTTAGTGTAAGCCTGAGAGACTGATGAGAGAGGAGTCCGGTGAAAAAGCGTCGGATTAAATCGGCAGAGAACCTTATCAGTGGAGTTTAATACGATCCGGAGCAACAAATCTACCCAAGGGATAGTCCAATAACTCTCCAGGATTAGCGGCTTCCAATACCCTTCGGGTCTCCTTCACTCTCTTTAGGGCTCTCTTTACATTCATCTAGCCGATTGTATTGGATGCCCAGTAGATTAGAGGTATCACAGCTCAGGCTGAGCTCTTACACAGGACGCCTACAGAAGGACTTTGTTTCAAACAAAAGTCTGACCATTGGAAAACCGTTTTTAGGCAGAATTCCTTGAAAAAAAAACAAAACAAATCAAAAGTAAATCTGACAATTTTGCTTTAATAGGCCTCTGAGTATTCTATAGGTCTTTCTAGAAACGGTAAATCGAATTTAATCACATCTAAAAACATACATTTAACACTTTTTAAGAAATTAAGAAAAAAAAAACAACTGGAATTTTGGTTATGGCTGCCAATAAAAGACAATATTTTCCACATGTTCCACATCTTTAGAGTGACGAGGCCTATACGGAGATTTTCTTATACATAGTAAGTTAGTCCGTAAGGTCCAGTTGCTGTGAGATGAGCTATCGACAGTTTATGTTTTATTGTCATACCTGTTGGTGAAGACCGTCGTCACTGGCATTGGTGCGAGCACTATGGGTGAGCGCTTTCGAGTAAGTACGTCATTATCAAGCCACTGTTAAGTTAGTTCTGAATTGTACTAGAGTATTTACACTAGGGTGGAGTGAATTGTTTACTTCGGTGAAGGGTCGTTCAGGTAAAATCTCTGTACTCTGTGCAGGTGTTCGTTCAGGTAAATTTTTTGTCAACTCCGTGGGTCATTGCCATCTAAGGCTGGTGCAGGTTATTTGTTTGTCTGTACTCCGTGCAGGTATTCGTTCAGGTTAAGTGTTCATTGCCATCTAAGGGTCGATCAGGTAGTCCGTTGTATGCTGGTCTTTGGAATATGGGGTTATTTTATACTTTGTCTTTCTTAGTTTTCTGTTTCTATATTAAATACGTTGTCGTTTCGTCTAAGGCTGCGCCTACATTGGACCCGTATTTCTCCCGACCCGCTCCGATCTAGCCACAGCTTGTCAGTAATGAACTCGTGGTGAAGTGAAAATGAGGAATGAATTTAAGAAATACCACCTGATAAAATATTTTCTACGTTATTTTTATATTTTAAAAATTCGTACGTGTAGTTCTCGTTAATGGATATTGTGGCAAAATGTCTGCCTATTAAGTTACTAATTTCTATTTGGTCAGTTATAGTAGTAGTATACTATGTAGTTCTTATGTTGTATATGTTTTATCTTCGTCCAAATTTCTTGTTGTTGGTGTGTTCTGTTCAGGTTTGATACAAACTCTATCCAAAATATCTTTTTACTGTTGATTGAGCCTTCGCCTTTTCCCTTTTATAATTTTAAAGGTTAAGACTTCTCCTCCGATCTCTGAATCATCGTTCCACCAAGGAACAGGTGATCTTCTTTATGCGTTCTTTGTTATCGGTATGCTTGCGTTTGCAGCTTCATTGATTACCCAGTTCAGTTCATGAATTGTTCTTGTTTGTAGAGTCATTAGTTTGTTCGTATCGTGCATCCGGAAAGTGTCCCAGATCACATAATAGGATGTATATAACTGTATAATTGGATTTATAACTCAAATGGTGCATTTGTAGAAAAATGTAAAAATTAAATAGAGTGAATCGCCTTGGTAGCGGATGCTAATAAATAAAAAATAATATATTCTTCTAAATATTTTAAGCCACAATTTCACCCGCAAATCTGTATTTGAGCTTTCCGACTATAAAAGCTAGTAGGTAAGTGGTTTACAAGGATCGTAGACCGATGAGCCTGGTTTAATTACATTAGAGCCGCGGAGTGTGTAGAAAAAGCGCAGAGTAAAAGTCCGTCCTGAGCCAGTAATGAGGTGAACCACTCAGCCTAATGGATAAGCACAGCTGGAGAACCACTTGCACAGCTTGGGGCTTAATCCCGACGATTGTCAACGGAGTAATTGCGGCCGCTCTTCTGGGGGTTCCGTTCTAGCTCTGTGTTACTTCATTTCGATTCTTATATCGATTTTTGGCGTATGGATAGAGTTGGGGGGGGGGGGGGGGGGGTTGAGGCTGCAGCCCCCTCATATACGCCCATGAAACTAGTAGGCGAGGTTAGCTCATTGGTAGAGCACTGGATTAATATGCTGGAGGACACAAAAGAGCAAACACTAAAGATTATTCTCTTCCAGAGTCTCCGTTCGTGGGTTGGATTCGGCCTTCCTGACCGCCCTAGGCTAACCCGGCTATTAAATAATTTATAAATGGGTACATGCAAAGGGGAAAATCGGGCGTCCGGAGCATAGTACCGAAGAAACTTCTCTCTATGAATCAGATACCTCCATAGTATCTGCCCCTCAGAGCCCTCGTGGCCTGTGAATGGAGTGATTATTATTTTATTTTATTTATATATCTATTAAATTAATTATTTAGGTATTTCTGACCGTAATTCTATTAGCCTCAAAATAAAATTGGCAAGTCTGAGAAACGTTTCTTTGTTATTGCTATTAAGAATCACAAGAATGTGTGTGTGTATATATATATATATATATATATATATATATATATATATATACATATGTCTCACCACTATATATATATATATATAACAATATACCACCACGTGCTGTTGGTATTATAAATAGGTGGCAACCTGTAGATAACCCGGCGTTAATAGCCGAACTGTTGATACGCCGTTAAACACACAAACAAACACACACACAAAAAACACAATATACTTACATAAACACACTTATCTAAAAACCGTTGTTACCACCGTTATTTACCACCGTTGTTTTCGTGATCTAAGGGTTCTGAAACGTGAAATGGTTGGCTGCGCTTCCGGATTGCGTCATCGGGCTGGCGTCATATCCGGGGTTTCACTCTTTGGAGGGAGGGAGAAAACGCGCTAAAAATATCAATATAATTATTCCGAGTTAAGGTGATTTGAATAAATTAATTACCGATTTCTGTCGTTCTTCAAGTCCAAAAACTTAGTTATTTCAAAATTTGGGATTTCCAAGGTCCTCATTTGTCTTTCGATTCAGGATTTTTGTCTCGAATAAATCATAAACGGGAACAGTGAATTAATAGGTGAAATTCTAAAAGTAGGCCATCTACTCGTAGCGTGGATGCTTAAGAAGAAGAGATAAAGTATACCTGAGGATGATGGCGGTAAGATGGTAAAGCATTTTCTGCCATATCCGGATATTCACTCTATGGTGGGAGGGAGAAAACACGCTAATATATTTATATAATTATTCCGAGTTAGGGTAAATTAATTTTTTTTTTTTTTTTTTTTTTTTTTTTTTTTTTTTTTTTTTTTTTTAACAGCGCTTTGACGTCTAGGCCATATCCAGGGTGGAGCGAGGAATTTTCCCAACGAGCCGTGGGATGTGAAAATTCCTGCCGCCGCGGGGAATCGAACCCACCATTCCTGCTTATGAATCTAAGGCTCTAAATAAAATAATTATAGATTTTTTGTTGTTGCTTCAAGTCCAATAACTTAGTTATTTCAAAATTTGAGACTATAATGATCCTCATTCCGATTCAGGATTTTTGTCTCGAATAAATTATAAAGGAACAATGAATTAATAGCTGAAATCCTAAAAGTAGGGCATTGCTTAAGAATAAGATGTAAAGTCTATCTGAGTATGATGGGAGTAAGATGTAAAAGCATTGCCTGCCATATTGGCGAGGTTATTGGACCTGTAATTACTAGCTGGTAGATTGCTCCTCCCCTGCAATATCCGCCTTCCCTAACGACCTACAGCCCCTCATCCTACCGGCTCACTTTTAATATCGCTCATTTTCGGTTTTACCCTTCTCCCTTCCCTGATGGAAAATATAAATCAGGATGGTGCAGACTCCCAAAGCCAAATATTCAGCCAGACATCTTCCGAGGATATTTCCAAATCCTACAAGTCCAGTATTCATTATATCCTCGATATAACACAGGAAATACTCTTTTATCTACAAATTCTTAAGTCGGAGGTAAAACTTTATAGTTCACCTATTTACTGTAGCTTTGCAAATACGTATGATTATACTTTTGAGAGAAGAAGTAATTTTTACCCGATTCCGTATTGGCCATTCTGAACTTACCCGCGGACACAGAATGACCAGAGCCTGTCAAATGCCATATTGCCACGGCGCCACATAAAACTGGACATTTGGTCCATTTTTTGAAAAAATGCAACATTTGAAGATTTTTGTTTTGGAATGAAAATAATTTCGCTTTGAAGTGTCTACATCTCAAAGCCTTTTCAAAATGTGCATTCATTGCGACTACAATGTCAGTCTGGATGACGGAATGTTATATTGCAAGTTATGCGTGAAATCGGTAAGTTCAAACACCTTGTAGTAACAATTGTCATTCATAGCGCTGTCAGGAATCCTCAGCTTCGTGAAGAAAATGAGAATCCAAAAAAATTGGCGTGGGTTTTTCACGCGAATCATGTACAGGGATGGCAGCTAACCTTGAAGAGATTCGAAGGGCTACTTCAGCTCTGTTTACCTGTGGTTGGCTGTGTTAAACAATATTTTTTGTCTACATTCACCTGCTGGAGTTTTGTCATTAACTTGCGATACACCCTGTATATACAAATAGTAAATATTATTAGTGGCGAGTTGCGGGGATCCAATATGACCATTTTAGGAGACTTGATGAGTGATATGTTGTAGATTTATATGTATAGCAATAGTAACATTTTTTTAAATGGTTTTAGAAGCAGAATTGGTAATAGTGATATATTGGTAATAGCAGAAGTCTAACTGTGAAGTACAGGCAATGGCGTAGAAGCAAGTTGCGGAGAGCCGATAAGGTCTGTTTATGAGAGTTGAGTGGTATATTGTTAATTATAGCTTTTGAAAGTAGCCCGCAGGACGACAAACCAGGTCGACAATATGCTTTGTCGACTTGCTTCGAGATAAAATCCTCAAGGGGAGGAGCAACTTTAAAACAATGCTATCCAGTCCTACCAACTGAAGCAGGAGTTTTTGTTTCCCTTAATAGGTTAAACTCTCTCTTCTAGCGCCCGACGTCGGGTCTTGTTCTATCTTATATTAAACTTGCTCGTTTGTTCCAACAGGTTGAATGAGATTTTTTTTTTTTTTTTTTTTGTCTTTTTCATCTTTTTTTTCGCAGTTCTTAATACCTCTAATAATAAAACTGTAGATTGGTGTTCTCAGTTTGCCTTGTCCTTTCTTAACAACTGAACTACTTGTCATTAGGTTAAAAGTTAGGAGATGTATAAGTTGATATTTTTCATCGAGTTGCGAATTATTGCTACAAGCTGAATCACCTTTAGAAGATGATGGGCCTAGGAAAATCTTGGTTGTGTGGCTGTTTTCCTAATGAGTACTAAATCTTTCTAACAACATGCACAATCGGCTATAATTTCAATAGAATAATGTGTTCTTACTGAAACTTTTGAAAAACATTACACACACACACATATGTGTATATATATATATATATATATATATATATATATATATATATATATATATATATATATATATATTTATATACAACAGAAGAAGGTATTCTTATCTCATGCAAAAGACAAACAGACCAAGGTGTACACATTGCAAAGAGGATCTTACAGTGAGACACATCCTGAGAGACTGCAGACTGAGAGACAACTTGCAAATTCCACAAAACTAACTTGACATATTATCACCGGATGGCCATTACATCTACACTAAAATCATTTAATGACATTCAAGGGGAGTTAAAATCGTATTTATAGGGAAGGTCAGGTGCGCCCCAGTGTCATGAAACCTTACTATACAGTACTCAGATATAAGTTAAAGTTTAAACACAAAAAAAAAGTGCAGAAATCGTATTTATATTAATCAATTTGTAGTACTCATTTTTTATAGCTATATTTATTTTCAATTATTTTACCCCTGTATTTATTATTTATTTTTTTAATTTAATGTGTATTTATCTTATTTTTTTGGACTGGTAGTGATTTTTTAAGCAGTTAAAAGAGACCATTGCCAAAGTTGCGGGACTCTAAAAACAAACACATAAAAACCGCGTGTAATTATTTTTTATGTAAATTAAATTCAGGTATGGTGGTGGGGTTATTGAGGTACTCCATGCTACCCCCTTGAATGGAAAGCCATAAATAATCAACATTGTATATCCTAATATTTTTTTTTTTTTTTACGGTGCATCAATTTCTTGGCAATTATTTTATTTTATTTTTTAACCATTTGGTAATAAATCCAAAATATCTTTTTTCTTAGATTCTTAGGAATAAAATTCTATACTGTTAAAAAGTATCCGTCTGTCGATTATTTTGTGTAATTTTAAATGTTCTCTTACATTAATCCAGCAAAAGGAGAATATCTTTTTTTTGGATTAATTACTAAAAAATCAAATTCACCAAATGGCCGTTGTTATTTTTACTTTTGTAAATATTGTTTTATAAATGTGTATGCATGAGGTATTTAATAATTTCATCAATGCACTGGCTATCATCGCAAAGTAAGTCGGTCAAATTGTCATTTAAAATTTTTCCTGAGTCTAAAATCTGTCAGTTTGCGCTTTGTATATAGGTGAGTATTGCAGTATGTAAATGTAGGTCTGCCCGTCTTGACGTAATGTAGGAGTGGGGGGAATGGTCAATTCTTAGAAAAAAAAATAAAAAAAATCAGTCCCGTAACCGGCCACGAGGGCCCTGAGGGGCAGATACTATAGAGGTATCTGATTCATGACCATACGACACACTAGGGAGATAGTGTGGTCAGTACTATGCTCCGGCCGCCTGATTTTCCCCTTGGCTGCTTCGACTGCTAGAGTCTAATGACTCTAGCACGAACCAAGGTACCCATTATTAAATTAATTAAAGGCTGGATTTGCCTAGGGACGGTCAGGGAGGCCTAATTCAACCCATGAACGAAGACACTAGAAGAAAAAATCTTTAGTGCTTGCTCGGGATTTGAACTCAGGCCTCCAGCTTATTAGTCCAGTGCTCTACCACTGAGCTAACCTCGCCCCTGGTCAATTCTTAGACTGCTTAAAATTTCTTACCGTCTATTTTGTCTTTTACTGGATGGCTATTCCTGTACAGTGCGCTTGATTTCTCGAAGCTTGTTGTCAGTCTTGTTGTACCAGATTGTTGTCAGTCATGTTGTACCTGCTTGTTGTCAGTCATGTTGTACCAGCTTGTTTGAAACTTGTCAGTCATGTTGTACCAGCTTGTTGTTCAAACGACCAATTTGAATCTTACACAAAAGAACTTACTACATCTGACAAAACACTTTGGCAAGCTACGAGGAAAATCCTCTCCTATAAATCTTCCCGTCATCCCCTTCGCCGAGAAGATGGTTCCTGGGCCAAAACTGACGAAGAAATATCCCATTCCTTTGGCCTACACCTCACCCAAGTCTTTACTCCTCACCATGATATCAATGATCCTGACCATACACTCCTTGTCTCCAGTCAACTGGACACTCCTCTTCAACTATCACTCCCACCAAAAGCCTTTAATCCTAAAGAAATCCTGAATGCGATTCAACATCTTCCTCCAAAAAAAGCCCCTGGATATGACCTCATCACTTCCAAAATTCTTAATAAACTCCCGAAAAAAGCCATCCTCTTCCTAACTTACATATATAATGCCGTATTAAGAACGACATATTTCCCCATCCTGTGGAAATTTTCAGTTATCCGGATGATCCCAAAGCCTGGTAAACCTATTCATCAACCTTCATCCTATCGTCCCATCTCACTCCTTCCAATAATGGGCAAAATCCTTGAAAAACTCCTTCTCAAACGTCTTTATCCAATCCTGGATCCCATTATCCCATCCTCCCAGTTTGGGTTTCGCCATTCCCACTCCACTATTCACCAATGCCACCGTATCGTAGACAGCATATCCTCATCCTTCGAGAATAAGCAGTATTGCTCTGGGGTTTTCCTTGACGTAGCTCAGGCTTTCGATCGAGTGTGGCACCAGGGCTTGCTGTTTAAACTCAAAGAAATCCTACCTTCAACTTATTACCTTATAATGAAATCCTACCTCTCCGACCGTTTTTTCCAGACATCCTATGGTACCTCATTATCTCCAATCTTCCCCCAACTTGCAGGTGTCCCACAAGGTGGAATTCTCAGTTCCGTACTATTCCTGGCTTATACGGCTGATATCCCATCTCATCCTGAAACATCCATCCACATGTATGCTGATGACACTGCTATCCTTACTGTCAACCAAAATCCAATTCTTGCTTCTAATTCCCTCCAAGAACACCTGTGCCTACTTCAACCATGGCTAAATAAATGGAGAATCAAAGTAAATGCAGAAAAATCTAGCCATGCAACTTTCACACTTCGTAAGTCAAGCTGCCCGCCAATAACCCTCCAAAACATTATAATCCCGCAGAAATCGCAAGTAAAATACTTAGGCCTGATACTAGACAAACGCTTAACTTGGAAGCCACACATAACTCAGAAAAGACAAGAACTAAACAGACGTTTTAGACTTTTATCACGCTTATTGGACAAACGCTCAAAACTATCATTGACTAACAAACGACTTATATACAATACCTTACTCCGACCAATATGGACTTATGGACTAGAACTATGGGGTTCCACTAAACCTTCCAATTCCTACAGAATGCAAACAATACAATCCAAAATCCTTCGAAAAATATCCAATGCTCCTTACTATGTCTCGAACCTAACCCTCCATAATGACTTCAATATCCCCTTTATCCAATCCCTGGCCAAATCAGTCTATCAGAAGTTCCATTCCAATCTCCCAGGCCATCCAAATCCTTTGATAAATTCTCTATCCTCGTTCCAAAATCCACAAAATCCCCATAGAAGGCTGAAGCGGAGGTGGCCAAGAGACAATTTGCTTTAACATCTGCAGTGCACAAAGTGTCTTATATTTTCATTTAAAATTCTTTACAGTTGTTCCATTATTATTTTATATTATCTTTTTATTTATTTTTTATTTAATGCATTACTATTGTGGGTTTTGTAATTGTTCATATTCCCACATCAAGCCTCACAATGTCATTATAACTGAACCAGCAATATTACTAGAAATATGTTAACTCATATTGTTGTAATAAAAAAAAAAAAAAAAAAAAAAAAAAAAAAAAAAAAAAAAAAAAAAAAAAAAAAAAAAAAACCAGCTTGTTGTCAGTCATGTTGTACCTGCTTGTTGTTAGTCATGTTGTACCAGCTTGTTGTCAGTCATGTTGTACCAGCTTGTTGTCAGTCATGTTGTACCTGCTTTTTGTCAGTCATGTTGTACCAGCTTGTTGTCAGTCATGCTGTACCAGCTTGTTGTCAGTCATGTTGTACCTGCTTGTTGTCAGTCATGTTGTACCAGCTTGTTGTCAGTCATGTTGTTCCAGCTTGTTGTCAGTCATGTTGTACCTGCTTGTTGTCAGTCATGTTGTACCTGCTTGTTGTCAGTCATGTTGTACCTGCTTGTTGTCAGTCATGTTGTACCTGCTTGTTGTCAGTCATGTTGTACCTGCTTGTTGTCAGTCATGTTGTACCTGCTTGTTGTCAGTCATGTTGTACCAGCTTGTTGTCAGTCATATTCTTGGCCATTAGAGCCGGGCTACTTATAGGTTGCCATCCTTCCTAATCAACCATGGTGTTGTAGGAAGTTTTTTCAGCGAGCCCATTGGCCTACAGGCGGGACTTGAACCCACATCACTTGCATGGTAATCCAGCGTGCTGAGCAGACCCTATAAAATATACCATTATTGTTATTTATTTTCTAATAATGGTTCTTTATCGATTGATTGAATGCAATTGGGATCGTCTAATAGAATAACTTGTTTGAAGTATATAGACAAAAATAAATAATAGCATAGGTATTAGTGAATTAACTAGATAGATATTGGGTAGGTTGGTAGAATTGGGTGGTTGCCGAGAAATTGATGGGAATGATAGGGTTGGTAGGGGTGGTGGAATGCTCTCTCGCAACTTAATGAGGTGGTTGAGGGCTAAGTTTCCTGCGACTCGAATCGATCCAGTCTCTAGCTCCTAAGACGATCAACACCTACAGGATTACTAGTGTGCTTGGCATGGATTTAGGATTACATTTCCTCCCTACGGAGTATGGAGCGTGGAGGATTATCAGGTAGGTATTCTAGAATTAATAATATTGTCTGCTACGATTCAACAGAATCATCAAATTTTTCAGGAGCAGATTTAGCATATAATGTACATCCATGGTGTGCTTTGGACAACTTTCAAATATTGGGAACAAATTCCCAATATTTTACCATCCTATCAAACTAAACTTGTCTGAAAATTTCGCTAAACGTAGGCAGTTCATAATGAGTTAGAGAGATTACAATACATACCTACAAGATTATGACATCTCATGTGAAGGCCTTGAAGACATGTCAATAAATATACATTTTTATTCCAGAATAAGAGCCTACTCATTATGATATAAAGTTAAAATTGATTTTATTAATCAAAGGATCAAGACCTACCCGGATGCCTAGTTTGATCAAAATCGGTATAATTGTATGGATTTGTATAAGGAATTAACATACAGAAAGACAGCTGGTTGACGTTTTTGACAGCCTACGACATTCCCTGGGTCAAGATCTACCTGTGTGCCACATTTGGACAAAATCGGTCAAACGGTATTGATTTTAATAAGGAACAAACAGACAAACACGTGATTTATATATATAATACTTTTAATACTAACAGAATTCGTTAGAATTCTTATCTTAGTGTGCTTATCGTGTTCGATAGGGCGCACATTTTTTTTTTTTAAATTATTATTTGGTTCAATTGACTGATAAGGTAATTGGTGCCATTAAAAAAAAAATGAAATAAAAATAACGAATTTCGACGAAAGAAGCAAAATTCTTGCTACAAAATGTTAAAAAAAAATATTTTTTGAATATAAACTCAAAAGACGAACACAAACACATCACCGAACGAACACACACACATAATTTCGCAACGAACACAAATTTACTACACATTCAGGGTGCGGCGTAATGAATGGATAATATGGTACCTGCGGGTAAAGGATGTTTAATACTAGCAGTCGAAGCACCTTAATAAAAAAAACAAGGTTTACATTAAACTAGGCTTTGACTCATTCTAATAGGAATTTATTTGGTATTAAATGCTGGAAATACAGTTTGTATACCATTTCGGAATCTCCATGAAACAGGCATGTTTTTCCTTAATTTGGCCCTCAAGTAACAATTTCTTTTGTTTACACCACGTTAGGTTAAACTTAGGAAAGAAATAAGCAAAACATGAAATTTAAGTTAGGTCTTTGTTTAAAAAATAAAGAAAAAAGAAACTATGCATGCACCCAAAAAATCATGGTATACATTCGATAGCTCTTTTATCCAGGAATAATATCCAAAAAACAGAGTGAATAAATTCCTTCATTTGGAGCCATGGCACCAAAAAGAGGGGCAAAGGGTGTATTTTTTGGGAATTTGCGAAAATGTGGAATATCCAACAATCAACAGTTTTATACTGAACAAAAAAACTATTTTTCTGAACCTCCCCAGCGTCCTCTACCCGCAGGTACCATATTTTCCATTCATTTCGTCACACTCTGTATACAGACATACATTTGTCAGAAAGTTGATGGTACAATTCTACAAGGAAATAGACTTTGCAAATACTAACTGTAGTATAAATTCTACTAAATTGGTAGCGGCAGAGGATTGTGTTTTACGCCGTGTTAGGTGGTTAGTGAGACGAGTCATCCAAGAACCCCATATCCTTCCAAGTTGGGAGGTTTAGTTCTCCCGGGGAATCTCAAGGGTTCAAGTGGATTTCATGGCAGTTCTCTTAGAAATATGTGCAGATTTTTGTTCAAGCAGTGATCTAATGACTGAAATTATAATTATGTGTACATTGACACATTGCTTAAAATGATTTTAAAGGAAATATTTAAGAGACGTTACAAATCGTAAAGGAAAGTTTCAGTACATACTTCCTTAATTGATAAGAAGTCAAGGAAAGGTCGAGGTTCGGCTAAGAGAAAACATCATATTTCCAGAAAAAAAAATCTCGAACGTTTCGGAAGTGTTTTTTGGCTAAAAAATAAATATACATAAATATAATCTCACATACAAACGAGAATAATCAAAACAATAAGAAACATTTTACTTCATAACAATAGATTAAAAAACAAAATACATACATACACGCACACACACACACATATATATATATATATATATATATATATATATATATATATATATATAAATATATACATACACACACACAAGCACCAATTCGAGCCACAGTTATTTTCGTGGTGTAAAGGTCGACGTCATATGTGGATTTCCACCCCATATAAAGGGGAAAAAGTGCACTAAAATAAATAGAATATGGAAAGGAGCCAAAATGAAACAGGACCTACGAGTCTGAATTCTTTCTTAGTTCTATTTCTTTGTGGATGTAGTGACCCTAAGTTTTATCGGTAGTTGTAGAGCTGAGGGCTTAGGGCGTTAGGGCCAGACAGAAGAGTCGCTGCCAGCGGTAAATAAGTCCTGGGGTGAGAACACGGCTTTCCTTTCAATTACATTTAGCTCCCAGCGAGGCTACTCCCAGTCCTTTCCACGCTTTCCATCCCTCTCTCTCACTCTCTCTCTCTCTAGTCTCTTTTTTCTTTATTCCTTTTTGCTTGATGGCGTCACCGATAGGGCACCAGAGTTTCAAGAAATGTTAGAACATTTCATGATAATTGTAAGTAAATCTGTATATATAAAATTCAGCTGTTTGTCTGTTCGTTACTTATACAAATCCACACCGTTTAACCGATTTTGACCAAACTTGGCACACGGGTAGGTCTTGATGCGGGGAGTGTCCTAGGCTAGGTCAGAATCGTCTAAAAATCACAGTTCGGAGGCCACGGGCTCGAACTGTGAACCTAAACAGTCACAAAAGAGAGATTTGCCAGAAATCATCACATTTGAAAAATGAGATATTCACCAAGACGGACCGTAACATCATTCTATTATCTGTGGCATATTGTCACTTGTTCGACTAGTGAAATCCAAAACTAAATATGCTATCCCTCTCCACTTCTGCTTTCTCATGTCTGGTTGCCGATAACTGCAAGATTCTAACTTTATTTGCGTTATTAGATTTGAATACGAGTATTACTCATTTGGTTTCGAATTTATTTTTGCCTTTTATTATTTATTAGCACATTTATTATTTAACTGTTTAATGAAACAGGTTCTGTATTCTGTGAATATATATTATGTATATATGTAAATTGCGTGCGTTCTGTCGAAGAAGATGGGGCAACGCTGATTGGAATATAGCAAGACTGCTCCTAGAAGCCATTTTTCTTTTGTTCCATGCCGCGAAATGTATTTACTTTAGGCAAAAGTCTATTAGCAATTTTGCTAAATAGAGTTTTATCATAATATAATAACAAAGTATTGCAGTAACTAATTAGAAGTTAAGGAGTGGTTCAGAATCGGCTAAGAAAAAACACACTTATCCAAGGTCACCATAAAGTTATAGAGGTCTTCTTCCATCCACTGGGCATTTGTTCCTCAAGAAGGCTCCCAAAGAGCATGCCGAAACGTTCGAAATATAGATTTTTCTCAAAATCTGTCATTTTCTCGTATCCGAATCACAACCATTCCTGGTACTTTTTATCTCCTCGACTGTTAAATATTTGCATATCATTATAAATATCTTATATTCTCCAGATTATTGTAGCTTGATAAATCTACAATAAATATGAAATAGAGCTTTTGGCAAGATATCGCATAGAATCAATCCGGTTCATTATATTGTTCCGTCTCATACATTACAGATACCATATGCAATTAATATATATTTTTCCCAGAAAACAACTGTAGAAGCTTGCTCGAAACATAAATGGTCCCTAATAAGGAGAGACTAAATCAAACCAGACATTGGACATACATTCCTGACTTATTCGTACTTAAGAGACAGACCAATTCGCAAATATGAAACATACTTACAGAATACAGACGGAGAAACCAACTTCACATATCTTATGACATTTAAGAACTGCTAACAGAGGACAGCCCACCTATATAAACAATACCAAAACGTTTTAAAATCATAAACATCTACCATAAAATATAAAAAGTGGACTGTAAAAACAAAATTATGTACGTTTCTATACTACTAATATACTCGTATCTCGGAGTAAATTTTAACACTCAAGCTATTTTCGATTTGGCGTCTGACTCAAAAATTGTTTTATTAACAATATCAAATTTGTTCACGGCATTTGTTCAACTGAACTGTATATTTTTATTTTCCTCTTTCACGGAGAAATTGTAATCTGGCAGTTCACCTTCATTAAAGAGAGAGAAAAACAAAAATACATTTTTCGATTTAGTCACTGATTCAAATAATTTATTTATTATAACTTTGACTGATTTTTTTAAATAACTTTTTTTTTGGTATTCTAAGAATTCGATTTTTGTAACATCTTTAAATTTCCAAGTAAGTTTATTATGTATTTGTTTAATTGTAACTAGATGATGTGTGTATATTGAAGGGGTCGGGGCAAAATAGTGCGAAGGAAAATTTTCAACTGTAGCTGCTAAATGTTGGATTTTATGTGGGACTATCAGTCTATGATGCAAATGCTACTAAAATATGACCACAAGCTCTGTATGTTATTAAATTTTGTTGCCCCTAACCATTTCAACTGATAGCCCCACATAATATGCAACATAAACCAGCTACAGTTAAGTTTTGTTAAAAATGTTGCTTGGCACTATTTTGCCCCGAACTCTTCAATTGCACTGAGCAAATCGCCTTAGTTGTGGATTTTCATAAATAAATTAATTACAGACAAAAAAATACTCTCTCTCTTTCACATGCTCTTTTGTGAGAGACCCAGATTCTGAATAATGTCAAAATAGATCTTGAGGAGTGAGAACACTATTTTATTCTATTGTGGGAGTCATAGAATGGTCAAACTTTCCTTATACTCCCGATGAACTCCAAGTATGTTCTCACTTCAGTTGACTTCTCTGATATTGTTTTCATAGAGGCTTCCAATATGTAGTAATTGTCTTTTTTCCGAGGCTTGCACATTCGAGTGTAACATGCTTGGATGGCTACTCCTTGTCTCAACATCTGCAAACTGGCGATGATCACATTTTCGTAGTACGAAGTTCCTCATAGACCTCAGAAGTTAATTGAGTGAAATTTTCTTGAGTTTGGCCAGTATGGATCTGAGGAAGATAGTAGCGGTTGTGCCTGGCCAATGCACTCTGAATACTCTTTTGTTGAGTACAACCGCTACTATTTTCCTCAGATCCATTCTGGCCAAACTCAAGAAAATTTCCCTTAATTAACTTCTGAGGTCTATGAGGAACTTCGTTTGGATAATTTCTCTAGAGCTTAGCCAAATTAATCAGAATACTAATTCTGGACTAAAATATATCTGATGCCGTAGACTTGTTTGTTCCCTTCAATACCAGCTATAATACACTCGAACTGAAGAGAAAGTAGAATCATAAAAACCAGCAAAGTAGATCATAGCAGAAATATGTATTATTCACTATGTAAAAAAATAAAAGTAAATATATATATATTATAGGTATTTGTACAAAAGTCTTATATTATTATTTTTTATTTTATTTATTGCTTACAAAAAAATCTTTTTAAAGTAATTTACTTATTATAAAAAGTTAATTAAGTTATAATTATTATGAGTGAGGTTAGTACTTTACCTATAATAAATATAAATACTATTACAATAAATTCATAATTACATTTTTTTTTCTTACCTACACACTTTCATATTCACATACTATATATATATATATATATATATATATATATATATATATATATATATATATATATATATATATATATCTCCATAGATACATACACACGCATAAATACGCACACACATATACGTATATATATATATATATATATATATATATATATATATATATATATATATATATACGTAAAAAAAATCTTATATTTATACAAAAACCGTTGCTGAGGAATGTGCCTTGATTACGCAGTTCTCTCTCTCTCTCTCGCCCTGCCCATAAGACATATATATATATATATATATATATATATATATATATATATATATATGTATGTATATATATATATATATGTGTATATATATATATATATATATATATATATATATATTTTTAATCTAATCAATCATGTTTAAAATATTTTCTTTCATTGCTCACATTTTTTCATTACCCTAACATCAGTCTACTTTCTCATTATTTGGTATTCACTAAGCCTAGAAGAAAATGAGTTATGAAAAATAGAGGAACAACGTTTAATTTATGAAAAAATAATTATGTCAAACATTTTTCCGAATCTTGGCAGTTATCTAATCACATCTTACAGCATCATTCTGTACGGCCTAAGAAATAAACTTTTATAAAAGGAACATTGTATGAATACAATCCTTTACAATACAAAAATATGCTTTTAATAACAATAATTAAAAAAAAAAAAACTTTTAAAGTTTATGTAGAACAATGCTGTCACCTTCGTAAAAGGAAAACTCCGATTCTATGAAGACAAGCAGTCTCGTGGAAAAGGGAATATTCAGGGAATGGCGTAATACATGCCGCTGACGTCAGAGGTAATTAGTGACGTCATACCTTTTCTGTACAGGATGTCTTTTATTCCAGCGATGAGATGGAAGGGGGACTTGCATTCAATACAGCTTACATAAGCCAGTCAAGAACAGTCCACCTTCAGAATATACCTGTGTTATCTCCAGGCTCTCATTGCTGATTTCAATTCAATTTTCTGGTTCTCGGTAGACTAATTAGATTTTCTATTTAACCAGCTGGAAAAATAGGTTTGGCGTTGGTATAGCTGTTTAAATTGGTTTAAGAATCTATATACATATATATATATATAATATGTATTATAATTTCTCAAGGGCTACTTTTGGATGTATTTCAAAACTTCCTTAATACCACATCAATCTTCATAAATGAGGCATTATTTTAAAGCTTTTCTTGGTACACATGTATTAGCTTCAACGCAGGTTAAAGAAGTGGGTCTCGTTCAGAGATTTGGATCATATTTGCAGGCATTTATATTTGTCTACTCCTATAATCAATTCTATTGGTCATTGTGTTTACAGTAACCGTCTTGTTCCCTTTCTATTTAGGAAGCAATTCATTTGTTATTGGTGTTTTTTACCGGCGTTTCTTTGTTTGTTGTTACACGATGTCTTTATTTGTTTCGAAGCAATGTTAAATTGCATATCGATTCACCGAAAAACCATCCTTGATGTATATTATCAAGGAGTTGGCTTGACTAGAGTTTCGATATAACCTTTAGCGAGCGGAAACGTATAGCAATTATGCAAGTAACATATCGCACTAGTATTTCTATTGTGACACAACCCAAAAATCGGTTTCATTCACACCGTCATAGTTATGAAAGGCATGGTAAATATATCTTTATCAACCATCGGGTTTTTTTTCGAAGACCAATCCAGTTACTTTTGAAGTAGCAGTAGTGATTTTTAACAGTTACTCGTACTTCCTGATAAGGGTAAAAATGCAGTTTCCAGCCCTCCAAACCGATTTCTTTCAAACTTTGCACAATAACGTATTTTAATGCACTAAACACGAATACGATAAAAAAAAAACGTCGGATTTAACTAGGAAAGAAGTTATTAAGCACTTAAGTTCACTGGTGTGCAGGTTATGAGAGCTAATGTAAACAACTAAATTTGTGACGACTTTAAGGCATACATGACTTTAAGGCATAAATGACGACTTTAAGGCATACATGCGATGCGTTTCCGCTCGCTACGCTCGCTCAAAAAGATAACAAAACCCCAGTCAATCCAACTCGCTAAAATTAATAGACTATAATATTAAGCACTAAAGTTAGGAAGGTTATAAAACTAGGCATTAGCGTATATGTAAACACGCGCATGCGCAGATATGTAACATTGGGAAACAGAGAACTGTCATTTGAAATGTTCAGAAACCATTTATTCAAAGATATTGTTAATTTTAAGGGCATCCTCACCCGTCGTCACCTGTCGCTTAAGGGCATACGTGCTATGCGTTTCCGCTCGCTCCGCTACGCTCCGCTCGCTCAAGAAAATAACAAAACCCCAGTCAATCCAACTCACTAAAATTAATAGAATTCCATTAATTTTAGCGAGTTGGATTGACTGGGGTTTTGTTATCTTTTTGAGCGAGCGGAGCGAGCGGAAACGCATAGCAAGTATGCCCTTAAAGTCGTCCTAGACATTCTTCTAATCCTCCAAGACATCTCTCTTAGCTTAGACAATTGACTTGTTGACAATTGAAGTTCGGTAGGCGCGAATTAGAAAGATAATTATAAAGGCATTAGCTAATTATTAAGGGATTTCTGAAATATAATACTTTTCATGAACGAAACAAGAAATGTGAAGAGTGTTTCATTATTAAAAAAAATGATTGTAAATAAATAACTGCTGATGAACTTCGATAATTTATGTTAAATTTCAATTAAACTTCCTTATTACGAACTTTTCCATACCCGCGCATGCGTATTTTGACAAATTTAGTTGTTTACATTAGCTCTCATAACCTGCACAACAGTGAACTTAAGTGCTTAATAACTTCTTTCCTAGTTAAATCCGACGTTTTTTTATCGTATTCGTGTTTAGTGCATCAAAATACGTTATTGTGCAAAGTTTGAAAGAAATCGGTTTGGAGGGCTGGAAACTGCATTTTTACCCTGATAAGCTTACTGATTAGCCTACAGGTTATTTGCTAGTTGTCTATAACTACTTGACACGTTATCTACCGTTGTAAATCATATTAGATAATGGCAAGCAATATTTATTAATAAAAAGGTTGTTATGATCGAAATCAATAGTAATAGGTAAAAAGTTATTAAGCATTAATGTTAACTGTTTTACAGGTTATGAAGGATGACATAAACAATGATATTTGTAAACACACATATTTTATTCCTTTGTTTTTCTCTCTTTTCGGATATTTTACATTTATTTAGCATTATGGGCATACGTGCTATGCCTTTCCGCTCGCTTCGCTCCCTCAAAAAGATATCGCTTCGCTAATAGAATTCTATTAACTTTAGCGACTCTAGTCAATCCAACTCCCTAAAATTAATAGAATTCTATTAATGTTTGCAAGTAAGAAACCAATCGCTTTTTCCTTGTCAGGAACATCGCGAACTAATTGTAAAAGACCCATTTTTTCTCACTAACATAAGCAGAGATTTTTCCCAAACAAACGCTAATTCACTGTTGAAGGTTACTTCACGCCCAGCAAGAACCAATAGAATTGATCATAGGAACCCTCCAATAGAAATGTAAAGGAGTTATGCGCATGCGCTAAATCACTGTTAAAATCACTACTGCTACTTCAAAAGTAACTGGATGTGGTCTTCGAAAACATACTGCATGTACCTAGGTTCAGAGCTTGTACACCAGAGGGCACTTGAAACAAATAAAATAAAATAAATAAATTAATTAAAAAAAAAAAAATTGACGCCTCCTGGCCTAAAAGGCGACATTTGGTCATTGCCGCTGTTGTATACCCTTCATTTGGTCGTCGCCGCTGTTGTATACCGTTCATTTGGTCGTCGCCGCTGTTGTATACCCTTCATTTGGTCATCGCCGCTGTTGTATACCGTTCATTTGGTCGTCGCCGCTGTTGTATAGCCTTCATTTGGCCATCGCCGCTGTTGTATACCCTTCATTTGGTCGTCGCCGCTGTTGTATACCCTTCATTTGGTCATCGCCGCTGTTGTATACCCATCATTTGGTCATCGCCGCTGTTTTATACCCTTCATTTGGTCGTCGCCGCTGTTGTATAGCCTTCATTTGGTCGTCGCCGCTGTTGTATACCCTTCATTTGGTCGTCGCCGCTGTTGTATAGCCTTCATTTGGTCATCGCCGCTGTTGTATACCCTTCATTTGGTCATCGCCGCTGTTTTATACCATTCATTTGGTCGTCGCCGCTGTTGTATACCCTTCATTTGGTCATCGCCGCTGTTTTATACCCTTCATTTGGTCATTGCCGCTGTTGTATACCCTTCATTTGGTCGCCGCCGCTGTTGTATACCCTTCATTTGGTCATCGCCGCTGTTGTATACCCTTCATTTGGTCGTCGCCGCTGTTGTATAGCCTTCATTTGGTCATCGCCGCTGTTGTATACCCTTCATTTGGTCGTCGCCGCTGTTGTATACCCTTCATTTGGTCATCGCCGCTGTTTTATACCCTTCATTTGGTCATTGCCGCTGTTGTATACCCTTCATTTGGTCGCCGCCGCTGTTGTATACCCTTCATTTGGTCATCGCCGCTGTTGTATACCCTTCATTTGGTCATCGCCGCTGTTGTATACCCTTCATTTGGTCATCGCCGCTGTTGTATACCCTTCATTTGGTCGTCGCCGCTGTTGTATAGCCTTCATTTGGTCATCGCCGCTGTTGTATACCCTTCATTTGGTCGTCGCCGCTGTTGTATACCCTTCATTTGGTCATCGCCGCTGTTTTATACCCTTCATTTGGTCATTGCCGCTGTTGTATACCCTTCATTTGGTCGCCGCCGCTGTTGTATACCCTTCATTTGGTCATCGCCGCTGTTGTATACCCTTCATTTGGTCATCGCCGCTGTTGTATACCCTTCATTTGGTCATCGCCGCTGTTGTATACCCTTCATTTGGTCATCGCCGCTGTTGTATACCCTTCATTTGGTCATCGCCGCTGTTTTATACCCTTCATTTGGTCGCCGCCTCTGTTGTATACCCTTCATTTGGTCATTGCCGCTGTTGTATACCCTTCATTTGGTCGCCGCCTCTGTTGTATACCCTTCATTTTGTCATCGCCGCTGTTGTATACCCTTCATTTGGTCGCCGCCTCTGTTGTATACCCTTCATTTTGTCATCGCCGCTGTTGTATACCCTTCATTTGGTCATCGCCGCTGTTGTATACCCTTCATTTGGTCATCGCCGCTGTTGTATACCCTTCATTTGGTCATCGCCGCTGTTGTATACCCTTCATTTGGTCGTCGCCGCTGTTGTATACCCTTCATTTGGTCATCGCCGCTGTTTTATACCCTTCATTTGGTCATTGCCGCTGTTGTATACCCTTCATTTGGTCATCGCCGCTGTTGTATACCCTTCATTTGGTCATCGCCGCTTTTTTATACCCTTCATTTGGTCATTGCCGCTGTTGTATACCCTTCATTTGGTCGCCGCCGCTGTTGTATACCCTTCATTTGGTCATCGCCGCTGTTGTATACCCTTCATTTGGTCGTCGCCGCTGTTGTATAGCCTTCATTTGGTCATCGCCGCTGTTGTATACCCTTCATTTGGTCATCGCCGCTGTTTTATACCCTTCATTTGGTCGTCGCCGCTGTTGTATACCCTTCATTTGGTCATCGCCGCTGTTTTATACCCTTCATTTGGTCATTGCCGCTGTTGTATACCCTTCATTTGGTCGCCGCCTCTGTTGTATACCCTTCATTTGGTCATTGCCGCTGTTGTATACCCTTCATTTGGTCGCCGCCTCTGTTGTATACCCTTCATTTGGTCATCGCCGCTGTTGTATACCCTTCATTTGGTCATCGCCGCTGTTTTATACCCTTCATTTGGTCATTGCCGCTGTTGTATACCCTTCATTTGGTCGCCGCCTCTGTTGTATACCCTTCATTTGGTCATTGCCGCTGTTGTATACCCTTCATTTGGTCGCCGCCTCTGTTGTATACCCTTCATTTTGTCATCGCCGCTGTTGTATACCCTTCATTTGGTCATCGCCGCTGTTGTATACCCTTCATTTGGTCATCGCCGCTGTTGTATACCCTTCATTTGGTCATCGCCGCTGTTGTATACCCTTCATTTGGTCATCGCCGCTGTTGTATACCCTTCAATCTCATCATGGTTAGCTCTCATTTCCACACATGGTTCGTGAATCCTAGCGATCACGTGGTTTATGTCCAAAAAAAGCTACTTTGTACATTCTTTTTTATTCAACTTTAATGTAAGGATATACACACACATATATGATTTATTCTTTATATATGGCCCATGTCAAAAGAATAGTACTCCAATTTTCTTTGTACTATTTTATTTTTTGTACGCCCTACGAGCTAACCACACATGGGGATGTAATGGCCCCTGAGGAGGTGGCATAAAGGCCACGAACCATGTAGGGCGTACAAAAAATAAAATACTACTGGCATATAATCATTTTGGCGGTCTTAATTTTACGTGATAAACACTGAATTATCGATTTTTTTTTTATTAACGGTTATAATTTGTCTAATCTTCTCCTTGTGAGAATTTAATGCCTAAACCCCCTTAGAAAAGATAGAAGGTTTACTCTAATCTCTCCTGGTGGAAAGTACACACCTCGTGTAATATAAGCTGTTGAGAAGAAAATGGAAGGGCCCATAATGAGTTTCCTCGCTTCCCGGCTCATCCATAAATGCCTCACAGTGTGAGAAACAAACTTCCGTTATCTTCCTTTGCTCCCCGTGATGTGTGAGGTTCTGACAAGTCGACTTTAACATCCAACACCTACTCCCAAACCTTGAGGCAATTATTTCAAAGAAGGTTCCAGCAATCTTCAACATGAATTCCACCGTTGTTTTTGATTTTCCTCTGGACTACGATCTTTGTTAGATAGCGTTGTTGTATACATATGCACATAATCTAGGCACCAGGCCAAGTTACAGCCTACACACACTGTGTATACTACACGAAGTATTAGAGCCAATTTTTACCGTCTCATAACATTGAACCAGTTAAAGATAAACTAATGAACTTTTAGCATAAGTATGCATTAGCGATGAATAAACTGAAAACAAGTTACAAAAACTCCGTCACGCAGGAGCTGCATAACTAAGCACTTTCTTCAGAATTGGGTAGTGTCGAGTGCATTCCTGAATAATCTGCTTAAAATAACCTATATAGATAAATAAAATAAAAACATAAATAACACCTGCTTCAATTCAATTCAAACATAGTACAAAGTAAATCACCCCCTTCCGATAGACCGATTTAGTTATTTTTTACAACACTTCTTCCTTATTAGATTCCCAGGACGTATATCGCCTTTCGTTACAATACAGCAGAAATTACGACCGGTATGAGCAAATTAGTAATTTGGCTCCGGAGTAATCCCCCCTTCCTAATGAACCGATTTAGTTTCTTTTTACAACAAATTTTTCTCTTTAGTTGACCAGAACGTATACCGAGTTTCGTTGAAATACAACACAAATTATGGCTGGTGTTGGCAAATAACTACTTTGGCTCCGGAGTAAACCCCATCTCCAGATGGACCGAATTTGCTGGTTAACGAACTCGTTCAATCGCTTGATTGGGGAATACTACATACCAAGTTTCGTGGGGAAGATACTAAAACTCTCGCGGGTATCGTGACCCCCGCGGGTATGTGTTAACGGACATATATATATATATATATATATATATATATATATATATATATATATATATATATATATAGGGGGGCGAGGTTAGCTCAGTGGTAGAGCACTGGACTAATAAGCTGGAGGCCTGAGTTCAAATCCCGGCAAGCACTAAAGATTTTTTTTTCTAGTGTCTTCGTTCGTTGGTTGATTTCGGTCTCCCTGACCGTCCCTAGGCCGACCCAGCCTTTAATTATTTTAATAATGGGTGCTAATGACTCTCGCAGTCGAAGCAGCCAAGGGGAAAATCAGGCGGCCGGAGCATAGTACGGACCACACTATCTCCCTAGTGTGCCGTATGGTCAGGAATCAGATACCTCTATAGTATCTGCCCCTCAGGGCCCTCGTGGCCTGTTTAGGGACTGATTTTGTTTTTTTTTTTAAATATATATATAAGTTTTAACTGGGGTCATTTTCGGTGTCAGAAGAAATTTTTCAAAAATTCCGTCATGAGTGCAACCTCAATAGCTACTTTCCTTTGGAGGAAAGTGCTAAAAAGTGCCCGCTGGCGTTCACGCATGCACGGTGGCCATGTACGAAAAAGAAGACAGTATGTTACACAGTACATTACATGCTACATAGGTTTGTTGGGTAAGAATATTTATGTTCCTGAATTTGAGCAGAAGGTTCTAAACGAAATTAATTTTTACACCGATATTATACTAATATGTGTTGGTAAAATGGGAAAGTTTCATAATTCTACATCGAAGCATTTCTGAGATATAATGACTCACTCATCAAGATTATTAGGTACTTCCCAAAAAGCTATAGACTTGACATTTTGCAGGATGATAGGCATTAGGGTGTTTTCAAAGAAAATATCGAAAAATACCTTGCCAAGAAGCTAATAACATCCTCTCACACGGGGTCTCCCGTGGTCTAATGGCTAGCGCCTTGGATTCATAAGCGGGAGATGGTGGGTTCGATTCCCAACCTCCGGCAGGAATTTTATCATCCCATGGCTCACTGGTAAAATTCCTCGCTGCACCCAGGATGTCGGCGCTAATGACCGAGATGTAGATGCGCCGTAAAAAAAAAAAAAAAAAAAAAAAAAAAAAATCCTCTCACTTATTTATGCATTTTGAACTTGTCAATTTTCGTTAAATGATGACCGCTTTATTTTACATAGAGTTCATACAAACCCGATCGTTTTAAGTTATCATTGAGTTTATAATAAACCCTGAACCTTTGAATACCAGAATTTTTATAATAAATCCGAACGTCTGCAGCGCCCCCCCCCCCGAAATTTTGATTTGATGGAACAATGTGTCTTAAAACCCTAAAAATACATTAAATAAGATCACTTAGTTCATAAAAAATATTTCATTTTAGTTGCAATAGCGTCTTATTTGCCTAAAACTATTCCAAGTTCTAAATTGTTAGTATTCCATACCCCGAAATTTTCCCACCCCCCCGAAATTATTTCCTATATACGCCCATGGTTACCTTAAAATTTAAAAATTTATGTTTCTCACATGCCGTTTGGAAACACCCATTGTATATGCGAACATGACCAAAAGGTGTTCTGCCTGGGGATGTTGATGGGTGAGGAGGCTGTGCAAGGTTTCGGGATATTATTACCTCGGATGGACCATTACCGGGTATAGCGAACAATGTATGGGGGACAAGTCGAAATGAACCGCAATTAAAATGGTGATTTTGTCCCTCATAGCGTAAACTCTATGAGGGACAGTTTATTTCTAGTAATTCAAGAACTGCCATCATAGTCGAAATTAACCTCAGTTAAAAATAATACTATGAAATAGATGCAGTATAATAACAGCTGTTAATCGTCCTAGCAACGCATGCTGCCTAGGCTTGCCTGCTCTAACAAACTAAAACGTTGAAACCCTCTAAGAATACTTAAAAATGCGAGTATCAAAAAATCCTGTCTTAGCGAGTGTCAACGCTCTATATGGATTGTCCATACAAAATTTCAAGTTTTTCTTTCGAGTGGTTTGGGCTGGGGGATGATAGGTCAGTGAGTGAGTCAGTGAGTCAGTGAGTGCGTGAGTGAGTAAGTGGGATTTGACAAATATATAGTAGATCTACAGATACCCACTTTTGGAATAACTTATTTCCTTAATAAGCATTCGGTCCATTTTAGTTAAATTGAGATCGTTTGCAGATATTGGAAAGTTTCGTCACCAGTATTGTAATACGATTTTGAGATTGTGAGAAATTCTGTCTTCATTCACGTGACATTTTGACGTGACCTAATAAGCGGATTTCCTCACTGTACGTTGGGACAAAACGTGCATAAGGCCGACGGATGTAGTTCCCAGACCTGTCACCAGATTTCAGAGGCGTGCAGCCTTGTGCCTATTGTAGAGGATTCACGGAAATTGTGAAAATATAAGGTCAGTCTATAAGTTCTATACCATGAAGATTTCGAACCATTCGACACGTTAACTTCGTTTGACTAACGTATTAGTCAGTAAGTCTTCACTTTTCATGAACATAGGACTCATATTATTACTCAAAGGAAATGGATATCGATAATCAATAAGAACGATTGATATACCTATATTCCAAAAATCGATACACCAAAAGGACTAACAAACCACTCATACAGACTGAACCAGCTTTTGACAGGACACGGACAAGTAAAGTCATATATCCACAGATTAAAAATTACAAGACTCAGCCGCATGTCCTCGTGACGAATATACAGAACAGACAAACACACAACTCTTATACGACTGCAGACTGACCGATCACTACAGATAGCAGCTGGAACGCGTGGTTACAGGAGCCGGAAACCAGTGGCCAGCGAGTCCTGCTCTGCTGTACAGAAACTTCAAGGGAGCTTTGAAAACCTTCAGCAACCAGATCATGAAAGATCAAAATCTTATATGATAAGAGGAATAAATGCGTTTTATTTATTTATTTTTACGTATAATGTTCATATTAATATGATTTCAGTTTAATTCATTATTAATTTCATTTTATTTTAATTATTCAATTTAATTATTTTGAAAAATTATGTAATTGTTATATATTATAAACAAAATACATGTGATATGCAATGCATGGGGCATGTAGTCAATAAACGGCCACACCTCAGGGTTACTAAGGTACACAAAAAAAAAAAAAAAAAAAAAAAAAATTGACGAATCTGCCAGCTCTACAGCGAGAGAAAGTCGACATGGTGAACATGTTATCGGTGTAAGGACTGCACAGAAATGGTCTCAAAACGTTTTTAGAGAAAGCAGTATTTATGATGAACCTCATCCGGTTAATTTTAATGGAGCAGATGGCAGAGAGGATGGCAACAAAATGTTGTTTTATAATGCTAATGCTTGACCAATTACTGCTCGAACAACGCTTAAAAAATTATGAAATTTATTTGAGAGCTTTTGCTGCATCCTGCCGACTCCCCGGACATTGCCTCAAAATATTTGTGTGTTATTTTTTTTTTTCTTTTTTTTTTTTTTCTTTTTTTTTTTTTTTTTTCTTTTTTTTTACGGCGCATCTACTTCTAGGTCATTAGCGCCGACATCCAGAGTATAGCGAGGAATTTTCCCAACGAGCCCTGAGATGAGAAAATTCCTGCCGGAGGTTGGGAATCGAACCCACCATCTCCCGCTTATGAATCCAAGGCGCTAACCATTAGACCACGGGAGACCCCTGTGTTATTTACTAAATGAAATTTGAATAAAATTTGTTTGTCTTTCTACAGAAATGAAATTGTAGATAGTGAAGAAAATGTATAATTGTGTTTTAATTAAACTAGCTAAAAATTACCCCCCCCCCCCCCCCCCTCCCCCGAAAAATCCGCACAGACTGTCTGACTTTCTAAGCGTGCCTATATATTATTTAAATATTCTTTCAATGATTTTGAAATTAATTTCCAAGTGGCTTCTATTCTCTGTAGCTATTATTTGACATACTTTTGGCTTCGTTAAATTTCCACGGAAATTCCTGCATCTTCCTGGTTTCTCTCCAATTACAGCACAGTATAAGGCCTCGGGTACGATACGAGCGAAGAGCGATGAGCGATAAGCGATAACTTTGAGAGCAACGTGGCTCACATTAATGTTGCTAAGCTGGAGTGCAGTAGGAATGAGGGAGCACTGGCATGGGCGACCGGGCGACGTTCGCTTGCAGGTTCCAGCCTGCCGCTTATCGCTTAGCCCAGACATTACAATGTTTCTCATCGCTCACCCCAGACATTATATTTTGCGTGCTACAAAAAAGGCTACAGCCATTAAATCTTAACCGATTTCAATGCATTTTTTTTTTTTTTTTTTTTTTTTTTTTTTTTAATGAAAGCTAATAAAATTTAGAACAACTTTGTCAATTCACATTTAGGTTTTTTGTTTCCCTTCTTTATTAAATTACGTGGAAAGATGTTTATATCCATCCAATTTTTATAACCTTCCAATGTTTACAACCTTCCAATGTTTATAACCTTCAAGCTACATTTCATATAAATAATTTTAACATATTATTATTAAATTTTACGTCCATTTATTATTAACTACGAATTTTAGGACGGGTTATCTATAGGTTACCACCCTTTTCTAGCTAGGATAGGTCTGATGCCTTTTATTTTTTCTAAAGAAAAGCCACCACCTCTAGTGGGATTCGAACCCACGACCCTTTGGCACGGAGTGTTAAGTGCTCACGCTTTAACGCTCACGGCCACCGGGCCTCCATTTTAAAACATGAATACTAATAAAAGAGTAAATTGGATGATAGTGAATGTGAGCTTTTAATTTCGGAAGTACAAACTATGGAATGACAGACACAGTGATTTTAAAAATACAATCATAACCAAGAAACTATGAGAAGAGGTTGGAAACGAATTAAACACGCAAGGTAAGATATTTTTACTAACGAAAAATTTAAAATATTAATTTTTTAATTCATATTTTAATTAAGAAACATATATTGGAGTATGCGATGACGGAGACTAAAGGAAATTACCGCCCAGCCGCACTGTATCGTAGCCAGTGCCCCTCTTCTGCTAAACGCTCGGTCGTTCTGTCGCTCATCGCTCGTATCGTACCCGAGGTCTAAGGAATAATTCCGTAGAACCGATTTATAGATCCCAGTCCAATGCCAGCAGCCTCATTCTTTTCCACTTCAAACTTCGTCTTCATTCATTTTTATGAATGAAATATTTAAATTGGGTTCATGGGCATAGTAATGTCCGCCTCTTGGTATACAAAATACTCTTCTATCATAGAAGTAAAAAAAAAAAAAAACAAAAAAAAAAAAGTTGTTGATGAAAATGTCCTAATTGTGTATGTGAGAGAAGAGTGTATTTGTATGGGGAAACCCCGAAGGTTGATTAGCCTCGCCTCGACAAACAACCCCCCGACGGCGCCCAAAAGCAAACCCCCCTCCCGGTCCCTTCAATCTACAAACTAGGGCTGTGTGAAATCTATTGGCGTATTGTTGAAATTTAAACTTGTTTTCGATATTGGGGATTAAAATATGTCATAAAAACTATCGTCATACTCAATAAACAACGCGGCATTTCTGGTTGGGCATTAATGCAGCGTGGACAAACTGATGCCCTTTGTTGAGGGGTCTATAAAAGAATGACCGACTTGTCGCTTAAAAAAAATATCATTAACACATCGGTTTTGATTGAAAAATATTTTACAGAACTTTGGCATTCATAAAAAGTCCCTCACGCAGGATCTGCATTACTACGCACATTCCTCGAACAAGTGTCGAAAATTGATCAAATCGGTGACCCCACCACTGTATACTCCCCTTGTTAGAATATTTAGGTGTACTTTGGAAGGGTGGTTTCATCACCTAAACGTGCGATTGGGCCGATATAAAAAATACGTATCGATTATTTTCAAGTGTTTAATAAATATACAAAAGTTCATAAAAATCGGCTCCGGACACTTTGGGATGTTCCCTTTTTAGATAAACATCAAGAAATATCGTTGCATTATTTATAGCTAAGTATGTCCCACGTGTATTCTATGTTTGTTGGAGTAAGCTATGTATTTGTCTTAAACTTTGATGGTAAAATACGGAGCGGTATTAGGTAATATTAAATTCCACGTATACGTTCCCTCGTATTGAGTTGATCCTGAATTAATGACGTGAAAACATTCATTAAAACAGTTTATACCGGCTGTGGTGGAAGGTTACCCGAGCCTGCCTATCGATATTTCAATATGAAATGAAGCAAGGAGGTTGTAGGGAAGGTTATTAGGGTTTCGGGGGAGTTCTATACCACGCTCACGTCATCGCCAAACCTTCAAGATTAATAAGGCATTCCTTCTACATACTACCGAAGGTAGACTCCATTTCTTTATCTGCAAGGTACATTTTCTTAGGGGTAACTCATTTTTAGCGGGTTTTCTCCATCACTCCATACGGAGGAAACCCGCTTATGACGTTGGAACGATGACGCAATCCGCAAATCCCGACTAGACAATTTCACGTTTTAATAACCACAGTTAAAAAAAGATATAACATTGGGTAAGATTTGAATATATACATCTACATTACAAAAGATTTATTTTTGAAAATCAACCAAAATCATTTTTAATAGCTTTTAGTTCTTTGAAGACCTAGTGCCAGTAAAGCAGTAGTTCATCGTATTACATCACTTTAATTATTCTTTTGCCCTCCATAAAAATTCAATATTTGGGTGTGTAAAAATATATCTTGTTGTAGAAGTTCCCCAGAAGATGTGCAAAGAAATGGCAAGAAATATGAACAGCAAATATATATATATATATATATATATATATATATATATATATATATATACTCACATAATTTAAATTTGTTTTGTAAATCATCTTATCGAAGTTTATATCTCCATATAAAATATGTACCAAAACACATAATCACTACATGTAATATGCCAAATAAGGCATTGGCATATGTGTTCAAAATAAATGCACTCTTCATAGGGATACTATGAAGAGAAAATATATATATATATATATATATATATATATATATATATATATATATATTTAGATAGGAATTGTAAAGGTACTTTTTGTAAAGTATATTAATGATAAGTGATTTTATTGGATCACCTAAAATCAAATACATTTTTTTTTTAAATGTTTAGGATGTAATGGCACCTGAGGAGGTGGCATCATGTAAGGAAGATCAAGAATAAAGTATTGCAAAAGAAAAATGAGTACTATTTTTTGACCTACGCAACATATATACAAATATATGTGAGTGTGTGTGATTCGAAGGTGCCTTGTAATTTTTTTTTTACTTCTTAAATGGTGTTGGTGTCGTTCGTTAAAACAGTTTTCCCCTATTTGCCTCACTTTTTAATTGGTTGTTGGATACGCCTTTCACGAAATATCAAAACAACAGTATCTACTTGTTTAAAAATGTCACTAAGGATAACAAAGGAATCGAACCGTTTCGATGTTTAATGGAGTTCTATTGTGGATCTAACAGGAACTTTTTAGAAAGAAAGTTTCATTTTACTAGCACAAATCTACCAATCAATTCATTTGAGAAGAGGAATTATTGTAAATTATGATACATGATATAAATTTATTGCACAGAATTAATTCTATTCTTCAAACAGAACAACGCAACTCGTGATTCGCTTTCATCCGGGATTTTTTTAGGAGTGCTAGTACTTCTAGTACCATCGAGGCGGAATTTAATCGGTTTCATTGGCCTAAAATTTGGATCGGAAAACAGTAGGTCATTAAATATGTCCTAATTTATGTGCGGGTCCTCACTTTCAGCATTTACTAGTAGAAATGTTGCAATGCCTTGCTTGGTGTTTGATATATTTTTAAAAATTTTTCGACGGTAATTATTCGAAAAAAAAAATAAAATACTTAAACCTTTCTACTTACCTTGGGTAGGTTGTGACATTGCGAATTTCTCTGGGGAGATACCCGAGAGAAGAAGAACACTCCAACACATTATGAAGAGATAATAAAGGAAAACAGTTGTTTCTGATGATTCATGTCTCATCAAGCATTCCAGATAAATATTGGATCTCCCGCTCTTGTGTTCATGTTCCTCAACAAAACCTGTTGAACCCATACATATAAACAGAATCCCACTAAAAACGCACTAAAATCGCGGATAACGTATGTGATCTGACGTTTCAATCCGAGTCAACTGCCTTTTACCCTGCTAACCCGGTTCAGTGATGTTAGTGAGAAAGCCATTCAAATGACAGAATGTCATATATTATAAAAAAACTTTTCCTTAATTTGTACTCTAAATGTTTCGAGCAACCGGCTAATCTATTCTCATTTCTCCTAATACCCTCGTTATTTCTTTGTATTATAAAGTCGCCCATTACCATTTTCTCTTTCTAGTCGAAGGCTATCAGACAACGATAGGCTTGAAGACTTTTTAGCATAAATATGCTTTAGCGGTGACTAAACTGGAAAAACCCGTTACAAAAAAGGGTCCGCTGACGTTCGCGCGTGCGCAGTGGCCATGTACGAAAAAGAAGACTGTATGTGTCACAAAAAAGTGTCCGCCGGCGTTCGCGCATGCGCAGTGGCGTGGCCATGTACGAAAAAGAAGACTGTATGTGTCACAAAAAGTGTTGGCTAGCGTTCGCGCATGCGTAATGTCGTTCGCGCATGAGCAGTGGCCATGTACGAAAAAGTTGACTTTATGTTACAGAGCACATTACATAGGTTTATCGGGTGGACCTAGCGTTACAAAAACGTTTCACAAGAAGGAGTCCTCTGGTGTTCGCGCATGCGCGGTGGCCATGTAAGAATAAGAAGACTATATGTCATACAACACATTACATAGGTTTGCCGAGTGGACCTAAAGCATATTTATGTTCCTGAATTTGAGCAGAAGGCTCTAAACGAAATAATTTTTTTTTCAAATATTGTTTTTATTTTTTTTTTAAATTGAAACTTTTTTTTCTAAAAATAATATCAAGTCAGATGGAGAAGTAAGAATGAATTCATTAATATTATTGTAATTTTTATTAAGGCACATATATGGTATTAACCCCAGTGTTTAGGTTGCCACCCTTCCTGTACATCCATGGTGAAGCAGGAGACTCATCTAAGCTGGCCCTTAGATGTAAAAACACACCTGCTCCCGCATCATGGGCGTATATAGAAAATAATTTCGGAGGGGGCTGGGAAAATTTCGGGGCGGGAGGGGGCTGAGACCATTTCCGGTGTATGGAATACTAACAATTTAGATCTTGGAAGAGTTTTAGCCAAATTAAACGCTATTACACCCAAAATAGAATATGTTTTATGAACTAAATGAATTTATTTAATTTATTTTTACCAATCAAATCAAAATTTCGGGGGGGCTGCAGCCCCCTCAGCCCCCCCTTATATACGCCCATGGGCTGCCTTCCTGATAGGCAGTGACTTCGTGGTACTACAGCGCCAGAGTCCGGTTAGCCACACGAACATACGGCTAAAATGTGATGAATGAATTAAGATAACCCTCAATTAAAAGCCTCTACGAACTTTCAGGACAACACAATATGTCCCCCATAAATCCGCGATAATTTTGATTGAGAAATTTCGTTTCGAAAGAGTTTCGTTTATAACACAGGCCAAAAAAGCCCTAGTAACCTAGTAAAAAGCCTTCCGTAACTTTAGTGTCCTGATGCCAACGCCTACCTTGTTCCTCACGAACATCGCCCAAAATTCTAGGAAATAATTAACTTTACTGATCAAAAGACCTCATGTAACCATGTCAGGGGGTTGCAGCCCCCTCACCCCCCCCCCCCCCCCACCCCTTTATATACGCCCATGTCCCGCATCTCCTCAGGCTGGAATTGACACGCTATCTACTCCAACACGGGGAGACCCTTATATCATTATTATCCGAATAATAAAATTGGGTGTTAAAATAAATATAAAAGATGAAAATTGTATACAAACTATGGCTGGATAGATATTTTTTCTGTCAGAAAGTTATTTCATGTTCCATGAATGATATTCATTACACATTACACTAAAGTGCTTTTGCTTTGATATGATAATTATGATATAAAATTTAATATCTCTTTTTCCTCCTGTAATTCCGAATACCACGAAATACCTCAACTACCACAAATCAGCGACGATCGCTAATTGCTTGTCATAAAACCCTTTGAATGAAAAACCTTTATTAACTCCTCCCTTATTTGTAAAACCAGTTTTTTATTTTTTATTTTTTTTTATTCTTATGAAGCCTTGTTAACGTACAGTATCTCCTACATCTGACGCCCACATTCGTTATATATCACAAAAATGCGAGGAAAATGTCAACATTTACATAACGACGGGCTCACTTTTGGCGTTGTCTTAATGTTTATACAGATTCATGATAGCCTGTGACTTATTTTAGCAAGTCTACTTATCTTTGGGCGAACCCCCCCAATGACGTCAATCCGATGCGTTTATATATATATATATATATATATATATATATATATATATATATATATATATATATATATATATATATATGTGAGGGAGAGACTAGGCCTCGAGAGTCCAGATGGGCTGATAATGTAGAGGTATCTGATTCTTCACCACACTCTCACGGCTTATACATAGATTTTTGGGACGGATAATCATCAGGATACCTACCTAAGTGCTCACGCCTAATGGTCCTTTAAAAATAAAAAAATTGACTCTTTAAAAAAAAAAGAGAAAAAAAAAGAAAGTAAATTTCAATTATTTTTTTAAAGTAAAAAAAGGACCTGGGGTTTAATAGAAAAAGCTTTTAACTGTGAAATGTTTCATCGAATATTTTAAAACGCGAAATAAAAATAAAAATCCACAGCATAACAATGCCTTTCATTTTATTTTATTTGTTCCAATTTATCGTCTACAGACTGCCCACCTGGGTATTATGTGATCCAGGTATTAGAGTGTCAATTTGTTTTACTCAATTCTCCAACAGGAGGCACACCTTTGTTGCTTTTCATAAAAAAAAAAAGAAAAAAAAAAAAAAAAAAAAAAAAAGGTTTTTAAGAAATCATCATATTTATCTTTAAAGGGTGTTATAAAGTTACATAAAAAGTATGTAATATTATAAATCTAAATAAACAAAAATATTATGAATTTCGTGTTGCTGCATATGTTAAATTAATTTTCTATTTTAATCCTGGACTCCTAGAATATCCTATTAGTGAAGTGTTTTTGTCTGCTGATAAATATGTTTATTTTTTTTCTTGGCTATACAAACATTAAATACTCACCAATTCTTTGTGACAGCTAATATTTTTAGTGGCATCGTTGAATGCATCAACAACAAATAATAATCCCGGAGTCAGGATATTCATTGATTCTGATTTACGGTTCGTATTTCAAGAGGTCACAAAATTCATTTATTCCTCTAGATTAAAGAACTGAACAGATTTTATATAGTTAAAAAGATGTAGATGACTTTGGTCAAATAAAACACATTTTTTCTGGCCAATAAATTGATTCTATTTTTAGGTAAACGTCTGATAGTTTGTTTAGTGTCAACCTAACCTCACCTCCACGTCTTCTGTACATGTGCTCAGTAGAATGTGTACTCGCGGTTGCAAGAACTGCTGAGTTTTTGTTATATTTGTGACAATTTTCTGTGAAACAGACTTTGCTAGAAAGAATTATCAATCATACATTGGAACGAGACTTGTTGATAGGACAAGTCTTGGTCTCTGCTTGTGGTATGTTACGTAAGTGTTGCAGATCTAAAAAAATGGTCAAAGAGAAAGCCTTTATATATGCTCTCCCTATAATATTTAGAGGCCCAAGAAATGATTCCGATGATTGCTAATTTTGCAGTGTTGATATTGTTGGTCATAACTCAAAGGGCAAGAGGGTAAAAAGCTACTCTCACCTTTTGTACTCATGCAACTAGTAGGGAACGGATTGGGTTTGGTGGCCTCTGAACCACCAGATGTTTAAACTCAATTCCCTCCACCTCCAGAAGCATTTTCTGATGTACAATCGGAGTTAGGCGAAAAAGATGATGAATTCCAGTGTATTACGGACAATGTTGAGACTAAATTTTTACTCAGTAAGGCCTTTACGACTAGGTTAGGGATCATAGCTTAACGAAAGGAAAAGCTGGATCGCATTGAGAAGAACCAGTTGGGTTATTATAAAAGGGTGACAACCTGTAGATAGCCCGGCGTAAATAGCCAAATTGTTGATACGCCGTTAAAAAAAAATAAAAAATCATGGTTTGATGATATGTGGTGATTTAAAAGCAGCACGTACAATCTTTGGTCAGCAAGGTGATTGTACCAAATTTCCATGTTTCTCGTGTAGATGGGACAGTAAGTCTAGTGACCAACATTGGTACACAAGAAACTGGCCTTTCAGGGAGTCCTTAATACCTGGTAAAATGTATATTCCACGCAAAAACCTTGTAGATACGGAAAACGAGATCCTACCACATTTACATATGATAGGCCTCATGAAATAGTTTGTAAAGGCTTAGCCAAAAGATGGACCGTGTTTCAAATGTCTCTACCAAAGGTTTCCTCACATTTCAGAAGGTAAACTACAGCGTTTTTGTCGGGCCTGACATTAAAATAACGATTTTGGGCGTCAATTTTGAATCCAAAATGAGCAAGAATTTGACATTCAACGAAGTCGTTAAAATGTTCTTGGGAAACGAAAAACAAAACACTGAATATGTTACTATTGTATCTAACAAGTTACATCAGGTGTTTTGAACAGTAAAGTTAATTATTTCCTAGAATTTTGGGCGATGTTCGTGAGGAACAAGGTAGGCGTTGGCATCAGGACACTAAAGTTACGGAAGGCTTTTTACTAGGTTACTAGGACCTGAATGGGTGACCGACCACGTGCTGTTGGCATTATAAAAGGGCGGCAACCTTTAGATAGCCCGGCGCTAATGGCCAAGATGTAGATGCGCCGTAAAAAAAAAAAAAAAAAAAAAAAAAAAACTAGGTTACTAGGGCTTTTTTTGGCCTGTGTTATAAACGAAACTCTTTCGAAACGAAATTCCTCAATCAAAATTATTGCGGATTTATGGGGGACATATTGTGTTGTCCTGAAAGTTCGTAGAGACTTTTAATTGAGGGTTATCTTAATTCATTCATCACATTTTAGCCGTATGTTCGTGTGGCTAACCGGACTCAAGCGCTGTAGTACCACGAAGTCGGAGTTTACGTGGTCACTGCCTATCAGGAAGGCAGCCCATGGGCGTATATAAGGGGGGAGGCTGAGGGGGCTGCAGCCCCCCCCCCCCCGAATTTTGATTTGATCGGTAACAATTTCATAAAACCCTTAAAAATAAAGTAAATAAAGTCATTTAGTTCATAAAACATATTCTATTTTGGGTGTAATAGCGTTTAAGTTGGCTAAAACTCTTCCAAGATCTAAATTGTTAGTATTCCATACACCGGATATGGTCTCAGCCCCCCCCCCCCAAATTTTCCCAGCCCCCTCCAAAATTATTTTCTATATACGCCCATGAGGCAGCAGTTGGTAGCTACCGTGGCAGTGAGCGCCAAACACTGACTGATTAAAATGTCGTTATCCGACTGCAGTATATTCCCGTAACCTAACCAAACCCGCTTCATTGTTGATAACACTGAAAACCGAGCAGTTAGGGGGCGCTGCTACAATATAATTACTACAAAGGCTCTGTTTAAATACATACATGATAAATCAAGCGGAACCTTTATAATTCTCCTTTAAACTTCGTCGCAGAAATCTCGTTCCTCTAATCCCATTTCTCCGACATATTTCTCAAGCAGTGTCCTGGTTGCTAGGGGTTTGAGCAAACAGGACACTGCTGGAGAGAGCTGCCGGGGAAGTGGAATTAGAGGAGCTTTTATAATATATAATTTGTTATATAAAATTTCGTATAGTTTCAAATTTGGGAATAATAGAGGTAATATAGGTGAAATAGAGAGATAGGAAGTAGAATATGCTGGCCTGAGAGAGGATTAATAAGGACATAGAGGTGTGGGAAGGAGAGTAGTCACGTGACCCAATCGATAGACCCAGCTCAACAAGTGCCCGACCCCCCTCGCCCCCCTCCCTCCCTTCTCTCCCTGTACCCCTCCTTCTACACCCCCCTAGCTAAATGACCCTAACCCGATCCCCTTAGTTACGGGGCAACCTGGGCTCTCACTCTCTCTCTCTCCCCCCTTTCTCCCTCTCTCTCTCTCTCTCTCTCCCCCACTTTCTCTCTCTCACTTCCTACTGATGAGATTACCTCTTTCTCTCTCATACTCTCCTCTTAAGTTCCTTCTTTTTCATTCCTTCATTCTTCATTATCTTTTTATTCTCTATCTTTCCATCTCTGTTCTCAGTGCCTTACTCCCTTCACCCATTTTCTGCTTGTTCGCCAAATCATTGTCTTACCCTCAAAATCACTCTCACTCACATTTTACTCGTAAGAACACCCCTTTTCATGTTATACTATACTCTCCGTCTCTCTTTTCATCATTTCCTTCTTCTTCTTTTTCATATTCTCATTTTTTAGCGCGTTCTCTCACTCCTTTTATAGGGAGGAACCCCGCGTATGACGTCGACTTTTTGCTACAATCCGGAGGTGCCGATGAGGAATGTCTACGTTTCAGACTCCACAGGTTTCAAAAATACCGATATCCAAAAATACCGGCACGGACAAATGATGGACATCTGAGGCCCCCCAACAACGCCACGACCCGGCAAATGCTCAGTTGGCTACCCAATCAAAAACGGCCCTGTGAAACGGGACGCTCCGACGGTCTGGGACACGAGGCAGTTATCGTGGCTCCTGCGATGCGCGGCCTCCAAGCGGCGAGACGTCCTTCTCTCTGACGGCGATCACGTTTTGACACCTGCAGAGGAGGCGGAAGCGTTCGCGGATTACAACGGTCGGAGAAGCGAGAAGACTCGCCACGGTTCCCCAAGAGCTACCCAGAAGGACCCTTTGGCACTTTACAATCAGGCAGCCGGAATCGGCTCTACGGCGAACAAAGGAAAACATCCACCCGTATGGAAGCTGAAGATACTTCATAGCAATGCACGCCCTGGTGGTCTCACTGAGGAAGCCCTACAAGGCATGAGGCAGGCCCGAATACCACCGGCCCAACAGCATGCTGAGCCACATAAGCAAGAACTTACCTTCTTGCCCCAAATAACTACAGGGGAATCGCATTGATCAATACAATAGCCAAGTTGTTCAGCAATCTCTTAACCAATAGACTCACAGATTGGCTCGATTATGGGTGCCCATTGCAAGAGTCGCAAATCGGATTTAGAAAAATGAGGGGATGTGTTGACGGGATTTTCACGCTTATTTCAGCAGTACATATCAATATTAGGTTGCCAAGGAGAAAGGTTTTTGCAAACTTCATTGACTTTGCAAAAGCATTTGATACGGTAGATCATAATCTTTTATTTTACAAGCTTAGAGAGTATGGCATCAGTAGAAAATTCATATCCGTAATGGCAGATTTCTATTCCAAAGCGCAAATCTCTTTGAAAATTAGAGCTAACAAGACAGAACCTGTGCCTGCATCTCGAGGAGTTCTGCAGGGAGATGGGTTATCCCCAACATTATTCTCTATTTTCATTGATGACTTGGAAGGCTTTCTTAGAAGTAAGGGTGAATCGGGCATTGACGTCGATGGAGAAACTGACTTGCTGCTTCTTCTAGTTCTTCTGTCATACTCACCCATAGGCGCAAAGAGAAAGGTTAGGCTACTGGAGGAATACTGCAGAATCAACCGTATGGCAGTAAATATTAATAAATCAAATATAGTGGTTTTTAGGCGGGGAGGAAGAGTTCCAGAGCTCAAAGTATCAATAGATGATGAAGAGATATCTATCTCCAAAAATTATACTTATCTGAGAATTCCACTCTATAGCTCCAGAATATTTACACAGACAGCAAGAGACAAGTGTAAGAAAGGTAATTCGGCAATGGCTTCTACTATCTCGCTCTTTGCTAAGCTAAAGTGTGAGTCTTGGGGTGCGAGAATTAAGCTTTTTGAAGCGCTGGGTCGGTCTTTCGGTCGTGCTCTACGGAAGTGAAGTTTGGGGTCTAAGGTGTTTGGATATTGTCGAATAATTTCAGGTGCAATTTCTCAAGAAACTCCTACACCTTCCTTCTAGGACCCCGGGTTATATGGTAAGGCTGGAGTGCGGAAAGACAGCGCTAAAGCATCAAGTACTCAAAAAAGCCCTAAACTGGATGTCCAAGATTCTGTGTATGCCTACCACCAGGCTGCCAATGAAATGCTTCAACAGATTATTAGCACTAGATAAAACCCCTACAAACCGACCGACTTACAACTGGGTATCACAGTTGAAGCAAATACTTAACGAAATACGCCTGATTCATCTGTGGGACGAGAACGACCTCATGTCACTAGTGAAAATGTCTAAATTTGTTCTTGAGGAATATGAAAACTTCCTAATTCAAGCCGACATCTCTAGTGCCTCCTCTTCTTCGTACTCAGTAATATACCGCAGCATAAAGCCGAAAATTGAGACGGGAAAATATTTAAAACTAAACACAAATATTAAAAAATTAAGAATAATTTAACAAGTAAGATTGTGTAGACCAGAAAATCTGAACTTTTACTGGGAACGAAGCGTCTACTCAATTAACGGGGAGGAGCTATGTACAATTTGTAACAAGTTCGAGAAAGAAGATTTAATACACTTCCTCCTCAAGTGCCCTATGTACAATGATCCTCGTAACTCTTTTATCAACAATTACTTAGACCTCTCGATGCAGGACGAGGAGAAAATCAAGTCAATACTCGCAATAAACACAATAGAAAAACTTAACAATATTTATTATTACATCACAAATTCATTAAAAATAAGAGCTTTCATTATAAATGAATGATATATTGATGGTAATAGCTAATTTTGAAATTAAGGGTACTTTATAAATGAACAAAACTTAATAAATAAATATTAGCATATTTCAGGGAATAGGTGCGATTCATCAATTAATTATAAAACTAAATAAATAAATTGAGGAGGAGGACAAATTTATTTTATATGCCTCTATGTATATAGATTATGTATTAGTGAATAAAAATAATAATTAAAAAAATCAGCTTATAAGTCTGTTTGTGTGGGATTAGAAGAACGCTATTTATTATTAATTGATAATTATTTTTTATGACTTTTACTAATGTTAAAGATATATATATTCTTTTTTTTTTTTTTTTTTTTTTTTTTTTTTTTTTTTTTTTTTTTTTTTTTTGGATAATTTATATGACTTCAGGTCATCATCAGTCGTCATTATCATCAATCGATATTATTAATGTATAATTTATATTTATGTATAAAGGCATGATAACCTCCACCATGTAATATGAAACATTCATAAATGCAAATTTTTCTTCTTCTTCTTCTTCTAATAATAAAATTAAATAAATTATTTTATAAAAAAAATATTTTATAGGCGTCTATGTAGATAATGTATTAGTAAATGATGGGAGGAAATAATAATTATATACATTTAGTAAAAAAGTCTGTTAGTTTTAAATTAGAAGAATGTTATTTATTATTAACTGATAATTATTTTTTTAATACTTTTACTTATGTTAAGGTTATATATATATATATACCTATATATATATATATATATATATACCTATATATATATATATATATATATACATATATATATATATATATATTGTATTTATATGAAGACATGATGATTTTTTGTGTATTTTTGTATTAAGAGATGATAACCTCCACTATGTAATGTGAAACATTCACAAATTCAATTTTTTCTTCTTCTTCTTCTTCATAAGCAAGAACTTCGAAAAGCTTATCATTGCCCACGTATTCTAGCAACGCTCATAGGCCGACGCCATCCCTCCGAAAGGAAGGATGAAAAAATACCATAAAAGGGCATACAAATTAATCTTCCCGCTATGGGGTATAAACATCCCATTATTCCAAATTAATCATCATGGAATAAATGTATTCCAGATACTACCTAATAATATATTAATCATGGAATTGTCCCATTCCAGAATACTTAAATAAATGTACAGAATAAACTCTTAATTTGTGGGGTAACAATACCATAACATATTAATTATAGAATGGTCCTATTCCAGCTGCATAAAAATATTTACTTATTAAAATCTGAAAAGATCCACCATGGGATACCAAATACACAGCTATAATAATTCATTACAATTGCAGACTTAGATTAAGGTGGAAGGGGGCTTACTCCACAACCAAAAAAATGATAGATAAAAGTAAAAGTATCGTCCATACCCAAAAGTTTTTATTAAAGGCTTTTAAAATCCAACCAGCTAAAAGAATTTTATATATATGGAAGCTAAGTTGAACCTGTTCCTGCGACTGTTTATTATTACTTGCAACAATTCCTTTACATCGCATATCTTCTGTCGGTAATTCGATCTTCGCCAGTATTATTAATGAATTCTTTCTCTCTCGGTTCTCGATCTCCTTACAACGTTGTGAAGGTTTTAAAGGCCCATCACAAAAACTATTTAAATAAATAAAATCGTAATAACCATTGAATCGAATCGAAATGCACCTATAAGCCCTTTTTATGGAGAAAATGGCGCCTTCCTTAAAAGAAGGTAGGATTGATTCGGTGTCAAACACCTGGGTTCTCTTCTAAAATCAACTCCATTCCTTCACAACCCTAAAGGAACATATAACCTAGGACTCTCGTTCAACAGCTCCTCGCCTCCATTCCAATATACTCAGGGGAAAAGGAACATCAACAAATAAATCAAGAAGACTGAAGTAAATAAAATGATCAGATTGATGTTCCCAATAATAGTATCTTTAATATATTTTTTATTTTTTCAATAGTAGTTCTAGATTCAATATATATATATATATATATTTGTCTGTTCGGTCTCTTGCATGCTCAAAAATGGTCCGATTATGATGAAATGAGGTACAAAAACCATTTGTCTAATTTCATAGCTCAACTTTGTTAACCAGCAGAATCCGTGCAGAACATGGTTTTTGGGGCGAAATTTGTGCGAAATAAAACGTACCGCTTACGTTTTTGAGTTGATATGGTTCCAGGTACTCTTTTTATTGTTCCTTAACAAATCAAAAATAATGGAGCTATTTTTAAGGCAATATCCGTAACCTTTTAGAAAAAATGTTTTTGTAAGTAATTTTCGGTTTAGGTACTTTGGGTAGAATCGTGGGATTCAATCGAAATATTTCCTACATGTTTGAAATTCATCGATCCTCAGATATTTAATTTGTTTCGTTACATATGGAGTTGAGGAAGTATTTGAAAAAAAAAAAAAAAAAACATTGATAGGCATGAAAACTTTTGTGATCTTTGTATATTTTCTTCGTGGTGATCGAAAATCGTGGTAAGCGAACCATTCGGGAGCTTACTGAACTCTCTTCAAAAAAGGTTCTTAAGCAATTTTTGATGAGGCATTATCACTCGGAGAAAATAGTGCTTAAGTAATGTTAGCTTTAAAATAAGCAATTTTATTTTTTTGAACGGGGTTTTGTCTCGGTTTAACTCACTTTTTAATTTTTATTTTATATGTGTATTTATTTTTTAATTTAATTTAACAGTAATTCAGGATTCAGGAGCTATACACGAATTAAGCGAAGCAGACAAGCTGGTTAATAAAACACACTAGTAAGTAAGTTATCTTTATTTTAATTCATATAAATCCTTCCCTTAACATATCTTCCGGGCGTTAATAGCCCAATAGTTGACAAGCCCGGAGCGTCGGTCTGGAGTGAACGTGTTAACGGACCTATTAGGCGACTGTGCGCGATGGTTGAAGACGATTTTTTAGCAAATGTTTGATGCGATTTCCTAAGCAATTTGCAGTGATGAGGAAGGTGTAGTGCCATCCATTTATTTACTCTTGTATAGAGCCACCTTTCTCATTTTATTGCGAGGAAAATAATTTTCAAAGCCAGTTTAACAGGTTAAAAGGGGAACTGTTTGAGAGTTTTTGTAACTCGACCGGAGTGTTGTAAGAGCAGAGGAAGTTTGTATATTTGACCAATAATTGGTGTCTAGCTTTGATAGGCCGAGTTTACACGAGGAAGGGGGGGGGGGTTGCCTCGAAACTAACTTTCCAGCAAAGGCAACTTAGGAAATTCACAAGCTATACCAGCATCAAATATCCTTTGCTATACTCAAGTGACTAGTAGCCAGTCGGGAATTTCTTCACAATTCACAAATTTTACTACAAGCACAATGTATTCAAAGAAACAAAATGTATTTATTTTACATGTAGCTCTTCTTTAGTTATTAGTGAGGATTATAATATAGTAATCAATATAATCTATATATATAAAAATCACGTGTCTGTTTGTTTGTTCCTTATACAAATCCACATCGTTTGACTGATATTGACCAAACTTCGCACATAGATACGTCTTGATCCGGGAAATCTCCTAGGCTAGGTCAAAATAGTCAAATTTCGAAATTTGGTCAAATGGTCAAAAGTTTTGTTCAAGAAAAATTGGCTACACTGAACCGTTCATATTCTGACAGCCATTTTGAATATTGTCTCAAATTTATTTTTTGATGTTCTTGATAATTAGAATAACTCATTGATGACTTTACATCATTACATAATCACATATATATATATATATATATATATATATATATATATATATATATATATATATATATATAAAATCTTTTAGGCTTCACAGTTCGGAAGTAACGAGTTCCAAATTGTCAATTAAAGAAGAATGAATTATTCAGAAATAGTAATTTTCTTTCCAGTGTTGCCTAGGTGGAGATTAGCAAGCTAATAAAACTTTCTTCTTTTTTTGCGAAAAGTTTTTCTTTTGCGAACAAAACTTTTCAGTTTTAACCTTTGTATGTTTATTTAAATTATAGCCGTATATTCTCAAGATTTGGACAAGTAATATCAAATAAGATCAATTTTATTAATTTCTGATGAAAATGTAGAGCAACACTGAGCTCCTAGAAGCCATTAACCATTATCATTTTTTTAAGTTTGGTTTGTTTACCTAATTTCCAAAACTTTTTAGTTTTAGTAAAATATTTGTGTTTACCTAAATTATAGCCTTCTTAGAATTTTGACTAATATATATTAATAAGTAATTTAAAATATTAAGTTTTTGATCAGTTGAAAAATGTTGTGATTATCTAAATTGTAACCCTATATTCTCAGATTTTGGATTAATATCATATATTAGTAAGTAATTTGAAATATCAAGTATTTGATCTGTTGATTTGGAGTTTCCCGTTTGTTTTCCATAGTTAATTTTTTTGTATTTGTGAATTTCATTTTATCTCATGCATTTGCTTAACATAAACTATGTCTTCAACATTAACCCATTAACCTGCCCAGAACTTTAATAATTTAAATACTTTTAGTTCTTTAACGTACCTCCTAAAATCATCTATGTGTGACATGATATTTAAACATTTGGGTCATTCCATGTCAAATCAACCCAAAAAAATAGGATTTGACACCCATGATCTCAGATTTTAATGAAACTTGGCATGTTCATTCCTTTCATGGATATAAGTAAGAATATAAAATAGTTTTTCTCAATCTCAAATAGTTTAATTTCATGCTCTGCTAAAGTATTTCAAATTTTGCAGTTATCATCGATTGGACAAAGGAAGTGCACTTAGTTCTAGAATATAAATCGTACCTATCGACCAATGTTGATGACATTTTCTATGACAATACTTCAATAAATATGGAAGCCAGAAAAAAAATAATTAAGCATAAAGTAATTACAAATGTTCTGAAAGAATCCTGAAGTGGTAAAATGCATTTTGTAAAAATTAAATATGGCGTTCCACACTAAGTGGAATATCATCAAACGATAAAAAGAAAATCACTAAAATATTTTTTTATTATTATTCTAAAAGGTATACACTATCACATGAAAAAATAAAATGTATGTTTTTTTCATTCTTTAATTTTTTTTCCGTTCAATACAAAAAATTGTTCAATTAAAATTTTAGCTAACAATATATTACTTTTTATAGTACAGCGATTTAATTTTAAAAACTATAAAAAATAACCCAAAGCTATTCAGAATGAAAACTACCTACATGTACAAAACATTCATTACTTCAGTGAAGGGTTTGCTGGGCAATATAAAATGAAATACAACTTAATTTTTATCACATGTAACTGCACACCAGTAACTAACATTAAAATTTGAACTTGCTGGCTTCAGTTTGTTTTCCATAGTTGAATTTTTGATTTGCGAATTGCATTTTATCACATGCATTTGCTTAATAAAAACTATGTCTTTAACAGTAACCCATGGACTGTCCGAACTTATAGCAGGCTCAATATATACTTGGCTCATACGGAGAATTGTAGTGTTTGTCATTAAACTAGATGCAACATTAGCAAACTCTACTGAGTTTTTTACATTTTTAGTTTCAGATTTGCTCATAACTTCCATTAGAGACCAAGGATTTTACTCTTTCTCCCACCCTATCTACTACACGTTTGTCATGAGCTGTAGTAAAATATTTCCGCTAAAACTTTTTGTGAAATTTTTCTGAATGTATGTAAAGCAATCTTGACATATACATATATATTTTTAAACTGAGACGATGGATTATCACTGTAAATAATTTCATTTTGACAAATCATTATTTTTTATTATTATATCATATAATCTTATCAAAAGTGCGTATACAGAATTCATACCTTTATGTTTAGTGTCGGAACAAATGAGAAAAGTAGTGCATTTGTTTTTTAAAAATAATGCTGCTGTAAATAATTGAACAGTTTCTCATGACCACAATCCTGATTGAATTTTGTTTTAACAATCGCAAGAATAAGCCATTGCAAGAAGGGACGTTTTCTTTTCATTAATCAGTTATTTTATTTTATTTGATTCATTTATATTCATTCTTTTTTTTGTATTTCTTTCAATTAATTTATAATTTTGATATTATAATTTGTTTCTTTTTCAATATTATTGTTACTATTTTTATTTGTATTATTATTATAGTTGTTATCATTACGCTATCATATTTCTCTATTTTAATATTATTATTATTATACTTAAAAAAAATTATAAAAAAAAAAATGTATATTACTTTGATTGTAATGCAGGCAGTGTTGGAAGATGGAACCTGCAGAACCTAAATGAACTCCCACAGTATAAGGATACTACATTGTGGAACAAAAAAAGAAAAAGCCATTCAATTCGTTCCTCATATAAATCCACAGCTTTTTACCGATTTTGACCAAACTTGGCACACAGGTAGGGGTTGATACGGGGAGTGTCATAGGCTAGGTCAAAATCATCTGTCAGCTTTTTGTCTATCTGTTTTTTCCTTATACAAATCCACAGCGTTTCACCGATGTTGACCAAACTTGGCACACAGGTAGGTCTTGATACGGGAAGTGTCATAGGCAAGGTGAAAAAAATCTACCAGCTGTATGTTCGTTCCTTACAACTATATAATATAAAGTTGGTGTAGCATGGTACACTGGGTAACAGCTAGTAAATTATAATTATATGTTAAACAAGCTGAATACCCGTGCTTCACCACAGCCGATAAGTATTTTTTATATTGAGTTAAATAAGATATGATCAAAATTTACTACATAGATACTACATAATTTTGTACAGCTTATTATTGCATGGACTTTAAAGTTACCCAGGAAACACCATGTGGAGGTAACCGAGCTTGTTTCCGTTGGAGAGTTAAAAAAAAAAAAAAAAAAAAAATACAACCGCTTAAAAAGTTAGGTAAACAGAGACAAAAAAACATGAAAAGCATAAAACTAACAAATTTTAAGTTTTAAGCACTTATCTCTTCGATTGACATCGCCCCACCGAACATTACAACATCTTATTGTAGAGAATTTAGTAACCTTTCGAATAGCCGCCTTCCACTTACTACGAGTTCCCAACCGTTTTCGAGATATTTTAGAAAATATACTGAGATCCGAAAACTTTGTATCACCATTCATACAATTTTTTTCCATATACTTCGTTTCTGCATACCCAAACAGAAAATTAGTTTTTCTATCAATTTTTCTGGTAAATGGCTACAGAACTCGCTTAAAATATGGTTTCATTCGTTTTCCTACGTTAAAGAATCTTTCACACAAATTTCGCTCCAAAAACCATGTTCCAGCAAACGAATTCAACTGGTACCAAATGTTATCAAAATCGAACCATTTTTGAGCCGATCAGGAACTTCTTAATAATTCAAACCCCCCTAAAAGTACTTAAACATTTGAATATCAAAAAAAACTTTCTTAGCGAGTGTTTACACTCTAAACGTATTGTCCGTGCAAAATTTCAAATTTTTATGTCAAGTGGTTCGGGATATTATTACCTCGGATGGGCCATCACCAGGGCGTAAACTCTATGAGGGACAAAATCACATTTTATTTCTAGTAATTCAAGGACTGCAATCATAGTGGAAATTAACCTCAATTAAAAATAATACTATGAAATAAATAATGTACGGTAACAGCTGTTCTGTTATCGTCCTAGCAACGCATGCTACCTAGGCTTGGCTGCTCTAACCAACTAAAACTTTAATCCCCTCTAAAAATACTTAAAAATTCGAATATCAAAAAATCCTTTCTTAGTGAGTGCCTACGTTATATAGGGAGTGTCCATGCAAAATTTTAAAATTTTCTGTCGAGCGGTTTGGGCTGGGGGATGATAGGTCAGTGAGTGAGTGAGTGAGTGGTATTTGACAAATATATAGTAGATGAAGGAGTCGGGGTAGAATAGTGCCAAGCAACATTTTTAACAAAACCTAACTGTAGCTGCTAAATGTTGGATATTGTGTGGTATGATAATGATTCCCAAAATTTGAATTTAGGGGGTTTTCAATGTGCTAAAAACGAATCTTACATCCGTTTTTAAATCAATTTTTTTTTTATAATCGATAACATTTTAAATGTAGATATATGGAATATTTTGGCAGAATTATGACTTCTATAGAGTCGAGTATGTAAAACAATTTTTGATTTAAAAACAGATGTCAGATTCGTTTTTAGCACATTGAAGAACCCCTAAATTCAAATTTTGGGAATATTTTAGTAAAAGATACTCTCCAGGAACGCCAGCTAAGGTGGTTCGGTCATGTTAGCCGTATGAGAGATGACAGGAAAGTAAAGTGGCTGATGGAGGCAAGACCGTACGGTAAGCGACCAGTAGGCAGGCCTAGGGACACTTATGAAAGCCATATCGGGAAGATAATAAGAGATAAGGGTAGTTCTGTAACTGAAGCAAAAAGAATGGCCCAGGATAGACAGCTATTCAAGAGATGGGTCGAGGCTAATCCACTCCACGCTTAAGGGCACAAAGGAGATAGAGAAAGAAGAAGGGAATATTACAAAAATAATAAAAAAAATGTTGCTAGGATGCTATGATACATGATGCCGGAGAGAAGAAGTAGTCCTTCCAAAACTTCAAATTGGACGAAATTACTAAATCACACCCATTTTATGAGATATGAAGGCATACCACTATGTGCAGAATGTAACAAAACATCGACTATAAAACACTTACTAACAGACTGCAGAAAACGTCAACATAACACGTGATATGTACGAACTCTTGAAAGATGGCAGCCCACACCTATCCATTATTTTAGAACCACCGTTATATTATTGATCTATTGGATCTGAAACATGAGATTTTCGTATCGGCACTTCCGGATTGCGTCATGAGGTCAACCTCATAAGCGGGTTTCCTCCCAATGAAGGAACCACGCTAAAATCCTATAACATCGAAAACATGTCTTCTACATTCACCCTGGTCCACTAGGTATCCAGAGGATCTTAAAACCCACCATTTTTTACTGAAATATTTAAAATTTTCCCTCCACCCGAAGTGCCTAGGAGCTCCCAGCCTCCCTCCCGAGGCTTCTGCTTTTCTGCAGAACGAGGTGTTTCCGCCTTGCTGGAACTGCTTCATCGATCTAGCTGTTTATCCCGAAAGAGATGCAAGGCACAACTCTAGCTTCGGGGTTGTGGAGAGCGCATTAGCGAGCGAGGATAAAGATCGCCTTGGATAGGGAGGGGGGAGGGGGTTAAAGAGGGTCCGGGGGCGGGTGGGGGTAGATCCTTGGATGATGGATAGGCCCTCCAACCTCCAGCCCGGTGTCAGGCCTCGTTAGCTCTACTCGGCCATTTTTACATCCTAACTACCTCTGTCGCTTGCCCTTATTCTCAACACTTTCGGTGGAGTTTTAGCACCGTTCCTCAACACCTCATGGCTAATCTGTGGAATAATTAAAAGAAACTTTTGATTTACAGAAACCGCGACATCTTAACGCGTTTCCATATAATGTTAATTTCTGGTGCGATTCGGAAACCTGAGAATAGGAACAAACAATTCCGAAATGACAAAAATCGTTTTATCCGACTGGGGCAGCCCCATCGAAATTTACATCATCGTTGGAACAAGCTCTCTACAATGTATATCTTAGCCTTAGATTGACAATAAGGTTAAAGGATTGGTTGGACTGGGATGGAAACGGAATATCCCAAATTATTAAAAATTGTGGTTTAGCAAAAACGCAAACGTCAGACATTTAAAATATAAGGTTAAAACCTGACTTATAAATAGATAAATGAGGACCTAGTCAGTATGCTTCAATGTTCAATTAAATGACGCCATTTTCCCGAAGACTATTCCTATAGAGAAGACTTTGTGTGATATAGAGATCTCATACATAAAATTGAAAATGAAAAAGCCAATGCGATAGATGGAGAGGGTTTTATGATATTTAGAAAAGCAAAATTGACTGAATCCAATTTTTCCGCCATTTTTGGTTCCCTGTCATTTTCTTTGTACTGCTATGAAATGATTACTACCCTGAGATCTTTATTTTTAATAATAGGTAATTATTATTACTCATGGGGGCGAGGTTAGCTCAGTAGTAGAGCACTCGACTAATGAGCTGAGGAGGACCCGGGTTCAAAACCCGAGCGTGCACTAAAAATAACTTCTCGTGAGTGCCCAATAGGGCAATGTTATAAGGTGCAGAGTCAATAGTATTAACCAATGATTGTGGTCAAAGTGATATTACCTTTGATTATAGTCAAAGTGTTAATCCTTCCTTGTGGATTTTAGGTGATCATATATTCAAGAAGGACTAAATTATTCTAGAAGTTGATCTTCTAATTTCTAATCGTTTATGAAATTGTGGATCTTACGCTATTAATTTTTATTTGTTATCTTTTGTAAATTTGTTAATTTTGATTGCTTTGTAGTACTAGATATTTGTTTTTTCTTAAAAATAATTTATTTAAGACAATCCACCAATATCATTACTTACAGGGACAACTTTATATAAAAAGCTAGGATAAGCATTATTTGGACAGGCGTTTTATTAACTTCAATTTACCGGTAAACGCTTCACAAGTTAGAGTCGACTACAGCTACAATTTTATACGCAACTACATTAGCCATGCTGATTTCCTAGAATAAGTGGTTCGGGGGATACTATTTGCCTAGTTATTGCTAATAAAGCGGAACGCACCATGCAATAATAATAATATTAACTTCAAGAATTAGGTAAGTGACATATTGCACTAGTATTTCTAAAGTGATACAACTCAAAAATCGGTGTTTTTCAGTTATGACTTTATCAATAATCAAAACTGTATGTACCTAGCTTCAGAGCTTGTACGCCGGAGAGCTTATGTGTCACTCTTCCTGATTTAATGCTATTTCCTCTACATAGACATGAGTGGCACCAAATTTTCAGTTGAGCTCTTTTTTTTTTTTTTTTTTTTTTTCTTTTGAGTTGTGTCATGTTAGAAATTTTCTGCGAATTCCGTCTTAATAGATTCATTTCAATATTTTTCTGACGGGGGTTATACACCATTTGGGGTTATACAGGTATAGAAATCTTCCGTCAAAAATTCTTTCGGTATCTAAAATGCTTTGGCAAATTTGAGCCCATCATGGGCCATTGTTATGGAATAAAATCCTATATTAATAACTCATTTTGCACTAATAATACCTTCGGAAAAGTTTCATAAAACCGAAATACTAAGTTCAAGTAAAACCACCAATTTCCTTGCTCAGAGGAACCGCCATCTTATCCGAGCCGATTCGATTCAATTCTCTAATCAGGTTGTGTAAGAAGGAGAGTAACGGCCCCTATAGAGCGGATAGAACTTATCGGCGCCACATGTTACAAGCCTTTTCAGAGTTTCCCTAAAAAATATTGCCTTCCAGCAGCCAATCAGTAGCAGGCCAATCCACCTTAACCCGATTGCTGGCTATTCACAATAACTTGTACTCAACTTTATTTTCCTCGACAGAACAGCTCGGACAGAAACTGATGAACGCATCAACTCAGCTTACTTTTAATGTATGTGGCAACCAAATTAGTGGGTTTTCGCTATTTGTGCTGATTCTTAAAGTTCCTTAATGTCCTTTGAGAACTTTCCATTAGCCAAATCATATTTACGCAAAAAACATTCTTCAAAGTAAACAAAATGCATTAGTTTGCTTTGAATAATGTATTAGTGTGCTTACTGATGTAAGCACAGCTGTGGACTTACAGGCAAATTTGTGAAAACAATGATCCATGCCTGGCGAAAACATGATTGGGGCTTCTATATGAAAACTGTGCGTAAAAAATTAATCGGTTGATGGCTGAATAGAAATTATTAGTAATTATCAACACGAACCAACGGACACAGACACATTGAATACACTGGTTTTCGTTTATCACCGAAGTAAAGAATCGTCAATGAGTGGCCGACAACGTGCTGTTGGCATTATAAAGGGGTGGCAACCTGTAGAAAGCCCGGTGATAATAGCCCATATTGTCCTGCCATGTCAAACTATCGAATATGAAAAATCTCGATTTTAGATTCAAGACTTTGCTCTTTGATTGTAGACGATACGGCTTGTCGCAACCCTAACCCCTTTATTATATCCTTGAATGCCTTAAATAAAGTATCGATTACGACTATTATTCAATATATTACTTCTTCAATGGATATTATATGTTCCTTCGTTTGCTCCGATTTTCGTATTCGATAGTTTGACATGGTAAGGGACGATACGTTGATACGCCGTAAAAAAAGATATATATTTATTGAAGATTCCCGGCCAGCAAAAAAAAATAAATAAATAAATAAATGAAAACAAAATGAGAACAGGACCAAAGCATAGGTAAAAGAACAATTCACTCGACGAGATGAAGTAATTTTATCATACGGTCATACGTTAGGACATGACCCACCATACATACCCACTCATACTTAAAATATCGAGAAGAAACACTTTCTTATGTAGACATACTGACTGAAAGTAGCCCCTACATTGAAACACTTTGTTTTTACAGCATATCAAAAGATTGTTTCTTACTTTTGGTTTGACTTGTTTCTTTGTTTTAACACGTCTGACTAATACCAAGTGACTTTCTTTCTGCTGTCTTGATGTGTCATTTTTACAACTAGTTTCTTTTTTAGCATAACTCTGGCTCTATAGGATTTTAGCATAACTCTGACTCTATAGGATTTTAGCATAACTCTGACTCTATAGGATTTTAGCATAACTCTGACTCTACAGGATTTTAGCATAACTCTGACTCTATAGGATTTTAGCATAACTCTGCAGCCTTTTTTGAAAGACGAAATGTCGTTTGGCCCAACTGTGCGTCGCACTGTTCGACCCGATACAGGTCCTTGTCCGTAAAACGGTCGTGCTTAAAGGCTCCTCAGTCGGGGCTGTTCGTTGGGTGGAGACTGGTATTTTTGCCTCTTATTATAGAGCCTAGATTTTCTCATCATTGAAAATTAAAACGTACAACTACAATTGTTAAATTTTATGACCGACAACGGTTTTGTGGTACATATTCTATAAATCTTGAAATATTAGAAAAACAAAAACAAAAAACAGAAGATATGTGGCGTGAAATATCTATAGCAGTAAATGTTCCTGTTAAATAGCTGAGAGAAAGAACAGTTGGATCGTCCTGTTCGTATCCCACATCTTGTAGCAATCTGTTTCTGACAATTTTGATATATTTTGTTGACCCACCTACGTGGCTTACGTGTCTTTGTTTTTACTAAATAATTGTTAACATCACAATATAAGCAGCGGCAGCGATTTGCAGGTTCATCGCGATGAAGTTACTATGATACTAATTAAGTTTCGATTCATGCGTCGCTGTTGGTGGTTCGTCCGCTCGCATTGAGCATTCCAGGTTCGTTAACACAGAATAGTGTATGCCTCAATCTGAGGCATGATCGATGCGAGCAGCCGCGCACTTAAGACACTAGGCTTACGTCAATTGAAAGGTTTGAAATCTTATTGGCTCAGTAGAGAGTCAGCGAACCCCATGCATGCTTTTAATGCGCAAGAACTAATTGACAGACCTAATAATTACGTTACTTTATTTCCCCGCAGAAATAGGCAATTTCACCCATTTGGTTTTTTGTTGTTGTTAAATATATAAGTAAGCAAACATAATGGATTCCGTCTTGGGACGATCCCTCTACCTTTTTCATGCGAATTAAAAGAGCCAGATAAACGAATATAGAAAGAAGAAGTCTGTAGACTAAAAAGAAGCCTTCCCCGGGGCCTGATTGAAATGGATCGGAAGGAGTATGTATAGGGAAACAGGGTATGGAGGAGGAACAGGGGTAGCTTTTCTCCATTCCAGAGAGGGGGGGGGGAGATAAGCGATTTTCCAGGAGGGTGGGACTTGATATCAATGCCGATTCTACAGTAGTACCAACTGCACCTAAACTCTACTTACTTACTTAATCAGATGATTGAAGTTCCCAGTCGAACGCTCCTTTCAATAGAACCAACGAACAGCTTCCATTTCATTCCCTCCGTTGGGCGGAATTCCGTTTTTATTTAATTTACTTTAGAGGGAATGTTTTAGAATTCTTGTAGAGTAGGGTTTGGAGTTTGAAGTACTCTTTTAAATAGCAATAGTAGTAGGGGTAGTAAGTATTTATTTATTTGTGGGGGTTCTGCTTAGGTCATTTATATCTTACAATATTTAGTTCACGCTAATATCTGCGAAAATATCTTTGGAACAACGCCAATAACAATAACACATCCACACACAAAAAACCCACAGAGCAGACCATGTTTACTATATGTTTTTGGGCTGGCTGAATCCGAATCCGGGGTCATAAAAAAATCCTGCATTTTTTGTTGAAGCCTAACCCCCCAAAAATCATTATTTAGGATATTTTACACTATAATCTTTTCAGAGCCTTTCGGAGCTAAAATAAAAATATTTTGAAATACCGGCCGCAATTTTTGTTATATTGCAACGAAACTTAGTATTCTTTGTGGTCATATTAATTAATGTGTTGTAAAAATAAGCTAAATCGATTCATTAGGAGGGGGATTTACTCCGAACTTAAATTACCAATTTGCCACTGCCAGCCGTAATCTTTGTTATATTTCAACGAAACTCGGTATTCGTTGTGATCATCTATAGAGAAAAAATAAATTAAATCGGTTCATTAGGAGGGGGCTACCCCGGACCACCCAGGGTATAATAAATTATAAATGTGTCATATAATTATAAATATAATATATTTTTTATTCCTCGGATTCCTCTCATTTCTAACAATTATGTTTCGTGTTGAGAATTAATATAAATAGTAGCCCAAAGTCACTATTGCACGCAGACGAAGTCGCAGTTTAAACATAATTATTTGCCAAGACAAATACCATATTTCACCCTCTAAACAAACCTAATTATTTGTAACTTTTTAGCGATTTTATTCCCTTCGCCCTTTTATTCTTTTTAAAGTTACTATTTCGTTATGTTCATTTGATTTTTAACTTATTACATTGAAAACACATAATTTAGCTATTATTTTAATTATTATAATTTCTAAATAATCTATTTATGAGATACCAGAAGCTTATAAATTTGTTGTAGATATGGTACCGTATAGAGGCGAGTCAGAAGAAGTGTATAATTCATAGCAACTCAGAGCTTGGCCCTTAGAAACCCTTCAACCTTATAAATGGCCTTCTCCAAGTATTTCTTCCGCCCTTTTCAAAACATACCTACGTCTATACCAAATATTTCCAGGCTTATATTTTAGTAGCATTCTAATTCTTTATTTATCCATTTTCTGGACCAATACTTCTTATATTTAGAGGAAAACCTACCTTCAGCTATAAAACCTACATCCTCCCCCTTAAAACCTGGCAGCTTACAATTTTATTATCAAGAGTTCAAAATGTGGCGATTAAGTTATAATATAATTGATTGAAACGGAACTAGCTGATGTGATGGTCGACACAATTTGCTAAAGATGTCGATCCGATGTTCATTCGTATTCCTATGCCCAAGAACCAATTTTTATTGGTTCTTGGGCATAGGCATAATTACCTGCAAGAATATAAACTGGAAAACGTAAGCGCAACGCTTTTTTTTCGCGCGATTTTTGTCCATAAATTAGCGTTCCTGTAGGCGGCTACGGACTACTGGTTAACGAACTTGACAATTAAAATTATACAACATATTTATTTTCCTAATTTCACCAAAATCGATCTGTTTTTGCCCTTGTGTGAAAGCGAACCGACCAATATATGTATAAATACAGTAGACATGCGCGCCATGACTGAATTTTCATGCGGCGGTGCGCGCGGCGTGTGCTATTTTTTGACAAGTGTATCTGTGGTCAGTCTATGACCAGCGGATGAGACTGGGGCCCAATCCTATCTCAGTCCGGGGCAACCCTGGCTGAAAGTGCTCGTGAGCTTGGGATCCGGCTTCTGTCGAGGCCCTTGCTCACCGGCACGGCTAGCGGCGAGTGGTTATGCCACAGGCATGGGACCTGCCTCCTTGGAAGTTCAGGTAAATCCCCACCTGTTTCTCATTTGGTGGGAAATCTTACGGGGTTTTTAACCTCCGGGCCGGCGACAATTCCTGGTGCTGGGGGCCGAGGTTGCTTAGCACCATTGGTCTCAAAAATGGTGCTGCGGTTGGTATTGGTGGCAGGGGCCACGTTGTGGTTTGCCTGTCGCAGCGTAGTGGTCATATGGTTGGAAGCACTGCAGTTGAGCGTCCAAGATGTAGTTGGGTCCTGAACTCAGGGAGACTCATAGCACTCGCGAGGCCCACGGAATTCCAAAACCCCGGGGGCTTGTAGGGATGCTCCCATCTAGATGAGCTACAATGGATAGTGGTCATACGCTAGGAGTATTATGAAGACTTAACACGTTTTGGAGGGCCCCTTTCTGTTTCCACTCTTTCGGCGCGTGCACAAACGTCTGTGGCGTCATAGGTCGCTTACGGATGGACCAATTTGACCTAGATTTTCTTGTTTGCAACAGGATTTTATCGTTTATCAAAATCGTTTATTCCGTTTTTATATTCGGGGGGGGGGGGGACTTTTGTAAACTCCCCCTCAGCCACCCTTATAAATGTAGAGAAGATGGAGGAGTCATTTTCGCTAAGGATTTTGTCGCCTTAAACTTTTTTTCCGTTTGGGATTTTTATATTTTTAACGAAAGATCAAACCCTACTAATAACAGTTTCTATTCATATCTTACTAATAACTGTGGGATGGTGAACACGCCATACCTCTCCAGAAAATCTTCACCTTCCCTGAGCCACTCTTCCATTTGCTGAGAAGGTCAATCAACTATAGCTTCATGATAAGTATTGACATTCATTTCGAAATCTCCATCATGTCACATGTCGTGCTCCATCACAAGCATCTATAATATTGATAAGCATACGAAAAATTGGTTTTATCTGAGTAACAAAAATAACTAAAGCCAAAACCAAAACAACTCACATTACTGATTTCCAAATGAAATTATGAAAAAGCTACAGTAGTATTGAGTGCCCTGTTTGTATTGGGGACTGCAGAGTAGGCCCCGTCCATATCAATAATTCATAGCTACCGAGAGGCAGAAGCTAAGAGTCCTTCGGTCTAATAAATGACCCTCCCAGCATTCTTTTACTGCCCTTTAGGAACATTCGTTTACTCCAGTCCTCAATGTAAGTCTCATTCTGCTTCCATAGGCTCTGTGTTTTCTACAGAAGAAGCAAGTCTATAATTCTATTAAGAAAGAAATACTTCCAGAAGAATAATTACTTAAACCAAGGGTAGTATGGTATAAACGATGAACCAATCATCGACCAATTACGGATGTTATCATTATGTTGGCTGTATTGCATGTGCACCCAAATGCTAAACATTAAGATGTAAATGCCAATGAAAGAGCCAGTAAGATTGCTTAAATTGTCCATCAAATGATTTTTCTAACAAATATTCCATCTCTTGAATTAATGAATGAGAAAAACACTTTACTCTGGGACATTTTAGTCCCTTAAGAATAATTACAAAATCCAATCAACTGAACAATAAAACTTTTCTTACGAAATAATGGAATGTCTCAACATACTTAACATAGGAGGGAACGATTGTAGAGGGATTGTGGAAAATTTATACAGCGGGAAACAGGCAAAAATACAAAAAATATAGCAAATATTTCCGTTTACGGTTACATCACTACTCTGGCTGTAATACTTCCGTTTACGGCTACATCACTACTCTGGCTGTAATACTTCCGTTTACGGTTACATCACTACTCTGGCTGTAATACTTCCGTTTACGGTTACATCACTACTCTGGCTGTAATACTTCCGTTTACGGTTACATCTCTACTCTGGCTGTAATACTTCCGTTTACGGTTACATCACTACTCTGGCTGTAATACTTCCGTTTACGGTTACATCACTACTCTGGCTGTAATACTTCCGTTTACGGTTACATCACTACTCTGGCTGTAATACTTCCGTTTACGGTTACATCACTACTCTGGCTGTAATTCTACATAATATGTATTATATTGGGGAATCATAACAGCTTTTATATAATTGAATAAAACATCACGATATGAGCAAAAATATTGTAGTAGTCGAAAACATTACTGCTTTGTTGTATTATAAAATGTATAAAAAAAATCATCACATAATACAGGTTTAACATTTTTGAATATAGTTTTTCATAATATCAGGCTGTACCGTATGAAATGTCAGTTTTGTTTACTTTGCGATTTAATCCTTTCCCTTTTTTATTTCATTATTTACACACATCATTGTTATTCATATAGAATTAAAGCTCTTTTTTTCCTATCATTTAATCAGTAACTTGCGTACTGTGTTGTGAGAACGATCCTCTGCGGAAAAAATAAAACTTAAATTATGACTTCAACGGAAATCCTTATTATTTTTCGTTATGAATTTATGTTCGGTCATAGCGCTGCTAAGGCGTGTATGAACATTAACACGGCGTTCGGGGAGGGAACGGTGAATGAGCGAACTGTTTACCGGTGGTTTCCCAGGTTTCGAGGTGGAAATTTTGACCATGACAACGAGGAGCGAGGAAGGCCAGAAACCAAGCGTGACAATGACCACCTGAAAGAAAGTGTTGAAGCTTGTCCCTCAAAAAACACTAGGGAATATGCCAAAGAACTCGGAGTAGGAGCCACGACAGTTTCAAGACATTTGAAGGAAATCGGCATGTCCAAAACTGACATTTCATACGGTACAGCCTGATATAATAATTTCATTCGGCAATGTAACAGTAACGAAACCCAATATATTGATGAGCTGCTATTTTTAAAACCAGTTCGTTATTCACATTATATCAAATGTTCGTTAAATTTTACAAAAACTGTAGGAAAGTGGTGGTAGGAGGAAGATGACCATACGAAAACATTTCCAACCAATCAGGTTCAGTCAGCTATTTTTCCATTCCAAATCACACGGGTGATTGGCATTATACGGATATCCGTTAAGATGACGCAGTTCCTACAAGACGGATTATTTTAAATCATTGATATTCTTAGCTTTTACTATTAGATATTCATATTACTATTTAAATTTAAATTATTAATTGCAAAACGCATGTCGATGGAAAACGAATTTTTACACGTTTTTTTGTGGTTGACCAACATATCGGAGATAGTGGGTGTAGGATTTTGTGTTGCTCGAATCTATGAAGGATAAATTTCTTCTCCCGCTGAGCTAGTTTCCTGTAGATATGAGAAGCGATATGGACTTCCTCATGTCAGCAAATAGTGGGTGGTTCATTCAAGATTCTATGCAGTCTGGTTCAAGCTTCGAGACCCTCAAGATCTGTCTTATTTCTCGTGGGTATTCGATTTATTTTAATTATTTATTTAAATTTTAACGACCATTATTAATAACTAAGAATTTTGGAACGGGTTATCTATAGGTTACCACTCTTTTCTAGCCAGGATAGAGCTGATGCCTTTTCTTTTTTCTAAAGAAAAGCCACCACCCGATAGTAGGTCACGCCTTAACACTCACGGCTACCGGGCCTCCTTTATTTTAATTAGCTTTTTAGGAGTCCGGTGCTCATGAGTGTTAAGGTGTAAACACTCTTATTAAAATCCATAAATTCTCGCTGAAATAAAAAAAAGAAAAGAAAAATAGTCAAAACACTAGCGCAGATGTTAACTTCCTTCATTCGAGTGTCGTAATCTGGGTTCCCTTAGCCAAATCAGTTTTTTTAACGGAAAACCCTGCCCGAATATTAGAAAATCAGGCGGGCGGATCATAGTGCTGACCTCTTTATCTCTCTAGGGTGCCTTATAGACAAGAATCAGTTATCTCTACACTATCTGCACCTCTGTGCTCTTGTGGGCAGTTACGGGATTTCCACAAGATGCCTTCGTTTCCAAGTCTCTCTCTCAAGTCGTTTTTTTTTCATTTGGTTCTATGTCCACCTCATCCTCGCTTCTTATCTATTTATATATATTTATAAACATCTTGATCTTGTCTCGGCTTCTTTCTCCAGCGGTGCTCGTTATCAGGTCGTTATATTTCGCCCAAATCCTATTGGGCTTCATCAGACGTGTTCCTTCCTCTTCGGAGTGTGCAGGAGCTCCTGCACACCCCGAAGAGGAAGGAACACGTCTGATGAAGCCCAATAGGATTTGGGCGAAATACAACGACCGGACAACGAGCACCGCTGGAGAAAGAAGCCGAGACAAGATCAAGAAGAAGCCTAAAGGAGAATTTATAAACATATGTTACCGGCAAAGTGAAAAAGCCAGGCATTCTATATAATGCCTAAGCGGTTTAGGCAAAGTATAGAAAGAATTAGTTCTTACATTGCCTAGGTATTCTATAGAATACCTAGGCAATGCAATACCTTGCCAAATATGCCTGTTGCTTATTTGGCATTGTATGAAATTAAAAAGGTTTTGACTTGCCTCTATACGCTTTACCCTAAGTAATATGGATAACTTTTAAAAAATGCTTAAAAACTAGTTATTTTAGTAAGGCAAATAATGTATTTCATAATGTTTAATAAAGTTTCATTGTTATTTATATACTTGGAGCTACTTGTTGCAACTGGACTGAGAATTGTGATACTTAGAAATTCATTTTCTTTGCTCTTTTATACACTTACACTTTTTACTCTGACACTTATACACTCCTACAAGTTACTAATCTTGTATTTCATACTTTGCCTAAAGCGCAGTAGGCATTCTTTATAATGCCTAGGGAAAGTATGAAATACGCTTTATTTCATACATTGCCGGCTGGATTTAGGCATTGTATAGAATGCCTGATCTTGTACTTTACCGGTAACATATGTTTATTTATATATATATATATATATATATATATATATATATATTCAAGGCTGCCAACTAAATCATGTATTTAAATTTGTAGAATAAGGATAATTTGAGAAAGTTTTTCTATCCTAAAATATGTGGAATTTTTAGTATTGCTGGGTTTTCGTATTTATATAAGCATTATATATTTTTTAAATTAAGAAAAGATTATTTCCTTTATTTAGTTATAAAGAAAAATTCTCTGTAAGCAGTGTATACATATCGTCGATACAAAAGCAAACTAACGAATATGAAAATCACCACTTTTCAGAGTGGAAAAGTATTTATTCATAACTTTTTTTTAGACAGTCAAATATTCGGCAGATTTGACCTTTTGATAGTGGAATACCTTCCCTTTAATAGAGTGAAGTCAGTTTGTAGAATTTGCCGTAAATAAGTCCAGCAGAAATTATTAAAGATGGACAATGAAAGATGCATTTTTTCATATTCGTTAGTTTGCTTTTGTATCGACGATATATTGATAGTAGTTTATTTTTAGTGTTAATATATTGAGACAGCTGGCATATTGCAGTACTTGCTGTAACTCTTTCCGTAATCATATTACTCGGAATATATCAGACTTTTACCGAGTCGCTCAAGCCTCGGATTTTATAAAAATTTCCCGAAAACGGTTGCTACATCGAGCTAAGTGGAAGGTGGTAATTTGAGACCTTAATAAATACGTAGCCTACAAAATAGGTCCTGGAATTTATGTCGACAGGACAAGCTCATTCGGAGAAGTCGGTGCTTGAATTTCCGTTGGATTGTAGACTAAATATTAACTGTTTCTATTCTTCACTTTCGAAAGCTTAGAGTGGTAGAAATAACAAATTTTCGCCCAAAAATGGAAGTACATCATACCTTCCAAGATGGGGGGGGCGGGAAAATTTAAAAAATATTTAGTGTAAAATGGCGAGTTTTGATGTCTTCTGATACCTAGTAAACCAGGGTAAACTAGTTTTTATGCTACATTTTCAGCAAGGTTCCGCATTCTTAGAAATTGTGCATTAAGCAACCTTTATTTGTAGAAAATTGCTGCAAGGTGGGCGTGTTAAGGCGTGAGTATTTAAGGGATTCGATTTCCGCTAGGAGTGGTGGCTTTTCTTATTTCAGAAGAAAAGCCACCAAATCAGCCCTATCCCGGCTAGAAAAGGGTGGTAACTTATACATAAGCCGTACAAAAATATGTGTCGTGTATAAGTGGGCGTTAATCTACTGTATATTTGTCAAATACCACTCACTCACTCACTCACTCACTCACTCACTCACTCATCTATCAACGCCCAGCCCAAACCGCTCGACAGAAAATTTTGAAATTTTGCATGGACACTCCCTATATAACGTAGGCGCTCGCTAAGAAAGGATTTTTTGATATTCGTATTTTTAAGCATTTTTAGGGGGGTTTAAAGTTTGAGTTGGTTAGAGAAGGCAAGCCTAGGCAGCCTGCGTTGCTAGGACGATAAAGAACAGCTGTTTCTTTACATTATCTATCTCAAAGTTTTATTTCTAATTGAGGTTAATTTCAACTATGATGGCAGACCTTGAATTACTAGAAATTAACTATCCCTCATAGAGTTTTAATTGCTTTTCATTTCTGCCTGTCCCCGTCAGATAGGCTTGCCATATTTTTGGAGAGTTAAACCGAGACACATTAATATGGGATGGGCATACCAGAGAGGGGGGGAATAAAAAGAGTACAAATTATAAGCAAAATGGTTGGTGAGTTTTAAGCCTAGCAACTAACGGGAAGGGGGAATCCTAAACTGTTAGTCTACCCAAACCTTAAAAATAAGAACAGAACTTTTTTTGCTACTTGATTTTCTTAAAACAATCTCTCAGCCAAATAGTAGTGTCTGACAGCTGGCAACGCTGAGCAGGTAGTTCCAGCGTTTTACAGTTAGATTACTTCTCATATCTTTGATATGTATGTAAAAATGTTGATTGTAGAAAAGTAACCGATTTATAAAAGATTCTTATAAACATGAATTCATTACTTTTTACATCTTACAGCCTTTTCCGGGACATTGATAAAACCGGGCGGGACACCGAAACAATTGCAAAATACCGGGACAGTGCCGGTCAAACCGTGATGTATGGTAAGCCTATCCTTAGAGTTTTCTAGGTGAGGCAATAATATCCGGAACCCTTGCACAGCCTCCTCGCCTATAACCTTGGTAATGCTCGCAAATATAATGGGTGTTTCCAAATAACTTTTTGGAAACATAAACTTTTAAATTTTAACGCCCATTGAATAACATATAGTATGACGGGAACCGTGCTATAATAAACTGCACAAAATTGTAAAGTAACGTAATTTTAATGAAACATTATTTAACGCAATAAAATAACTACTTATCTGCCGTGACGAAGCACGGGTATTCAGCTGGTCTACTATATATTGGTCAAAAACCGCTGACTCACTCACTGACCTATCATCGACCAGCCCAAACCGCTCGACAGAAAATTTTGAAATTTTGCATGGGCACTCCCTACATAACGTAGGCACTCACTAAGAAAGGATTTTTTGAAATTCGAATTTTTAAGTATTTTTAGAGGGGTTTAAAGTTTGAGTTGGTTAGAGCATGCAAGCCTAGGTAGCAAGCGTTGCTAGGACAAAAACAGAACAGCTGTTACCGTACATTATCTATTTCATAGTATTATTTTTAATTGAGGTTAATTTACACTATGATGGCAGTCCTTGAATTACTAGAAATAAACGGTCCCTCATAGAGTTTTAATTGCGTATCTTTTCTGCCTGTCCCCGTCATATAGGCTTGCTAATTTTTGGTGAGCTAAACCGGGACAAATTAATATGGGATGGGCATACCAGGGGGGGGGGAATAAAAACAGTACAAATTGTAAGCAAAATGGTGAGTTTTGTTGTTTCATGTCCCGTTAGCAAGTAACGGGAAGGGAGAATCCTGAACTGTTAGTCTACCCAAACCTTAAAAATAAGAACGGAACTTTTTTTGCTACTTAATTTTCTTAAAAAAATCGCTCAGCCAAATAGTAGTGTCTGGCAGCTGGCAGCGCTGTGCAGGTAGTTCCAGCATTTTACAGTTAGATTACTTCTCTTCTTTGAGAACTAATCTAATCAGTTAGATTACTTACTTTCTTTGACACTGTGAGCAGCAGTAAAAATGTTGATTGTAGAAAAGTAACCGATTTATAAAAGATTCTTATAAACATGAATTCATTACTTTTTACATCCTACAGCCTTTTCCGGGACATTGATAAAACCGAGGGGGACACCGAAACAATTGCAAAAATGGATGTTTCCAAATAACTTTTTGGAAACATAAACTTTTAAATTTTAACGCCCATTGAATAACATATACTATGACGGCAACCGTGCTATAATAAACTGCACAAAATTGTATAGTAACGTAATTTTAATGAAACATTATTTAACGGAATAAAATAACTACTTATCTGCCGTGACGAAGCACGGGTATTCAGCTAGTCTACTATATATTTGTCAAATACCACTCACTCACTCACTCACTCACTCACTCACTCACTCACTCATCTATCAACGCCCAGCCCAAACCGCTCGACAGAAGATTTTGAAATTTTGCATGGACACTCCCTATATAACGTAGGCGCTCGCTAAGAAAGGATTTTTTGATATTCGTATTTTTAAGCATTTTTAGGGGGGTTTAAAGATTGAGTTGGTTAGAGAAGGCAAGCCTAGGCAGCCTGCGTTGCTAGGACGATAAAGAACAGCTGTTACCTTACATTATCTATCTCATAGTTTTATTTATAATTGAGGTTAATTTCCACTATGATGGCAGTTCTTGAATTACTAGAAATTAACTGTCCCTCATAGAGATTTAATTGCGTTTCTTTTCTGCCTGTCCCCGTCAGATAGGCTTGCCATATTTTTGGAGAGTTAAACCGAGACACATTAATATGGGATGGGCATACCAGGGGGGGGGGGATAAAAAGAGTACAAATTATAAGCAAAATGGTTGGTGAGTTTTAAGCCTAGCAACTAACGGGAAGGGGGGATCCTAAACTGTTAGTCTGCCCGAACCTTAAAAATAAGAACGAAACTTTTTTTGCTACTTGATTTTCTTAAAAAAATCTCTCAGCCAAATAGTAGTGTCTGGCGGCTGGCAGCGCTGTGCAGGTAGTTCCAGCGTTTTACAGTTAGATTACTTCTGATTTCTTTGACACTGTGAGCAGCAGTAAAAATGTTAATTGTACAAAAGTAACCGATTTAAAAAAGATTCTTATAAACATAAATTCGTTACTTTTTGTATCTTACAGCCTTTTCCGGGACATTGATAAAACTGGGCGGGACACCGAAACAATTGCAAAATACAGGGACAGTCCCGGTCAAACCGTGATGTATGGCATATCCTTAGGTTTTCCAGGCGAGGTAATAATATCCGGAAGCCTTGCACAGCCTCCTCGCCTATAACCTTGGTAATACTCGTAAATATATTGGGTGTTACCATACGACTCTTTGGAAACATAAACTTTTAAATTTTAACGCCCATTGAATAACATATAGTATGACGGGAACAGTGCTATAATAAACTGCACAGAATTGTATAGTAACGTAATTTTAATGAAACATTATTTAATGCAATAAAATAACTACTTATCTGCCGTGACGAAGCACGGGTATTCAGCTAGTAATTGAAATAAATAAATAAAATACCTTTGCTCTTTCATATTTTTAACATATGATCGGGTAATTATTAATGTACCGATTTTGATTTTTCAAACGACACAAATTTCTCTTTAGTTGGACACGACATCTACCGAATTTTGTTGCAAGGATGTAAAAATAACTTCTAGTAAGAGTAAAATAATAAATTGGTTACCCAGTCGATCGATCTAATTTATCAGAAGAATGCACAAAGTCCAAAATTTCCACAGGTATTTTATTTTTTGCAGAGCATTTTCAGGGACTAAGCCCCATTTTCAGTGCCCATGATAAATGTTTTCTAGAGTCTAGGAGCAAGGCTCGGACGAATAAGAACATCTAGAATGGGATATTGAAATTGGGGCTAATTCCCTGAAATGTTCTGCAGAAATTAAAACGCCTGAGGAAATTTTGGACTTTTTGCATTCTTCTGAACAACAATTTCCACTATCCAGCAATTCCTACAATGATTTCATTTATTTTTAATTTATATTTTTTCTCATTAGACGTGTACGAGGTGTGCCGAGTTCCGTTAAAATATAGCCATATTTTTTACTGCTAGGGGGATCTTAATAATACATAATTTGTGTTCGGAGTAAACTGCTCCTCCAGGTGGACTGACTTTGCTAATCTACGAACTCTTTGCGAATGCTATATTCCAAATTTCATGGTTAGACATTTTTGAGTGCACCTAAATAGGTGCATTCCCGCGGAAAGTGCTCATGATGGTTTCACATTTTGATTATTGGATTTTCCACAACAATTGGCTAATGTACATTTGTTAACATTGACAGGAATGCAGTTTGTAGTCAGTGGTGCACAGAACTGCTTTCTGTGAATGACAGGAGTCGAAATAGTGGCGCAACATCCCTGCGCATCTTGATTAATTTAGTCGCAGTAAGAGGCACACTTACAACACACGTAGTACTTCAGGCGCATCTGCATTTTCCCTTGCCAGACTTCACTTCACATCTGTCCAATATTTTAAAAGGTAAATAATCTATATTTATTCAGTATGCAAAACAATCTTAGAACCTGCGATATCTTAGCGCGCTTCCATTATATGCTTGTCGTTGGTACAAATAGAAACTCTTAAATTTTTTTGTAATCAATGACGAGCCAATTTAGGGGATGAAGTTATACTTTTTATGCTTAGGCTTGGTGATTTTTATTTATTTATTGGAGGACCACAACAGGAGCGATATGATCTTACATTTCTCAAGAACTTCCATTAACTGTTTAAAATAAAGTGCACAAAAATAGATCGTGACAAAATAGTAAGTTGTGTTAGAGCTAATGAATTAAGTGGTTTTAAGATCAAAATTGTGGGCTATAAAATGAGCAGTTAAAATGGAAGCATCATAAAAAAACTGATCTATAAATATAGGATAGGTTTTCAGGTTAATGTTTTAGTGATTATTAATGTGTTATACATTTCTATATCTCACATGTACAACCACAAATACATGCACACATAAGTATAAACACAGAGGTACATACACATACATATACATATCGTCCTTACCATGTCAAACTATCGAATATGTAAATCGGAGGGAACTAGAGACCGAAAATATTTTATCCATTGACGAAGTAATATATTGCAAAATGTTCTTATTCGATGTTTTATTTAATCTTTAAAAGCTATTCTAAAGGGTTAAGAGCAAAAACGATATTTTGCATATTCCATAGTTTGACATGATAGGGACGATACATACATATATATAAATATGATGTATATATATATATATATATATATATATATATATATATATATATATATATAAATCAGTCCCGTAACAGGCCACGAAGGCCCTGAGGGGCAGATACTATAGAGGTATCTGATTCATGACCATACGGCACACTAGGGAGATAGTGTGGTCAGTACTATGCTCCGGCCGCCTGATTTTCCCCTTGGCTGCTTCGACTGCTTGAGTCATTAGCAACCAAGGTACCCATTATTAATTTATTTAATTAAAGGCTGGGTTGGCCTAGGGACGGGCAGGGAGGGCGAATTCAACCCAGGAACTAAGACACTAGTAGAAAAAATCTTTAGTGCTTACTCGGGATTTGAACTCAGGCCTCCAGCTTATTAGTCCAGTGCTCTACCACTGAGCTAACCTCGCCCCCATATATATATATATATATATATATATATATATATATATATATATACCTTCTAATATACATTATTTAGACTGTGCGATATGTGTTGATTTGATTAAATAGTGGAGTATAGAGTGTATGTAGGGAGTATACCATATATGGTGATTTTTAGCTTATATTATAGTACCTATTGCTAAAACAGGAGAAGCCTTTATATTTAATTTGTAGTTCTAACGACAATAAAACGTATAATCATAGACTGTATTAACTTGAACGTGTCTAAACTCGCTGATGGTAGAAAATACTTAGAAATTATTATAACATTTCTACAAATTGCATCACTTATAACCATGGGCGTATACAGAAAATAATTTCGGGAGGAGCTGGGGAAATTTTTTGGGGCGGGGGGCTGAGGCCATTTCCGGGGTATGGAATACTAACAATTTAGAACTTGAAATAGTTTTAACCAACAAAAAGGCTATTACACCCAAAATAAAATGTTTTGTATGAACTAAGTGATCTTATTTAATTTGTTTTTAAGGGTTTATGACAAATTTTTACCGATCAACTCAAAATTTGGGGGAGGGGGGCTACAGCCCCCTCAGCCGCCCCCTTATATAAGCCCATGCTTATAACGTTTTGGAGGAAATTTTAACGAATCGACATTCTCATTTCTTAAATAAGGGTAACATTTTACACACATTATTATAATATAGTAGTACTCATATTCAAGAAAAAAATACTGACCTCTTTGAAGACTTTATGGGCGTTGATGAGGGGGGGGGGCTGCAGCCCACCCAATTTTTATTTAACTAAACACCTCAATTAAAAGCGATACTTGCGCGCCACAACATGCAATATGCACAGGAAACTGAAAGTAGTACAACTGTAAGCGAAATTACACACGCCTTACACATAAAAAGACTTCTCATTCTGTTTCGAAATATTTAGGAAAATATACGAAAATCTCAAGGAAATTCTAGTTTCTCTACTTTATAGTGCGGTTTCTCCCCTCCCCCTCCATAGGGAGGAAACCCGCTTATGAGGTTATATATGTACATAATATATAAATATATTATATTTGTCTGTTCGCTCTCCCACCGGCTCAAAAATGGTCCGATTTTGATGAAATTTGGTAAAAAATATTTTGTCTACTTTGAAAGGTCGAGTCCGTTAACTTGCAGATTCCGTCCACCGGAAAATTTTTAAAGCAAAACTCACGCGAAAAATATCGGAACCCTTACGTTTTCGAGTTCACATCCTTGCAGGTACTCGTTTTATATGTTCCTTAACGTGAGAAAACGAATGAAACCATTTTTAAAACGATATAAGTAACCGTTTTTGAGAAAAGTGGGAAACATATTATTATAACTCATTTTCGGTTTGGGTACTTAGAATCGTGGGATATTTTTTACAATTTTGAAATTCATCTAAGTTTGGACGCTGTTTTAGATATGGCCTTGAAAATAGCTTCATTTGATTCCAAATTGAAATTTCGTATAGGAATTGCATGTGTAAGCCTATTATGGCAAAACCATAAAATATATGATTTTTTCCAGAAAAAATAGTGTTGTGGAAACGGCTGTTCACAAACTTTGCCTTTTAAATCAAAGCATTTTTGTACCAAATTTCTTTAAAATCGGAGCATTTTTTAGCCTGCTAGAGAGCGAACTTATACACACACACACACACACACACACACATATATATATATATATATATATATATATATATATATATATATATGAAAGATTATGTTATGAAAAATTAACGCACTTCGGAATTGCGCTGTCTGGGTGATGTAATAGCGGTTTCGTACCTACGAAGGTAGGGAGGAAGCGCGCTAAAAGTTAATAGGAGAACTCTAACCAAAATTAATGAAATTTTGTTTTCTTTAATAGCATACATGAATTTAAAAAATAAACTGATTGCGTGTGCGCTTTTCTCATTCTAGTTATTGTATAATTGATAAAATGCAGTGAATACTAAACGTACAACTTATATACCGGAATGCATATGGTGTGATTGAGGTTACTAACGTTGCCTCTGTCCTTGAACGCTGATTCTGCTGGTTCGATTGAATTCATAATCTTTTCCTCCTCCATGTACGCTCAGAATTTTAATTGTCTAATATTTAGATATTATTCAATAATGAATTTAATTTTAGCGCGATTGCGCGTTAGTCCTTCATCGCTCGGAAGCACACTTATGAGGTTGACCTTATGACGCAATCCTTGACCTTGACGCAAATATATATATATATATATATATATATTATATATCTATATATGATATTGGTTTATTTTTTAAGTTATTTTCATACCGGTTAGAAAATTTTGGTAATTGGAAGGTGACCATTCGAAAGCTTAATAAATAATCTACAAAAAACGTCCTGAAGTAATTTTCGATTGAACCAGTTCAATCGGTGAAATTAGTAGTGCTTAAGAATTCGAAAGTGTTATATTCTACTCGCAATATTATATTATTTGTCACAGATCATTCCGAGCAAAAGTCCAAGAGGCAGCGAGAGCGATTCCCGCTACTGATTGTTAGTGGTGACTAAAATCTAACTTCTTTTCAGGATATTAATGGTGTTGCTGTTTTATTTTTTACTAAAATATTAGCTATATGACCATGATTTCCAAATGATCCTAGGAATGAGAAAGTTATGGAAACGACAATACGTTGAAATTAGAATACAGTTGTCACCAAATTTCAGATTTCACGATGAACACTGAAATCGTTTTAACGTTTGAAAGAAAATAGTAAAGTAATATATATTATTGAAGGGAATGTAGTGGTCTACAACCCTATAACCGGTATTTATATTTTTGGTCCATCTTTAAAGAGTTATCCGATCAAAGTGTGCGGCAAAAGTGTTTTTTCCAAACTTACAGACTTTCAAGATCGGATATCTCGAAAACTAGAGATATCTCGAAAAACCTGATTGTAAAGAACTTGTAGCAAATTTAATCATGTTTTTTTTTTCAAAATATAAACGAATCCCCGAAAATGGGACATTCTAACCCCCACCCCCTTCGTCTCAAGGCTACGGATAGTAGTGACCTTTGATGTGTAGACCTCCTAACTAGCCCAAACTAAGTTACGAAGTCAAAAGTTGTGTTCCAAACATTTCCATCTATAACTTTTCGTTGCCTGGAGAATGTTTAGGATTTAAAGCCACTGAGGAGGTGGCATAGAGTCCACGAAACTTGAGAAAAAAGAAAAAAAAAAGAACGGAAATCAGAGAATAAAGTGGTAAAAAAGGAAAAGAAGTACTATAATTTGACCTACGCCATATATATCGAAAAAAGAAAACATTAACTCTTTCTATTCATGGCCTTCTAAATGAGGCCAGGAATAAGAACGGAAACACCACATGCAATTAAATCGGATTCTCTCAAAATACAATTAGTCTAGCAGATAACAGAACCCAGCTGTCATACAAAACTTTGCATAATGCCAGAACAACAAAACATTTTAGACCGTATTTTTTTGTATATGCCCTATTTCCATTTTTAGAGGTAATACTACTTCTTGGCTTTGTAACATAGGTATACAAACAACTTACAAAAGGCTCTTTAATTTGTGTAAACGAGTTTAAAGTGGCTTTTAACGATCAATTTACTAGTGACCTTGGCCATGAACTCCGTTCTTCAACTAGGCTAACTTAATTTATTTTAATATAAAACTGTGTTTTAACACTTTCCGATGGAATATACTGCTGAGGTTCCACTCATGAATAAATTATTAAACCATCAAACTTGAAAACTTAATCGAATGAATCTTCATGGGCGTATTAGAAAATAATTTCGGAGGGGGCTGGGAAAATTTCGGGGGGGTGGCTGAGACCATTTCCGGTGTATGGAATACTAACAATTTAGATCTTGGAAGAGTTTTAGCCAACTTAAACGCTATTACACTCAAAATAGAATATGTTTTATGTACTAAATGATCTTATTTAATTTATTTTTAAGGTTTTTATGAAATTTTTACCGATCAAATCAAAATTTCGGGAGGGGGGGGGGGCCGCAGCCCCCTCAGCCCCCCCTTATATACGCCCATGTGAATCGTCAACTCTCAGGAATCGATACTTCGAGGTTTCTAGCTGACACGCCTTATCATTTGTCTATAAGAGCATAGAATTCGTTTATTCTAAGCATTTTTAATCAAAATATTAACGAATCACCAAAATATTATTTACTTATTAGCTCGTTTCCTAACGGGAAAACCCGCAAATGACGCCGACCCGATGGCACAATCCCGATGTGCCGACTAGAAAATTTCACGTTTCAGAACCCATAGATCGCGAAAATAATGATGGTCAAATTTATATAAATATATATATATATATATATATATATATATATATATATATATATATATATATATATATGTGTCGGTTCACTCTCGCAAGCGCTCAAAAACCGGTCGAATTTGATTAAATTTGGTAGAAAAATACTTTGTCCAATTTAAAAGGCAATGTTCGTTAACACACCTACCGGAACACTGTTTTATGGGAAAAATTCTGGCGGAAAGCTTTCGCGCGTACCACTTTTCTTTTGTAAGCTTTCACGTACTCTTTTAGGTTTTCTAACGTAGGGAAACGAATAAAACTATTTTCAAGGCAGTATATGTAACCGTTTTCAAGAAAAGTGGATAAAAGTACTTTTTCTAACCAATTTTCGGTTTGGGTGCTTAGGAATCGTTGGATTTGGTTGAAATATCTTATACGTGTTTGAAATTCGTCTAAACTAAGGTATTTAAATTTTGGTTATATTTGGAAGTAAGTAAGTATTCAAAAAAATATTTCTATTATTAGTTTTAGGATTTTCGTATACGTTATTTTCTTAAATATCTCTAAAACTTTAATATCTCTAAATCTTTTTGGGAAATCGTGGTAAATGGACAGTAACCATTCGCCATTTTAATAATATATTTTACAGGGCTGTAATGATGGTGATTTGCCAATTGTAAGGGGTGTATGGAAATGTCAGCTTTTAAAACTTTAGATTTTTAGACAAAATATTGTCATTTGGATCAGATAGCTAAGCGATAAATAGGCCGAGTAAAGAACTAACACAGCTGAGAGATGTTTACTCCACGGCGTCGGAGACTAGGGCTAGAAGTCTAGACAAGGGAGTCTGTCGATCAATACTCAACTTCTGAGAGCCCAGCCTCTCGGCTAGAGCTTACCATATGGTCAATCCGAATCTAAGGATTCAAATCTTCCGGCAATAGCATGGTGATGGGAAAGTTGTTGGTGGTTGGCTACAAGGTGGATTAAAATCTCCGGTCAGTAGCATGGCGATGGAGAAGTTACTGGTGCCTGGCTACAAGGTGGATTCAAATCTCTGGGCAGTAGCATGGTGATGGGGAAGTTTTAGCTGTCTGGCTACAAGGTTGATTCAAATCTCGGGGCAGTAGGATGGTGGTGGGAAAGTTGCTGGTGGTTGGCTACAAGGTGCATTCAAATCTCGGGGCAGTAGCATGGTGATGGGATCGTTGCTAGTGCCAGGCTACTAGGTGGATTCAAATCTCCGGGCAATAGCATGGTGATGGGAAAGTTGATGATGGTTGGTTACAAGGCGGATTGAAATCTCGGGGCAGTAGCATGGTGATGGGAAAGTTGCTGGTGGTTGGCTACAAGGTGGATTCAAATCTCGGGGCAGTAGCATGGTGATGGGAAAGTTGCTGGTGGTTGGCTACAAGGTGGATTCAAATCTCGGGGCAGTAGCATGGTGGTGGGAAAGTTGCTGGTGGTTGGCTACAAGGTGGATTCAAATCTCTGGGCAGTAGCATGGTGATGGGAAAGTTGTTGGTGGTTGGCTGCAAGGTGGTATAGCTTTGGTTTATTAATAATAACAATAATTATAAAACAGATATTATCACCATCGACAAGCATAATAAGACGGCTGTTCTAATTAATACCTCAGAACAAGAGTTCCGCAGAATGTGGAGTGAAGTCTGCTCCAGAGGGAGTAGTTTACCAGACATTGGCATCGGAAGCAGTGCGAGCGGTGCTCCGATGCAATGATAACTCTTAAGATATTAGCATAAATTTGCCCTAGCGATGCTTAAACTAAAAAAAAAAACACGTTAAAAAAAGTTTCCGCTGGCGTTCGCACTGGCGGCGTGGCCATACACGAAAAAGAAGACTGTATGCTATACACAATCTTACATAGGTTTGTCGGGTGGAGCTAAAGCATGTTTATGTTCCTGAATTTGAGCAGAAGGCTCTGAACGAAATTTTTTATGTTCAATTGTAATAGTTCCTGGATTATTTATACTTAATTTAATAAACTGGGGACACAAGAAACAAAAATCAGGCTTGACAAAATTGTTTAAAATTTTATTAGCTTTCATTTTAAAAAAAAAATGCATTGAAATCGGTTAACATTTGGAGGCTGTAACCTTTGCTGAAACACGAAATGTCGTTTGGACCCACTGTGCGGCGTGCTGTAGCACCTACTTTATATTAAATAGTTGATACCGGGCGTGCCATACTACGCCTGATTCATATTAGGGAAAGGTGTTGTACCTTTGACCACTTTGCAAAATTGAATTTTTTTTAGCTTGAATATTTAAGCTAAATTCATTTTTTTATTTCATTGTAATTAGTATTCTATTGCTTATCATATTTAATTTTTTCAAGGTTCTTGCTTTACATTTAATTTTTTTTTTCTTATGGAAGGCTTAGCGAAGCTCACCATTGCCTTTATTCTTTAAACTTTATTAATTATTTATATTGTGCCTTCTATTTTTCTCCACTCCTTCACGAAGGTAGAAAAGGCGGTAAAGTTCACCGGGTTCTCCACGAGGGTCTTCATTTCCGGTGCGTAGTCGGAGATCTGACGGAACATCCTGAGTCGAGGGGCGGAGAACTTCTCGCATTGTAGCAGAACATGCTCCACTTTACATTTAATATTTTTTATTAATTTTTAAAAAAATAATCGTACAGTGGTCAAAGGTACAACATGTAGTTGTACCTTTGACCATGGGGTGTTGTACCTCTGACCAAGTATAAACAACACAGCAGTGTCGAATAAAATTGTATTCAGTAATATTGTAATTAATTGTAAGTTTAATAAATAGGACAAGGATGTAAGCATAATAAAAAATCTATTATTGATATTATGGTGTGCTTAAAATGCTGAAAAGTCCAGTCCAATCGATAAACGTTTTAACTGTCAAGCAGATCCACTAGCAATAGTAGGGTATGGAAGTTTAGCCAAAATGTCTTCAACATCAATATCATACAATTTTTCATCTTGTCACTTAAAGTTTGTTTTTGTATATAAAATTATTGGATATTATACATTGGACATTTAATACCACAGATCTCTGCGACTAAATATTTAATAGACTTTTTACTTTTATTTTTAACAAGTAGAAAATTTCCTTTTTCCAAATCATATTTTTCAAAATGTTTCTGGCCATCGACATAACTCATGACATTTATCAGACGAATCAATGTCACTTTCTCCTGAAGAAATTTCGGTGTCAGTATCAGAATCTGAAAGTTAGAATAATTTTCTTTTTATTTACCACTTTTTTTTAGGAAGGGGTTTATTTGTATGTGGTGTCTTACGTTTAGGTGGTGCTTTCGTTTTGGTTTTTTTTTTTACCTTCAATAATTAGCTTTTAAGGAATATCTTTCAGAATGCGAGGTTCCCCTGCTTTTCGATGAGGTCTTACAAGTTCAAGTGGAACAATAAGGGGCGATAGAACTGCTACACTGAGGATTGATAAAGTCAGTTTGAACTTATTTCATTTATTATTTTTTAAATTCTTTGAACAATTGAAGCAACCAATATTCATTATTTTTTAAAAATTTGTAGCAGAAGAACATAAAAGTTGAATTATGGAAAAAATACTCAGGTATTTGTACCTTTGATCTGGTCAAAGGAACAACACCTGGTAGTGGTTAGAGGTACAACACCCTGGTAGTGCAAATTAAAAAAGTCCGACTCGCAAGAACTGCGTCATCTTAGCGCGGTTCCAGTTTTTTTTTTTTTTTTTTTTTTTTTTTTTTTTTTTTTTTTTTTTTTTTACGGTACATCTACATCTAGGTCATTAGCGCCGACATCCAGGGTGTAGCGAGGAATTTCACCAGCGAGCCGTGGGATGATAAAATTCCTGCCGGAGTTTGGGAATCGAACCCATCATCTCCCGCTTATGAATCCAAGGCGCTAGCCATTAGACCACGGGAGACCCCGGTTCCTGTTCATATCCCTATTCTCATTTGAAAAGCATAGAATAGAAACAGATAATATTTTCCTCGGCCTTTGTTCAAAGGGTTTTATGGCTATACCTCGGGTCAGGTCCGCAAGACCCTAGAATCCTCTTCTACCGATACTTCATTTCATACGTTTCAATGAATTGGAATATATCAAATATTTTCACACATTCCTGTGTTCTTTTACTATAGTAATAATTCTACAGATAAAATCAATTAAAAAATAAAATAAAAAAACCAACAGCATAAAGGCAATTGAAAATATTCAAAAGACGTCAACGAATCTTTTTCTCTTGGCAAGCTATATTTCTAACAATGAATTGTTTTTCTTATTTTGCCTAATCTGTTTTATTGTAAAATACATTATCCAACTATAAGCAATTAAAAAATAACAAGGAATAAAAACAGACAAAAAGAACAGTTCGAATAAGCAAAATCAATTACTTTAATGTTTTAAGCACTTATTTCTCCGATTGACATCGCCTAATCAAAACTTTCATCAGTACCTTTTTTGTAGAGCATTTAGTAAGCTTCCGAATGGTAACCTTCCGCTTCACAAGATTGTCAACGGTTTCCGAGATACTAACGAAATTACACAAAGTTACCAAAACTTTTTTTGTCTGTTAATAAAATATTTTATTCTAACCCTTCCTTTACTCTAAACGTAACAAAAATTTCAACATATTAGTGTTGATGAAACTCCAACATGCAGAAAATGTTTCAACTGTATCCCATAATTCTAAGTATCAAAATCAAAGACAAAGAACCCTCCCTAGGAAGGACGCTAGGCAGTTGAAAAGCTATATATCTTGGAAATCCATATCTCTAACGTTAAATTGTTTTTCTTATTTTTCTTAACCTGTTTTATTTTCAAATACATTATCCAACAATAAGCAATTAAAAAATAACAAGGAATAAAAAACAGACAAAAAGAACAGTTCGAATAAGCGAAATCAATTACTTTAAAGTTTTAAGCTCTTATTTCTCCGATTGATCGCCTAATCAAAACTTTCATTAGAACCTTTTTTTTAGAGCATTTAAATAAGCTTTCTAATGGTATTCTTCCGTTTACCAAGATTCTCAACCTTTTTCGAGATATTAATGAAAGTACGGCGCTAATGGCCAAGATGTAGATGCGCCGTAAAAAAAAAAAAAAAAAAAAAAAAAAAAAAAAAAAAAAAAAAAAAAAAAAAAAAAAAAAAATTAATGAATGTAAACAAAGTTACTAAAACTTTTTATGTCTGTTAATAAAATATTTTATTCTAACCCTTCCTTAACTCCAAACGTAACCAAAATTTCAACATATTAGTTTTGATGAAAGTAGAACATGCAGAAAATGTTTCAACTGAATCCCATGATTCTAAGTACCCAAACCAAAAACGGTATTCAAAAAATAGTTTTCCAATTTTCTCGAAAACGTTTAAAGCTATCGCCTTGAAAATGGTTTCATTCGTTTTCCTAGCCCAGGAATCATATAAAACGAGTACTTAGAAGCTTATGAACTTAAAAACGTAAGCGTTACGATTTTTTTTTGCGTCAATTTCGCCCCAAACGCCATCTTCCAGTAGGCGGATTTTGCTGGTTAACGAACTTGACCTTTCAAATTGGGCGAAGAATTTTTGTACCAAATTTCATCAAAATCGGACCATTCGTCTTCTATCTAGAGAGCGAACAGACCAATATATATATATATATATATATATATATATATATATATATATATATATATATATATATATAAATATATACATATATATATGTATACAAATTTGAACCACCGTTATTTTCGGTCTCTAGGGGTTCTGAAACGCGAAATTTTCTAGTCGGCACTTCCGGATTGTTTCATTGTATCAACCCTATAAGCGGGGTTCCTCCCTATGGGGGAGGGAGGAACCGCGCTAAAAGCATGCTAAAACTTTTAAGGTTAAGATAAATCAATTTCAGAAGCTACACCATGTTTCTTATTGTAATATCTACTTTGTCAAATGATTTCCACCTAAAAAGACATAATACAAAAAATATTATGAGGCAAAACGTCATCAATAAATAACTTACATTTTTATGATAGAAATGGATAAGTATTTTTTGCAAGAATCCTCTTTGACTTGAATAATCCAAAGTAGGTTACAAAAGCCCTCTTTAAGTACTTTTTAAGGATTGTTTATCTAATAATAATTCTTCCTTCTAACACCTTTGTTCATTTTTACTTCCTTCTTAGGATGCGAATAGGTTAAATTTTTGTTACAAAAAAAGCTCTTAAGTCTCTCAAGAAGCAAACTGAAAATAAAATTTTAAAGAGGGGTTATAGCTGTGAAGAGAATAAGGATTATAAATAAAGGTGTATTAATACTTTTGACTCTTGTACTTTATGTATTTAGATATCAGTTTCGGTAAGAGGATTAATTCTCTTATTTTTGTAATGGCTTTATAGGTCAAACAAATATTTACCCTTTAATTTTAAAACATTCTTTATTTTCTTGACTTGTTTCTAGCACTTTGGCTTATTTTCAAAATACTTCTAATTCTACAACACCTTCCCCTATATTAAAAAAAATTATCTTAACCAGCATGCTCGAAATGTCGTTTGGCCCCACTGTGCGCCGCTAGTCCGTTATAAACACGGTAGGGTAGTTTTTAGCTAAATTACTAAATTGGTGATTTTAGGTCTTATCATTTTTATAGATTAACCTTCTGTCCATGCAATAAAAAAATCATTTAAATTTGTTGTTGTTTTTCTACCTGAAAGCTCTTATCGAATGGCCGAAAAGCCACAAAGCACTGGTTAGTATCACAAAGCAAGTATTCATTGGATAAGAAGGATCTGGGAAGGATTCCTTTGAGAAGGTCGGCTTGAGAATTCGGCAGTAGAAAAGCTATAAGGTGGCAAGGGGGGGGGGAAGAGAAAACGGAGTCTTTATTTATTACCTTGAGGCTTAAGCCCTGAGAAGTAGATCAAAGGTGCTGAGGGCTTGTGGCTCGCTTTGTCCTGTAATTACCGCTTTGGTACTTCTGCCTCAGGTCGGTCCTCAAACCTCAGCTCGGTCCTCAAACCTCTGCCAGGATTAGGGTCCTAGTTCATATCTCGGTTCAGAAGACATATTTGTCATTGCGTGTTCATTGAATCCGTAATAAAGGACATGCGCTTATGATGACGATCCCTAACATGGGTGTATATAGGAAATAATTTTGGAGCTGGGAGAATTTCGAAGGGGGGGATGAGAACTTTTGGAGGTATGGAATACTAACAATCTGGAACATGGAATAGATAGCCAATTAAAACACTTAGAACTAAGTGATCTTATTTAATTTATTTTTGAAGTTTTTATGATACATTTTAATCGATTTCGGGGGCGGGGGCTGCAGCTATGTATAATAATAATACATCATTATTACCTATATCAATTTAAGTATGTACTATTTTTTTTTTCTCTTTGTATTCTCATTATGTGAAATCATAAAAATGTCTTTACTAATCACAATTAACCAATGTGCTAAATAATTTGTGCAGATGTTAATAAACGCTTTATTATTAAAAAAAAAATATTACCTATATATTTACATTATACATTATTATTATTATTATTACATTATTTATGTTTTCGCTACAGAGTGATTCACATATTAATAACTATGTTTACAACAAGATTTAACATACTCGCAATTCAAGAAAATTCAATAATACATACATAAATGAAAATATGTATATAAAGTTACGCCGAAAACATTTTGTTGCCACTATTTTTTAGTTATTTTTTTTTTATTCATTTTTTTTTCGTATTTATTTATTTATTTTCTCTTCTAAATCTTTGTTCTAGATACACTCATTACTTTTCGTTTGCTATTGGTTCATTAACTTTTACAACTTTTGTTCCCTACTACATATTAGAATAAGAAGTTCCATTTGAATGAAAATTACCTGACCATTTGTAAATATGTTACAATTGAACAGGCAAGTCGCCAAAGTTTCGAAGCCTTATAAATAAATAACTACCTATTTTACGCTGCAATTTGTTCTTAGCAAAAAATTTAATTTGTGACTTCACTGTTAGTGTTTAGATTTAGTTGATATTTGAATTAAATTTGTGTGTTGTTAGTCAAGTCATGTGTTGGCAGCATGTTTCAGTATAATACGGATGTATGATCCTCAATGATAGATATATCTGCTTTTTTGATTTATATAAATATTATTAGGCAGTAAATATAATGCCCTAATAATATTAGGTAGATAAGTAAATAAATATCATATTATGTATTGTCACAGTCTTTTAATTATCTTTTTACAGACATACATATTTGAAACATACAAAATAAAAGCAATAATAAAAGACCATTAAGTAGTAAAAGAAAAATTAAATTTTTACATTATTATAAGACAGTGACCCTATTTTTCCAATATATTCGTCTGTGGCAGAAGGTCAATTTTATAAAAACACACTTTCTTTCTTCTGTACTCTTTTATTAGGCTCTACATGTTTCACGTAGCTGTGACGCCTCTTCAGGAGCACTTAATCTAAATAAAATAAAATATGGTTACAGCCTATCCATTAGAGAACCTTCCGCAGGTAGAGCCACGTCTGGAGCTGTTTAAAATCGATAGTTTTAGGGTAAATGTCGATTTTCCAAAAGAAGTTTTTGTCATTTTAAAAAAATTTTTAAGTCTTCTTGTTTATTAAATTAAAAAATATATTTTATCCAGGTATTTAATATCTGTTTTTTTGTTGACGGCCTTTTTCCTCTTGTTAATTATGTGTATATTTTCCTTAATTTTTCTTTTTATGGGGTTTTTCTCTTTATCTAATATCTTTACCGTGTAAAAATTAAATGTGTGGCTATATTGTATCGCATGATCCACCAATGCAGTCTTGTTGTCTTTCTCGTCAAGGTTTTTGGCATGTTGTTTGATTCTCTTTTTTAAAAGTTTAGTTAGTTAAACAGCTGATACCCAGTAGACATGATTGATCTTATCAGTCCAGACGTGGCCCTACCTGCGGAAGGTTCTCTAATGGATAGGCTGGAACCATATTTTATTTTATTTAGATTAAGTGCTCCTGAAGAGGCGTCACAGCGACGTGAAACATGTAGAGCCTAATAAAAGAGTACAGAAGATAGAAAGTGTGTTTTTCTAAAATTGACCTTCTGCCACAGACGAATATATTAAATTTTTACGTATATTTAAGATGATTAATTATTGCTTCAAACTATAGTCTAACCATGTTCAGTTCCACAGGTATGTCTAAATGTTCCCGTCGTTTGCAGTTATATCTATTCAAGGTTATGTTGGGGTCTTTGAATATTCATGTGTGGCTGTAGGGCTTCGATTCCCACGGGGGGGGCAGCTATTTATTCCAAAGAAGGATATGCACCGTCTCAATCGTTGCTCGAAAAGATTGATAGTTTTCTAACTCCATGCGAGAAACTAGATTAAAAAAAAAAAAAATTAACTCCCTAATATAAAATAGCTAAGTTTGCATTCAGAAAATATTTATTTGTAAATACCTACATGAGTATTGAAAAGGCGCCATAGTCCACATTCTCCGAATGCTGGTTATACTGAGAGCTCAGCTGTTCCACTCAGAGCCAGAATAAAAACTTATCTCGGAGGCATTCCAACTCAGCACCAGATAAAACATTGAATATCACATTGAAAAAGGAGAACAATGAATGTGTCTTAACTTTTTTTCAGAGCAGATAAAACCTTACCTTCTTTGAGTAAAATTATTCAGGCTCTCTATTTTAATGGATATTTAATACACTTTTTTAACGCAATTTTTAATTGAAAATTTCGAATGTTTAATTTCAACGATTTTAGTGCTGATATTAAGTTAGATGAAAAATTAAATATTATTTTATCATCAATTTTAAAAGTTCCTGAATTATTTAAACTTAATTTAGTAAAAAGAGGAAACAAAAATCTGGCCAGACGAAGCTGTTCTAAATGTTATTTGCTTTCATTTTTTTAAAAAAGTGCATTGAAATCGGTTAAGATTTGGAGGCTGTAGCGTTTTTTGAAACAGGAAAAGTTGTTTGGTCCCACTGTGCAACGGACGTTTTAAGTGATACGTTATGTACCGTCATCTTGAATCAACGAACAACGTGTGAGTGATATGCTTTCATGTAATTAGTGTAAACTATTATAAATATATTGGGCTATAAGGTTTAAGCTGTACTCAGATGGGGCGGCGGTCTTATTTACAAACATATTGTCGCTGGGTTAGGGCGTGGGGCAGAGACGGAGGCAACCATTATGCAAAGTAGCATGCCCCTAAAAGGACTTGATCAAGTAAACAGCCTGCCTAATGAGGCTTTACGGCATTAGTGAATAGTTTCCTTGCTGGCTCCCACCTCCATTACCACTCTTTTAAAGCCCTATTGCAGTAATGGGGATCCAAGGCTTTGCAAGGGTGTGTACATTTCAAGTAATTTATTAAGAACTAGCTGTTACCCAGTGTGCTACGACTTTCTATCTATGACTCTCCCCGTATCTAGATCTACTTGATACCTAGTTGTCTATACCCAGTTACGAAAATCGGTCAAACGATGTGAATTTGTTTTAGTTCATAATGTTACCGGTAGAGGCCAGCACAAAAGCACTTCATCTAACAGCCGACAGAGGCCAGTAGTAGTCGATTCATAATGGCCGTCACAATCTCAATGGTTCAGTGTAGCCAATTTTTCTTGAACAAAACTTTTGACCTTTTGACCAAATTTTGAAATTTGACTATTTTGACCTAGCCTAGGAGATTTCTCGTATCAAGACCTACCTATGAGCCAATTTTGGTCAATATCGGTCAAACGGTGTAGAATTGTATAAGGAACTAACAAACAAATAAATAAATAAATAAACAAACAAACAGAAAAACAGATAAACAGACAGACACGTGATTTATATATATATATATATATATATATATATATATATATATATATATATACATAGATGTAGGTTGTTGTCCACGAGCCATAGAGTTTTGTCCACACTTGGATACAAAGTCGAGAGAATTCATTTCGCACAAAATTAAAACAATTCGATATCAAATGAGTTTACGCCCTGAATTGTCATTTTGCTTGCCCCGTTTGGAGCTCAACCTGTTTCACAAACTACAAAAGCCTTTAGGTTATCCATAACATCTCTCTGCAAATTATAAATGACTACCCTAGATACACTAATAATAATAATTACAAATACGCACGACGAGCTGCCAATGCCGACAATCACAGACTATATACACACACTCACGACTAAATTCTATCATTCAGTACAAGTATCGGACAACCCAATAATAGCTGAAATAGGCAATTATAACAAAGGAATTTTCAGACGATACAAGTACAAAACAAATCTTAGTCAAATAATAATTTTTTAATTGTATTGTAGTTTTATTTTGCTTGTTTTTTTTTTTGTTTTTTTTTCCTAAACTTTTTACGATATTTGTGTTCATTGTGCAAGTAGTTTAGCAAAAAAAAGGACATTTAAATTATAGATTAACATGTAAAGATAAATGTATTTGTATATTTATAAATGTTTATTTACCCTTCAACCATATATATTTTTTTGTAAATAAAAATTTCATCTTCTAGTTTTTGCGCCTAAAATCTTGCTTCGCTTTGAGATTTAATTTCACATTTTTATACGTGTTTACTTTTTTCATGTACAATTAAGACAAAACATTAACTGTTTCTATTCTAAGCTAAGATGACGCAGTTCCTCTCCTTGGTAAGAAATGTGCTTAGTTATGCAGCTCCTGCGTATGGTTTTAGCATAAATATGCATTAGCGATGACTAAACTGATAAAAAGCGTTACAAAAAAGTGTCCGCCATGTACGAACATAGCCACCGCGAATGCAACTATGTGTTGTTGTTTTTTTTCGTTTTTAACGGCGCATCAACTATTTGGCTATTAGCGCCGGGCTATCTACAGGTTACTTACTACTTATGCGGCTCTACAGTCCAAGATGGACTTTGGCCTCCCGAACAATCTTTCTCCATTCTTCTCTATCCTGGACCTTTCTTCTCCAGTCAGCAACTCCAATTTTTCTGAGATCTTCCTCTAAGTCCTTTTGCCAGGTTTTCCTTGGACGTCCTCTCTTCCTCTTTCCTGGGAACGGTTCCCTTGTGACCTTCTTCACCATCCTATCGTTGGGTAACCTTTGGACATGGCCAAGCCAACTAATTCTCCTTGACTTGATGAACCTCACGATATCCTCATAGTTATTTAGTTCCTCCAGTTCCCGGTTACTCCTTATGCGCCAGAGACCTTGCTCACAGATGGGGCCAAAAATGCGTCGCATCACTTTTCGCTCAAAGACTCTAAGCGCCTGTAGGTCCTTTGTGCTAAGTGTCCATGCTTCAGCACCATAGCACACTACCGGTCTGATAAGTGAGTTGTACAACTGCAACTTGGTACGCTTAGAGAGCAGCGTCGACTTCATCAGGTTCACTAGGCCGTAGTAAGCTTTATTGCCACTTATGATCCTTTTTTTGATCTCCTCACTAATCCTGTTTTCAGAATTAATTTCCGTACCAAGATATGTGAAGTGAGCAACTCCTTCGAAATTGTAGTCGTTATGTGTTAGATTGCGTGGCCTTCTTCTCACTTCGGACGCTGACATGACCATGTATTTTGTTTTTGACTCATTTATCTCAAGTCCAACTTTTTTACTTTCATGGTCCAGCTTGGTGAGTACCTCTCTTAAAACTTTCTCACTTCTTGCTAAAACCACGATGTCGTCTGCGTAACCGAGAATCTGGTATGAGCGGTAAGCCAATGAACCGTTTGCATCCAAACTTCCTATCGCTTTGTGGAGCACTAGGTTAAAGAGAATTGCTGAGAGGGCATCTCCTTGTCTCACCCCCGAGGTAAACTCTATATTTCTGCTTATTCGGTTACCAATGAGCACACTGGCCTGCTTTCGGGACATTGACATTTTTATTAAATTAATAAGCTTTATAGGTATGTTAAAGTCTTTCAAGGCATTGAATAGCTGTGTTCTGTCAACCCTATCGAAAGCTTGCTTAAAATCAATAAAGAGCATGTGAACATCTGTATTTAATTCATAACATTTTTCTAGGACCTGCCTCAGGACAAATATCTGATCAGATGTGCCTCTCTCTGGGCGAAATCCACACTGATAATCCTTGAGGATCCGCTCCGAGTAAATTTTAAGCTTCGCAGTCAAAAGATTTGACAGGATTTTATACGCTAATTATACGCTACGGATAATCTGTGCCTGTTCTAGTTTTTGCGCCTAAAATCTTGCTTCGCTTTGAGATTTAATTTCACATTTTTATACGTGTTTACTTTTTTCATGTACAATTAAGACAAAACATTAACTGTTTCTATTCTAAGCTAAGATGACGCAGTTCCTCTCCTTGGTAAGAAATGTGCTTAGTTATGCAGCTCCTGCGTATGGTTTTAGCATAAATATGCATTAGCGATGACTAAACTGATAAAAAGCGTTACAAAAAAGTGTCCGCCATGTACGAACATAGCCACCGCGAATGCAACTATGTGTTGTTGTTTTTTTTCGTTTTTAACGGCGCATCAACTATTTGGCTATTAGCGCCGGGCTATCTACAGGTTGCCACCCTTTTATAATGCCAACAGCACGTGGTCGGTCACCCATTCAGGTACTGACCATGGCCGACGTTGCTTAACTTCGGTGATCTACGGGAACCGGTGCATTCAACGTGGTTATGGCCGTTGGTCAACTATGTTTTTGTCGGGTGGACCTAAAGCCAATTTATGTCTCTGAATTTTTAGCATGAGGATATAAACGAAATTCATTTTTCTCTATTTTTTATTATTTTGATACTCATTTCCTTAAAATTTATTTGGTCCATTGAGCTTTGGATAAACTAATTTTATGCATAGGTCCAAGTAGATATTTATTAATTGATTCACAATATTAAATTGGTGTATTTGAAGAAAGCGCTAAAGTTATGCATTGCATTTTCAAATGGAGCACTCCATGTTTCTACCTATTTTCTACATTTATCAAAATGTTTGTTACTGTCCCTCCGAGAGTTACAAACAAAGAGGAGAACTTTACGATAGAAAATCGACGAGAATCTGTATGTTTAATACCTGCGGGTCGGTAGTTGACAGGGAGTTAGCTATTATTTATGTTGCTTCTGTTCTATTCCAGAGCTGGAGAGCGGAGTGCACCCCATTCCATCTCTAAAAACCCTTCAACCATTTATAACAGTGTAATATTTCTGGGCCCTCTCAAGCGTCGCTCCGAGCCGCTAAGAGCAGCACCAGCACTACTCTAGCTCGGGGTTTTTGATTTATTCAACGAGCCTCAGATATTTTCTCGTAATTACTTGGTAATTTTTTATGGGCCTCTCCTCCCTCAGCCCGGGCCCCTTCGCCCTAATTATTAAATGCCAGTTAACTGTTTTTACGGGGCTGAAAATATTTTTTCCATTTCTTTAGGAAACTCCAGGCTCTTTATGTTTCGCAATCATTTAAGATTTGGTTCAAAAATTGTGCTGTAAAGCCTGATTCTTTTGATATCCCAATAACATAAGTCCGTATACTTACATGTAAAAATTAGCCACGAAATATACTATGCTACACATGAATACTTTTGAATATCTCAACGAACTTCTACTGTGCGAATGGGAAAGTGAGAGGTTAAACCCACAACATCAAATTACAAAAAATTAAAATATGCAGCGAAAATGAAAACATTTCCTGTTTATTATGAAGTTATCTTCGCTAGCCATAGTAAAAAAAATAGAGCAATCGGATTGGCTTTTAGCGCGTTTCCTTCCTCCGTCCGAGTATGCGAACTCGAAGACGCAGGCCGATAGGAACAATTCACGTTCTATAACACATGGATCACGAAAGTAACGTTAGTTCAAAATTTGTATATATGTATGTATATAAAATTTCCAAGTAAATTTTTTTTTCAACTCCTTCCCATTTTAAAGTCGCGGTTCCTATAAAATTTCAAAATCTTTAAATTTCTAATTCAAGGATGAAATTTAATTTGATAGGTCCAAAGAGATATTTATTCATACAAACAGTTAGAACAAAACGCATAGGGACAACGGTGGAAATATTTAAACATTTACCTTTTCCCGAAAAACTTATGTATGCAAATCTGTTTTATACGTTAATTATGAATTAAAAAACGCATATAAAGTTTTTGGGACACCCCCCACATTTTTACAGTATAACATAAATTGATTGAGTATCCTTTATAACACATTTTTTTAATTGATAATATTTGTCCTTTTTATTAGCAAACTTAAGGCTCTTTAAGTTTGGCAATATTGTATACGTAAGATTTGTTCAAAAATTTCGTTCTAAGACTTGTTCCTTTTTTTTTGGTATTTGTCCCTTCCGTATTTGTCACTCGAGATGATCCCATAAATATTCTACAGCGTTCATGTCAGGAGATTAGGGAAGAACGTCTAGTCATTTTGAGGTGTTATAAAGCAACGAAAGTCTGGTGTTTAATGCTTTCTGCTTAAGGCCATTATCTTGTCAGAATATAAAATTATCTTTAATGCCCAGTTTCAAAGCTAAATATTGATTTCTCCAGAACATAATAAAATATATAATATATTATACTATATTATAAAAATAGAGCCGCATTCTTCGTGTAATCACTGTATGTATTTTCTAATTAATAATTATTTTAATGTCAATTATAATTGACATTAAAACAAATGTTTAAACATATTTATTTCTTACAATAAAAATAGTAATAATAATAATAATGTTGTACGAGGTAAGTTTCTTTTTCAGACATTTCTACCGCTGTCCCAGTATATTTTAACGCGCAATTATTTTTAATTCAACAAACAGTGATTCCTATGGAGTATTCCAGGTTTTTTACTAACCAAAAATTTCGAAGAAAAAATCTCAATGTGAATGTTTTTGCGAAGAAGAAATTTCATTGCCTTTTAATCTTCATTTATTTTTCTAGTTGATAATATATATAGATTCTAAAGGATATAAAAAGTACTTAAATGCAGAAAGTCGTTATTCTATTTCTATTTCATTTATTTTTCTAGTTGATAATATATATAGATTGTAAAGGATATAAAAAGTACTTAAATGCAGAAAGTCGTTATTCTATTTCTATTTCATTTATTTTTCTAGTTGATAATATATATAGATTGTAAAGGATATAAAAAGTACTTAAATGCAGAAAGTCGTTATTCTATTTCTATTTCATTTATTTTTCTAGTTGATAATATATATAGATTGTAAAGGATATAAAAAGTACTTAAATGCAGAAAGTCGTTATTCTATTTCTATTTCATTTATTTTTCTAGTTGATAATATATATAGATTGTAAAGGATATAAAAAGTACTTAAATGCAGAAAGTCGTTATTCTATTTTGAGTAAATGTCGCTTGCCGAGATAAAGTGTAAAATTGATTTCTTCCTGTCAGTGTAATCTATTGCAACTTATCTAACGTCACTATTTACTATCCTCCAACAAATGATTTCTGGCCTATTATTTATTGATGATGTGCAATGCTTTATTGGCGATTATACAATAAACAGTATCCTTTAACATAATCATTCTTGGGAAGCAGCATAATTAATGCAGATATATGAACTAATCCGTGTAATTATGTAATACTTTAGTTTAGGGGTTTAACTATAACATCATCCGGAATGTTGTAAAATTGCGTTGTCTCTAGCAGTATGTCAGCAGTATATGTTTGATCTTAAGTTCTGTGTTAGTACAGATATAACAAACAAACAAAAAAAAAAAAAAAAGAAGAAAGTTTTAGTACTGGAGCAAAAACATATTCTTTGCGATTGTTATCTCGACGATCAGATAGCCTTTCTACTGTAGGTTGTACTGTCCGGAGTTTATTGTCAACCAACAGTGTATATACGTACTGCCAATGTTATTGCCATTTTTTTTTGTTTTTGTCAGGTTTTTATCAGATTCTTACAAGTAATTTTGATCACTGCTATTGAAGTTTTTCCATGTTCTTCGTGAACAGGTAGCCAGTACGTGGTCATGTTTTTGTCAGGTTTTTATCAGATTCTTACAAGTAATTTTGATCACTGCTATTGAAGTTTTTCCATGTTCTTCGTGACCAGGTAGCCAGTACGTGGTCATGTTTTTGTCAGGTTTTTATCAGATTCTTACAAGTAATTTTGATCACTGCTATTGAAGTTTTTCCATGTTCTTCGTGACCAGGTAGCCAGTACGTGGTCATGTTTTTGTCAGGTTTTTATCAGATTCTTACAAGTAATTTTGATCACTGCTATTGAAGTTTTTCCATGTTCTTCGTGACCAGGTAGCCAGTACGTGGTCCAGTTTTTGTTTGCTTGGTTGAAATATTTTGGGAGAAAAATCTCATGGTTGCCAGAGCCCTACCATGCAAATATTCCACACAAAATATTCATCCCATAACCCTGTGCTAGGGTGTGTTTTTCTTAATCAGATTTCACGTCAGGATTTATTTTTCTTTTTTAATTTGTTTTTATTTAGTAATTCATTTTTTTGTTTCTCCCTTTAACACTTCCAATCCTTCTTCTGAAAAATTCATATAGAAACATCTATTGTCACAGAAATTAGAGATTTTTTTAAAAATATTTCTAAGGAGTCAACTAAATATGAAACAAAGGTAACAGAAGTTATGACAGAAGGCGACTGCTTAAAAATTAAAAAGTATATTCCATACATATGACAAAAAAGAAAAAAAAATATAAGCCTAAGAACTAAGCATAACAACTAAAAACTAAAAAGTTAACTATAAATAATAGAAAAGGTAACAAAAATACTACAATAACAGGGTGTAGGTAAAAAAAAAGATGTAAATAAAATAAAAATACATAATATTTATATGTGGCAGAAAGTCAACGTCAAACGAAACACTCACATTCTTCACTATTCCTTTATTCTGCTCCACATGTTCCTCCTGTTTATAACGCCTCTTCAGAAGCATATGAGGAGCTTAGTATCAAAGTTGGACAAGTCCACTTTTGCTTTTTTTACAGGAGAGGCAAAAAACCATATCTACTATATTGATGTCAGTATCATGGTGATTTTTTTATATGTTATTCTTATAGGCCTCAGAAACATTATTTCAAAGGCACTACAAAATTATATAAGTATTAAGGCCGTAATTACACTTTAAATGGTGGAGTTGTCCATGTTTGAAACCAAGTCATGGAGTTGTCTGTTTTTGAAACCAAAGGGAGCCATTTGAAATTTGAACCTATCCTCTTTTGAAACCAAACAAATATGAATTTGGTGTGCTCGAGGGTGTTTTAATATAATGTAATTATGTCTAATGTATTAAATCAAAATTATATAGTTAAAAATTACATGAAAAATGTTATTTAAATTCAGTTTGACAAAACTGAAATGAAACTAAATTATCCTTATTTTACTAGGTTTAGACAAAAAGTGGTACTTAGCTATCCTCTTCGCACAGTTTTACCTATAACTACATGTATTGAAGTGGCTGTGCTATAATTTTTATCGCCGTACTCAGCCACACCTGTGCACAGCTAATAAAATAAAGTTATCAATTAGCGATGCGATTATTTTATGAAAAACGAGTTAACCATTATTATTTTCTGCAGAGAGATGTTGGAAAGTTTTTAATAGCAAATAACTGAACATTAACGATGAGATCTATTTAATATCTAGTGTGAAACTGTCAATATTTATTTGTTATACGCGAAAATTTAAATAAAGAGGAATATGTCGAGAACAGTTACCAGTACCACATTAGCTGTTAATTTATTCACCTGAAGTCTTGAAAATATATTTGGAAGGATACATAGCTCTACCACTTGAGTAAAATATGAATATTTTAAATTAAATACTTGCTGTTTTTCACGGTTATTGTTATATAAAGCCCGTTTATTAATAAAATAATTATTCTATAGAAATGGTAGTGGTCTCGTTCGACTTGGCACAAAATAAATTCTTCAAAAATCATACCTAAATCAGAAAGATTCAAGTACCTAGAGGTTTTGTCCCAAAATCCGGCATTCGGAACCACAGTGTGCCGGATAACAGTTAGTTATTAATAAGAATTATCGCCAAATGCACTTATTACAAGTAACTATAAACATTCAGCCATGATGGATTTGCAATGCATGTTGGGAGCAGATTGCATGAATGCCAGCTTCTCATTGGCTACTGATGGAGTTGTAATTTTTTGAAACCAAACTATGTTGGAATTGTCCATATTTTGATTCTGAACGGTTAAAATAAACGCTATTTTACCTATTTTCTGTCAGTTTTTAATGAAAAACAGTTGTAAAATCGAATGCAGCATAAAAATCCACTTAAGAATCGACAAAAATCTCAAAACTGAAAAAAATGGAGTTGTCCAACTTTGATACTAAGCTCCTCATATAAACTAATAGGATATAATTACAGCCTACACCTTCGAGAACCTTCCGCAGGTAGGGCCCCGTCTAGGCTGAGAAGATCAATCATTCACAATGATCATACAAGGATTGTATTCTTCTAGAATACTAAAGTACTATAAAAACGTTTATTCGAAGAAAATCCACAGCTGTTGCGGAAATGAAAACTCCCCTATGACTAACATGGACTGCGTTGTAAATTTGACAAATGTATAAATTCCAGAAGAAGTGTTACAATTTATAAATGAGACAAATACTTCTTTTGGAAAATCGACATTTGTCCTAAAAATATGGATGGACCAAGTATGTTTAGGAAGGGTGAAAACCTGCACACAGCCCAGAGCTGATGGCTTCAATGCAGAGAACTACAACTATTTTCCCGTTACCGAAATTATTTTACGTTGTGCAATAGGACGATATTCAAAACACAGTTCAATTAAGATCGTTATCAAATTAATTTGACAGCGGCATACCCACCAATGGCAAATTAAGAATATGCGGTGACGTCACGAATATACTCATAGCTATGTGAAATGACTTCATTGACTCCCTGTTTGTTTACTAAGCACATCCAAGCCTTCGATATCTAATCGCCTGTAGGGAAGATAAGGCATGATCCTGCTCGGAGAGGGGCCTTACGTTTGCAGGTCCGAGGGTCATTTCAAGAGGTCCTATCCACATAGTTCAGGGGTTCGTCTTGTACAGAGCTGTTCTCGGGGCAATCTACTACAAACAGGTATTGAAATACTAATTTTTATAACATATTTCATTTATACGTCTTTATTTATTTCAAAATACTCACTAATATCACTGGCTTTGTAAACCAAACCGATTTCCTCCTACCATGATGACCGATGATTTCCTAGCTACTGTGTAATAAGGGTTATTTCTTTATTTTTTTCTTACTATTGATCTTCGTAACTGTAGTGAGTGATAAGCACCAATATACGTCTTTAAATCTCATTTATATATCATTCACAGATTATGCATATTTTAACAATTAAAAACTAGTACCATGTATATATATATATATATATATATATATATATATATATATATATATATATATATATATTTATATCATACAAAGGGAGTCCCAGTCTTAGACCGACAAACTTCGTATATACATGGGGAATCGAAAAACTAAGACAAAAAGTTCTTTGGCGATTTCCTGGTTTTCCAGAAAAACGCAAAAAAAAAAAAAAAACGTGTTTCTTTTTTTTACAAATCCCGATTTATCGCTTAAACGAAGCGTTGTACGAAAAAAAAAAAACACCTTAATACAAAAGTTGTACCTTATTAAATTATCTTTAGGATGAGACCAAATTAGCTTGAATATTTTACGACATAATCGTGAACCAAGATTATTTTTTCCAGTTTTTGCGTTCCACGCGCAGACGGTTCGTCGGAAAAAATGTCTAAGTCTTTATGAAACAAAATGTCCATCCGATGGGTTACTCGAACTCGATTAAATATTCAAGCTACGACGCTGAGCTTGGTTTCATCTTAAAGATAATTTAATAAGCCACAACTTTTGTATTGTGGTGTCCTTTCGTACAAACACTTTGCTTAAGCGATAAATCGCAATTTGTCAAAAAAAAAAAAAAAAAAAAAAAAATAGCCAATGGACTTTTTGACTTAGTTTTTGATTCTGCGTCGATATAAAAAGCCTGTCGGTTTAAGATTGGGACACACTGTATATATATATATATATATATATATATATATATATATATATATGTATATATATATATATATATATATATATATATGAATATATATTCTCTCGTAAATTGATCTCTTCCATATTTTCATATTTTCCTGTTCATTAATTACAGGCCTTATAGATCAACAAATTGTTTTAAACTTCCTTTATTGTTGTGATGGAACATTTAATAAAGAATCACAGAAAAATTTAAAGAAAAGATTTGTACAGCACATAAAATGTATAGATGATCAAAGTCAAATACAAACAGCTTTATCAAATCATGCAACCAAGAATATACATAATTTTAAATTTGACGAGATAAAACTAATAGGTTAAGAAAAAGAAATGAATCAAAAAGAAAAGTAAAAGAAAACTTATTTATTTCTGAAGATTCTAGAACTATAAATGCAAAAAGGTCATGAAACATCTTATTGGAGTATTTTATTGTTTAATGCGACAGTAAACTATTTGTCCATTTATTTGTTAATAAGCATCCGGTACGAAGGCGACTCGCTTCATATAATGTTTACATACAGATTCAATCATTAACACAGATATGCTATTGGAATTATAATATATATTCAATATTACAAATGCTTATACAACTATATTGAATGAATGAATGTGAGTTTTATTATATACCTTTACACAAATATTTGACAAAGTAATATGGGCTTTGACAGTGTCCATCGGCCTGAGTGCATGTAAACATTAATTAATTAATCATTAAACATAAAAATAAATAAAATAGAAACTTATATACTCCTTTTTAACAAAATAGTTATATACACTTGTATATTTATATGATCGTACATATACATCTCGTAATTATTAGTAGTAGAATTATATATAAGAAAAGGCCGTCACGCAGGAGCTGCATAACTAAGCACTTTCCTCAGAATTTGGGTAGTGTAGACTGTTTTCCAGAATAATTTGTTTACAATATCCTATAAAAATAAAATAAAAACATGAATAGTTCTCTTTTAATTTTGTAATGAGTAAGTGTTCAATTATTAATTTTGTAATTAATTTACTTCCTGAGTTATGTTTAAACATGGCACCTACTACACTACTTCATTAATACAAAAAACTTCGTATTTTCGCCTTTTGATCTGACGCAGGAACAGGATACAGTCCCTCTAGTGGGAGATAGCGCTCCATGCGGCGGCCTTGAGAACCTACGCCTGGTGGGCTATTCTATTGAAATATATTACAAAGTAAACCCCACTTTCCGATAGACCAATTTAGATCATTTTTACAAAACGTCTTTCTCATGAGTTACCCACGACGTATACCGCGTTTCGTTACAATACAGCAGAAATTACGACCGGTATGAGAATATTTGTAATTTGGGTCCGGAGTCAACCCCCCTACTAATGATCCGATTTTGTTTATTTTTACAACAGATATTTACCTGTAGATTACCACTACGAATACCGAGTTTCGTCGAAATATAACAAAAATCACGGTTGGCATGGACAAATTAGTGTTTTGAGTTTGGGGTAAACCCCCCCTTCCGGTGAATCGATTTTGGTGGTTAACGAACTCGTTCAATCGTTTGCTAATTGAATGCTATATACCAAGTTTCGTGAAGAAAAAACTAAAACTCTGGCCGCTATCTTGTTAACATATATATATATATATATATATATATATATATATATATATATATATATATATATATAGATAGATATATATAAATTTTAACGGGGGTCATTTTCGGTGTCTACTAGGTAGGATCGATAAAGATTTGAAGAAATTTTTCAAAAATTCCGTCATGAGTCCAACCTCAATAGCTACTTTCCTTCGGAGGAAAGTGCTAAAAGAAGTATACAAAAAAAAAAAAAAAAAAAACAAATAATGTAAATGTGAAATATAAAGCGTTCAACATTTTTGACTAATTGCACAATAAGTTAGTATTTATTTTATATGTGCACCGATACTTTTGCTGCTTGCACTATATCAGTGTATAAAAACGTTAGCCGTTAAAAATAATGGTTAAATAAATTTAAGCATAATACACAATAAAATAAAATTTTTGTTTATATGTTAGTGTTTTTAAGATGCTTAATTATTGCTTCAATATGTTGACTGTCATCTGTTAGAAGTTCGGTCAGGTCCACAGGTATCTCTAAGTTTTTTTGGGTCGTCTGCAATTTGTCAGTATATGTTTTATTGTGAGCATTTCGTTACATTGTTCACAAATAAGTCTGTTCTGTTTAGTCATATGGTGTCCGTGAATGAGCAGGGTGTGTCCAATTCAGAGTCGAGTCAGTAAAACGTCTTCTCTCGGTGTACCTCTGCTGCTAGATAGCCATTCTGTTGGCTGTCTGTTGACTGTTGGTTTGATTTGTCCTAATTTGTTATCACATGTCACAGTCCAAGAGTTTGCCACTGGGTGAATGTTAGGGTGGTGCTTTGTTTAAAAAAGTCCGTCACGCAGGAGCTGCATAACTAAGCACTTTCCTCAGAATTTGGGTAGTGTAGACTGCTTTCCAGAACAATTTGCTTAAAATATCCTACATAAATAAAATAAAAACATGAATAGTTCTCTTTTAATTTTGTAATGAGTAACTGATAAATTATTAATTTGCTTCCAGAGTTATGTTTACACATGGTACCTACTACACTACGTAATCAATACAAAATCCTCATATTATTGTATTTTGATCTAACGCAGGAACCGGATACAGTCCCTCTAGCGCTCCTTGCGGCGCCTTTGTGAACCTATGTCTGGCTGGCTTTTCTATTGAAATATATTACAAAGTAAACCCCCCTTTCCGATTGACCGATTCAGCTCATTTTTACAACACTTCTTTCTCATGAGTTACCCACGACGTATACCGCGTTTCGTTACAATACAGCAGAAATTACGACCAGTATGAGTATATTAGTAATTTAGGTCCGGAGTAACCCCCCCCCCCTCCTAATGAACCGATTTAGTTTATTTTTACAACACATATTTACCTGTAGATTACCACTACGAATACCGAGTTTCGTCGAAATATACCAAAAATCACGGTTGGTAGTGGCGAATTGGTATTGTGGGTCTGGAGTAAACCCCCCCTCCTAATGAACCGATTTAGTTTATTTTTTCAACACAAATTTACCTGTAGATTACCACTATGAATACCAAGTTTCGTCGAAATATACCTAAAATCACGGCTGGTAGTGACGAATTGGTATTGTCGGTCCGGAGTAAACCCCCCCTCCTTATGAACCGATTTGGTTTCTTTCTATAGCTCACTTTTCTCTCTATATTACCAGTACGAATACCAAGTTTCGTTGAAATATAACAAATATTACGGCTGAAATGGTCAAATTAGTGTTTTGGGTTTGGGGTAAACCCCCCCCCTTCCGGTGGACCGATTTTGGTGGTTAACGAACTCGTTCAATCGTTTGCTAATTGAATGCTATATACCAAGTTTCGTGGCGAAAAAACAAAAACTCTGGCCGCTATCGTGTTAACAGACACACACACATATATATATATATATATATATATATATATATATATATATATATATATATATATATATATATATAAATTTTAACGGGGGTCATTTTCGTTGTCTACTAGGTAGGATCGATAAAGATTTGAAGAAATTTTTCAAAAATTCCGTCATGAGTCCAACCTCAATAGCTACTTTCCTTCGGAGGAAAGTGCTAATAGAGCTTTGTGCAATATTAGAGAGATGCACGATATGGAATAAGGAAAAATAAAGGGACAGATAGTGGAGATATGGAAGAACAATAGTACTTTCTAATCAGGATTGCCCTATGCTCGCACTGGAATCCTTTAAGATTTTAAAGAAACTTTTGATTTATTTTTTTATTATCTTTGGACATAATCATGTAAATAATGACTAATATTTATAAGGTATTTTAACACCCCAATGGTCGCGCCATTGAAACTACCAGTGATGGTTGCCTTGTATCTGAGAGATACGCCTGAGTTTCAGTCTCATTTACCGTAAATAACTTTATCTATTGCATTAAGAATGAAGAACAACTCTTAACAGGAGATTAACATATAAAAAATGAGTAAATTTACCAAGAAAAAGTTATTTATTTAAATATGTTGATGAAAAGAGGAAGGGTATTAATTAATAATACAATCCAAGGTAAGGAATAACCCTTCAAAGTTCAACATATACTTTTATTATATAATAAATGTATATGTTGAACTTTGAAGGGTTACCTTGCATTGTATTATATGTTATTTATTTATTATATGCGAACTCATATAGTTGAAATATACAAATAACAAGTAGGTACGAAAAATTAGGGCAAATATTAATAATGTTTTGTAGAAATATATAACTTCAAAAAACGTCTTCTGTATCATCATCCACTTTTCATCCATTTGGACAATATAATGTGCAATGATGGAGACATAAATATTGGCCACACCCCTTGCATTTATACTGGGTGAGCCTTGTAGTCTTTTTTGCCCAAAACATTTGGCATCGCTTTCTAGTTTTGGTGCTCTCGGCTACAGTGCTATTTTTTTTTTACCCCAGTTTCTTCATCAATCGCTGCATCCATATTCATACTTGATATCATAATTACGTTTATTTTGTTGTTGTTTTTATTTTGTGGTAGGTATGACACCAATGTGCCCTCTTTTCTAAAAGTAAAAATATGGTCGCGTGGTATCTATGAGATACAAAATCGTTTTAGTGGATAATTACTGCTTGGAGGAGCGTCAGGTCAGAACTGACCCATCAGCCACTACCTGCTCTAGGAAAATAGTAAAGGGTATAACTAGACCCGCGCACTCGCGCCCCTTACACAGTCTACGTAAGATGCTCTGTATCTGAGAGACCTCACGCCACCATTGGAGTGTTAATATAATATTATACTAATGAATAGTTTAAGATTTAAAAATGTTAATGGTAATTTCAGAAAATTTGTCTTGTGAAGAGAGGCCAAGCGCCAGAAACTTGTCGACAAAAATATAAAATAAAATAGTACAAATGAATTTTTTTTTTTTTTTTTTTTTTTTTTTTTTTTTTTTTTTACGGCGCATACAAATGAATTTATAAGCACAATTGGTTTGATCCATTCCTCAGCCCATAATTAGCCGTTTATTTATTCATTCATTTAACGTTTCGGCCTTCAGGCCATTTTCAATATCTAGAAGTAAAATAAAGTAATTTTAATAATTGTAATTATCATAGAAATAGTATAATTGATAATAATTATAATATAAAATGCTTAGTTTAGTTTTTATGAGAAGAATTGCCAGGATGAAAAGGCCTAAACAGAAAAGGTTTTAAAAAAGAGGCTGCTAGAAATTAGGTTAACTATAGAATAAAATAATTGACATAGCGTTAAATTATTTAATAAGAGGGTTATATTAATTTTTTTTTGTAACAATTACTTTATTTTACTTCTAGATATTGAAAATGGCCTGAAGGCTGAAACGTTAAATGAATAAATAAATAAAGGACTTATTAAGGTCTGAGGAATGGATCAAACCAATTGTGCTTTTAAATTAGACTGACCTCAGAATTCCTTCCTTTTTTTTGGGGGGGGGGAAGGTATAAATGAAGTTTAAAACATTTTTCGTACCAATAAGGCCTTCAATAAAATATGAGAAATATGTATATTATAAACAATGCAACGTTTCATTAATTTTTTTTTTTATTTTGAGCTCTTCATCTCAATTTAAGTATTTAAATTTCATTTCATGTTCATATACGTATTCATAACTACACGTCTCCAGATAATAATACATAGATATAGCATATTTTATAAATAATGAAAGCTAAAAATTAATGTTTAAATGTGGAGATTATGAGTGATTTATAATAGACCGCAATCTCAACGATTACATTTATACAATAATATTATAGTATGTAATAATAAGATATATTCCTTTTTTTTAAATTTTTAAATGTACGATTATAATATTTATATTATTATATATGTATATATATATAATATATATATATATATATACACACACACACACACACACAAACATACATATATTTTCAATGGGGCCAATTAGGCATCACGTACGAGTTGTTGGATTGATGAAGAGTTGGAAGACATTTTTCAAAAATTTGTTCATAAATGCGACCTCAATGAATGTCCTTACGAAACAGCTAAATTAGAATTACTTAACAATGTGGAATATATTATTGTATTAATCACAATTAATGCTAATAAATGTATATAAATTGTTTCAGAAAGAAATTCTGCCACAATGGCTGAAGGAGGAGTTACTATGAGGCAGGCAAAGGAATCGACTAAGGACAAGCCAAAAGGTTTGTGAGCAAATGTTTGATCAAAAATCTAATATAGGGTTTCCAAAATTTTTTTTTTAAATTAAATTTTTTTAATAAATTAATGAACGTGTTTTATGAGTAAGAGACTTATTTCTTTATTTTTTTTATATTTTTTTATTTTTACTGCGCATCGACAAATCTTGGCCTTTAGCGCCGACATCCAGTGTGCAGCCAGGAATTTAAGAGACTTATTTTTATTAATTAAAATACAGGCTTTGGGAATTTAATTTTTAAAAACGGTTTTAATCGTGACAAAAATTTCCAGAGAACTGTTCGACACGTATTCACTGCAATCGCTGGGCAAATATCTTCTCGGATATTTTTTTTTGAATCAGTGTTAACTTTTAAGTCGGTGTCTTTGTAATAATTTCCCAGGTAAAAATGTTTACGAACAACTTTTGAGGACACCTTAGACTTGTGAGATGTTGCTCCATCCTCCTGAAACCATCTGTTAGGGCGACGGCCATAAAAATTCTGAATAATGGTCTTAAGAAATTTGTTAATCGTCTCCACATATCGCCCCGAATATAGTTGTTGTTAGATCATCTTCATTTTCGAAAAATTACGGGGCAGTTATTCCTCGTGCCGACATTGCAGCCCGAACAGTCATTTTCCAGTGAAGAGTCCTCTCTATCATGTTGGAGAAGGACGAAAATCGATCAAACATCTGGTTAGTGAATTGAGTCTCTGGGGAGCATCGTTTGGTTTCAATTCTTGAAGTACCTGTACTTAATAGGGTGTAGACACAACTATTTACGCATAATGCAATGTAAGGAACTTATAGGAACATTTGAGGTCTTTGACCTTTGCGGAAAGGTGAGATCGGAAGGATATAATTTCGGAAAATAATTTCGGGGGGGGGGGGGGGGGGCATTTTCGGTGTTAGAAATACTAAAAATCTAGAACTTGGAATAGTTGACAAATTAAAACGCTATTATACCCAAAAAAATGTTAATTACTAAAACCCGAATATAAGCCCATGATCAGAAGTTTCGCTTATGGAATGGCGCTCGCTCTTTATGATTTCATAATTTCCGGATGTCTTTGGGCGCCCCGTCCGTTGTTTGTCTAATGTCGAACCACTTTCCTCACATTTCTCCTCCCGTGTTTTAATGAGTAATCATGGATGTAAGTAAGGGGGGCTAAGGCTGCTAAAGCCCCCCTACCCCGAAATTTTGATTTAATCGGCAAAAATGTGCCATCAAAACCTCAAAATTAAATTAAATCAGACCACTAGTTCAGATTTTTTTTTTTTTTTTTTTTTGTGTTAGCGTTTTAGTTGGCTAACTATTCCGAGTTCTAGGTTGTTAGTACTTGATATCTCCCAAATCCCTCGGTGCTCCCAGCCCTCCCCCCCTTTCTGAAATAATTTTCTATATACGCCCTTGAGTATAGTACTCCAAGCTTCTCTCGCGTGACGTATTTGGTACAAAATGCGAAATTCTAACCACGCAATACTGGCAGTATTATTGTATTTGTAAAATTCGCGCACGCAACACACACGCTGCGCTCTCATAGCAACTTAATTCCTAGTTGGGGGTAGACATGCGCGCCGAGGCTGAATTTTCAGGCGGCGGCGCGCTGGACTAAAATATATAAATTTATATTTTTTGGTGAGTGAAACCGGGACACATTAATACGAGATGGATATACGGGGGGGGGGGGATAAAAATGGTATAAATTAGAAGCAGATTGGTGAGTATTAAGCCTTTTTTTAAGCGCAGCAAGTAACAAGAGTGGGAAATCTGGAACTCTAAATTGTTAGTCTATCCACTTTTTAAAAATAAATAAGTCATTTTTGCTACTTATTTTTGCTAGTTCCTGAACTTGCTCTCAGATTACAGTTTGAATCCTTCTCATTTCTTTGACACTGCACGTGGTAGTCAAAAAGAACCAGAACAGAAAAGTAACCATCATTGTAGAAGAGTAACCAATTCATAAATGATTCTTAAAAACATAAATTCATTGCTTTATACATCTTATAGCCGTTTCCGTGACATGGATAAAACCGGGCGGGACGCCGCACAGTGGGGTATAGGAGTTATAATCTTGACCAAAAATATTTCTGATGCTTAATTCATTTTCTTTGTCTATATACTCTGAAAAACGGGTCATATATTATTTCAGTAATGGGTTTTAAGGCAATAATAGGATTCTGGGGTGTCCCTTGGTGTAGTGGATAGCGCCTTAGATTCATAAGCGGAAGATAGTGGGTTCGATTCCCACCGGCGGCAGGAATTTTCGCATCCTACGGCTCCTCACTGCCCACGGGAAAATTCCTCACTGCACCTTAGATGTCGGCGCTAATGGCCTAGACTAAGCCACGTAAAAATAATAAAAAAATAATAGGATTGTGTTGTTTTAAATAATTTATAATTGTTAGGTGTAATACGTATAATTTTATAAATTTTAAATCAATGTTATCAGATGACACACACACATGCAGACACGCCTACATACACCCGCATGCACAAACACCCACACACACACACACCACTTCCTTGAAATCACTCAGAAAGTAATGCGCGGGATGGGAGCTAGCTTTTTTTTATTTTTTTTTTAATATACACCAGCTTGCGGATGACCTTCGCAACTGCATTTGTGTAGCATATAGCAATTTCATTGCCGTCCGTAGTAGTATGTAACTTTTCACTTTTACTCTTTTCGACTGCGCTCACTGATTTGATACTTCAAATCTCTAAAATGGTCGCCCATGTCTGATTTTTGCCCTTGCTAACAATAATGGGGGCGAGGTTAGCTCAGTGGTAGAGCACTGGACTAATAAGTTGGAGAACCTGAGTTCAAATCCCGAGCAAGCTCTAAAGATTTTTTCTTCTTATGTCTTCGTTCATGGGTTGCCTCCCTGACCGTCCCTAGGCCAACCCAGCCTTTAATTAATTTAATAATGGGTACCTTGGGTGCTAATGACTCTAGCAGTCGAAGCAGTCAAGGGGAAAATCAGGCGGCCGGAGAATTGTACTGACCACACTGTCTCCCTAGTGTGCCGTAAGGTCATGAATCAGATACCTCTATAGTATCTGCCCCTGAGGGCCCTCGTGGCCTTTTACGGGACTGAATTTTTTTTTTTTTTTTTTTTTTTTTTTTTTTTTTTTTTTTTTAACAATAATGTACCCTGAAGCTACACTTCATTTTTCATTATTGTACAAACAGGTTGGAAATGCTTGGAAGGATAACAAAAATCTTCGAGTTATGTCAAATTTGACGTTAAAAAGGCCAAAAGATTTTCTATTATCTTATGTGGTCAAAGTAATTAACAAATGACCTAATTAATGCTAAAAAGCAATAAATGTACTCTCGCTTATCTGCTTCAGGATGATCCTTAACCAAAATTGCAATAAAAATTCCAAACTCGAGGAAAATTAATTTTTTACAGAGATGAATATTCGGAGTAGAGTTAACCAGTCAGTGTCCTATTAAAAACTGTAGACTTTGTTGTGGTACACCAGGCTTACGGGCAATCCCAGGACAGGGTTTAGCCTTACATGTTGTACACAAACTATTCAACTATTTTTAGCAATAATTACTTTTCGTCTCAGATAACTTTTACAAAATGGACTTTTGGCCAGCATTTCAGAGCAAATACCCCACTGTGCGCCGGGACAAGAGCAAAAAGCATATATATATATATATATATATATATATATATATATATATATATATATTTATGTCTGTTCGCTATTTCACAGGCTCAAAAATGGTCCAATTTTGATGTACAATCGTCTAATTTGAAACGTCAAGTTTGTTAACCAGCAGAATCAGAACATGGGTTTTGCCACGAAATTCGCACGAAAAAAATCGTAACGCATACGTTTTCGGGTTTATATGCTTGCAAATACTCGCATAATAGGTTCCTTATCATAAGAAAACGAATGAAACCATTTTTAAGGCGATATCTGTAACAGTTTTTGAGATAAGTAAAACAAATGTTTATGTAACTCATTTTCGGTTTGGGTACATGAAATCGTGGGGTTCCATTGAAATGTGTTCTACTTGTTTAAAATTCATCTATACTAAGATGTTGGTTACATTTGGAGTTAAGGAAGGATTATTTCGGAAAAATATTTTATCAGTGGACGTAAAAAATTTCATGTTGGAATTCTTGGTAGATCAATAAAGATCGATTCAATATACATATATATACATATAATAAAATTCTAACGAATCGCTATCTGTACAAGGAAGATGTATAGGAAAAAATACTATTGTGGGGCTTTATCAATGCTATAGTACCCAAAGCAATGATTCATAGAATTTTTGTCTGTACGCGCTAATCTCCGAAACGGGTTATCCGATTTAGTTGCGTTTTTCACTAATATATTGTGGTGTGACTTCACTTAACATTTAGTGTTTGTTTCATGTCAATCGGTTAATAAATAAAAACGTTATGCCAATGAATTACATCAAACGTTTTATGAACTATCGAAGATCTGTATTTATTGTGTTAAAGTAATAACAATTATTGCGCTTATTTCAAATATGTTCTTCTGTCATATTTCACTCTTTCCAAGGTGTCCCCTAATCTTTAATCAGAGCAAAAAGTGTGTGTACCTAATGTAGGAAGGATGGGACATCACCATATTCGCGTGAAATTAAATAATGTGTTCGTAATGGATTCTTCACACTAAAGCAAATGTATTGGTTTTGACTTAGAAATCAGAAAAAATAGATTGACAAGTTAGGAACTATCCACAAAGATTTTCTGAGGTATAAATTATTTCCATATATACATTATTTATTGATCCTCAACCTCAGCCAAATATATTTGATGAACTAGTTACAATTCCTCATTTTAAACGTTTTGTCCTCAGGGCCATCCTCATGAACTAGAAGAAAAATAAATTACATGTATTTAAAATTACATTAAAAAAATTACCCCCTTTTTTATCCCTACAATGTAAAAATTTTTTAAAACTATCTTTAACTTATATTACCTTCCTTTCTTAATCCACATATAATCACCCTATTTTCACAAGGGCTTGTCATCACATTACATCTAAAACTTTAAAACTATAGGCTTTTCCATCTTCTATAAATAACACTTTTTTACTTTTTTTAAACATTTGAAAATTTCCACCAGACCATGTGGCCACAACTTTCCACCATTTTCTATTTACACTATCATCACATTCCATCTCTAATCCCATATATTAAAAATTGTTCATGTCCATTTTACTTATCTTATTATACATATCCAATAACCCTATATACATTTTACATTATTATATACCCTTTTTTACCTACCTATCTACATGCATATACCTATCTACATACACACCTACCTATGTATACCCATACACATACCCACACACATACACCCATATATATATACACACACACACATATACACACACACACACACACACACACACACACACACACACACACACACACACACACACACACACACACACACACACACACACACACACACACACACACACACACACACACACACACACACACACACACACACACACACACGCTCACACACACATATACATATATACACAGCCATATATACCCCTACATACAAGCCTATATATACCCGCATACATCCATTTAAATACATCCACCCCATATAAACACACACCCCCTCCACACAAATTCATACTTCCAAACTACCCCATTATATAATAAATGTCCCATCCAACTCTTTATCATATGTATAAAATAAAATGTATAAAATAATTATTTTAGTAAACTACACAACAATTTTTTATATATACTTAAGCAACACAGTATAAAAACATTTTCTTATTGCATTCATCTTTCTTTTTGATTACACAGAACAGGTCATCTACATATTTCAAAAGGACCTTCGGTTTAATTTTGGTATTATTGATAGTTGTATCTAGTAATTTATTTAACACCAAACCTGATAAGTTAATACTCAATATCCCTCCCATTGGTAATCCACTACATTGCTTATAGTATTCATTATTATAGGTAAAAACCTTAAAGACCTATGTCTAGCCACCCTCAACATATGAAAAAGAACATATTGAGTAGTTTTATACAAAAGGCCATAAAAATAACAACACCAAATAGATTAAACAAAATAAAAACTGAAATTTATCAAAAGTTTCTGGACAGTTTTTACCCTATACAATTAATAAAGAAAGTATGGGCATGTAATGAGAGTAAATTATGTGATAAAAATAATAAGGAATCGGAAACAATAGTTAATAATAATAAAGTAAACAAATATATTAAATGCACTTATGTAAAAGGGCTGAGTGAGCATATTGGAGGGGCGTTCGATGTGGATGAATTCAGAATTGCTCATAAACCAGTAAACAAGGTAAAAAAGGTATATGATGACCTTAAGGATAAAGAAAGTATGGGAAAGAAGGCAGATTTGGTGTACCAGGTGGATTGCCTAAATTGCCCAGCGGTTTACATAGGGGAGACGGGGCAGTACATAGGGGTAAGATTAAAGCAACATCAGTATGATGTAAAAAATAAGGTTAAATATCCTAATAAAACTGCCTTAGTTGAACATGTAATGGCAGCAGAGCATAAATTTGACTTGGAGGCACCTAGGATTCTGCACAGGGAAGGGAATATGAGAAGGAGAAGGATCCTGGAATCTTTGTACATTACAAGTGAAGAGTGTGCAATCAATTTTAAAACAGACACACAAAACATAAAGAAACATTATGCGGAAATATTAAATAAAATTAAAAAATAAACTTCTGTAAAAAACATTTAATATGCAATAAGAAAATGTTTTTATACTGTGTTGCTTAAGTATATATAAAACATTGTTGTGTAGTTTACTAAAATAATTATTTTATAAATTTTATTTTATACATATGATAAAGAGTAGGATGGGACATGTATTATATAATGGGGTAGTTTGGAAGTATGAATTTGTGTGGAGGGGGTGTGTGTTTATATGGGGTGGATGTATTTAAATGGATGTATGCGGGTATATATAGGCTTGTATGTAGGGGTATATATGGCTGTGTATATACGTATATGTGTGTGTGTGTGTATATATATGTATATGTGTGTGTATGTATATATAGGTGTGTGTATGTATGTATATGTATGTGTGTATATATATGTATGTGTGTGTGTGTGTGTGTGTGTGTATATATATATATATATATATATATATATATATATGGGTGTATGTGTGTGGGTATGTGTATGGGTGTACATAGGTAGGTGTGTATGTAGATAGGTATATGCATGTAGATAGGTAGGTAAAAAAGGGTATATAATAATGTAAAATGTATATAGGGTTATTGGATATGTATAATAAGATAAGTAAAATGGACATGAACAATTTTTAATATATGGGATTAGAGATGGAATGTGATGATAGTGTAAATAGAAAATGGTGGAAAGTTGTGGCCACATGGTCTGGTGGAAATTTTCAAATGTTTAAAAAAAGTAAAAAAGTGTTATTTATAGAAGATGGAAAAGCCTATAGTTTTAAAGTTTTAGATGTAATGTGATGACAAGCCCTTGTGAAAATAGGGTGATTATATGTGGATTAAGAAAGGAAGGTAATATAAGTTAAAGATAGTTTTAAAAAATTTTTACATTGTAGGGATAAAAAAGGGGGTAATTTTTTTAATGTAATTTTAAATACATGTAATTTATTTTTCTTCTAGTTCATGAGGATGGCCCTGAGGACAAAACGTTTAAAATGAGGAATTGTAACTAGTTCATCAAATATATTTGGCTGAGGTTGAGGATCAATAAATAATGTATATATGGAGAAAAAATAGACTTAAATTATTTTTGTTTTTAAAAAACAACAGGGTACCATTTTAAAGCTTATTAAATAAGGTAATTTTTGAGGTGGAGGCAAACCGCTAAGTCTACAAATAGCTGATTAAGAAAATATTGAAGGAGTTAAGAAAACCCTAATAACAATAGTTCACATCTATATGGCTCTTAGTGTAGGTCCAAATTTAGATGACGACATTTCAATAATGGGTGTTTCTTATTGGACATTTAATGTAGATTCTAAAAATGTGATCGTCATTTACGATACATAGATCAGAAATCCGGAAAACACTGTTTTTCATAAGAAAACCCAATAGTTTTGAAAATAGACAAAAGTATCACACGCTCATTTCTGCGTCCCTGAACTACAAATGACGTGCAGAATAAACCCTTAAAATTATGACATCTCAATGTGGGACACCCTGTATATAGAAGATCGCTCATCTGTTCTTTGAGTTCGCCTCTCTCCCTGTTCGACTGGAAAACGCTTTATTGGGCGATGACCATTTACTTACATAAGAAGCCTTCAGTTTAACTATACAATATCTTCCTAGTCCATATAGCCAAGAAACACATACCTCTACACTATCTGCCCATCTGGGCCCTCCTGGCCAGTTTAGTAACTGATTCTATTTTTTTTTTATGAATAAATTAAGAAAATAAATGACATTTTGGGAAAAGTTGTAATACAAAATAATTTATTATGTATTATTAGTAGTACGTAAGTACAATTTAATATGGTGTCTAAGCAATGGCTACTATCGGTGAAAAGTAATAAAAGATCAGTGGGTATAATAACTATTTTTTTTTAATTATATTTTATAATTAATAAATACTTTAAAAATTTTCTGTTTTGTTTTAACAACAGATTGTTTGATATATATATATATATATATATATATATATATATATATATATATATATATATATATATATATATATGCACACGTACATATATTTTCAAGGGGGCCAATTAGGCATCAAGCATATAGACTTGATGAAGAGTTGAAGACATTTTTCAAAAAATTGTTCATAAATGCGACCTTAATAGAGACATTGAAATTTCTTACAAAACAGCTAAATTATAATTATTTAACAATATGGAATACATTGTTTTCTTTATCATATTTAATACAAATATAAATATAAAATGCTTTCTTTTGAGATATATGTCTATCAAATTAAATCTTTCCAATAGAATGTTCCAGATCATCCCTGAAAGACAAGAATGGTAACACACCTCTTCACCTAGCTGCAAAGAATGGTCATTCAGAAGCTATTAAAATACTTCTAAATATGGGAACTTCCTTGGAAGAACGTAACGTGGAAGGCGAAACTCCGCTAATGTTAGCAATATCTTCAGGAAACGAGGAAGCAGTAAGCTGTTTGCTTGAAGCCGGTGCTGACATCATGACTGAGACTGAGAGCGGAAGTTCTGCCTGGCATTCTGCGGCTTTAGTCGGGAATGTTGGAATTCTTAATCTTTTGATGAAACGTCTCGAAGAAAAAAACATGAAAAATACACCGGTGATGGGTGATTCTGTTCCGCAGAATACTAATTTGTCTTCTATTGAGACAAAATATGGTAATAATACTCCAAATGGTAATTCTAAGAAGGCGTATGAACCAAAGGAAAAGGATTTAGGAACGACATTTATAAAAAAAAAATCAAACGATTTTCTTAAGGAGTATACATGTCCTGCAAAAAAGACTGCTGCGTGGGAAAACATTTATAAATTGTCTGAATCGATGAATAGTGATTCAGATGAAGATTTTGAGGAGACTATAACATACACAACGATATCTAGTTCAAAGAAAGATGAAAACTTAGAGAAGTTCAGAATAAAATTGATGAAACAAAAAGACTTCATGAGCTCTCTTGGTTTACTCGAAGCACACACTAAGGATCTCAATGGTTTTACGGAACTGCATTATTCTGCAGGACTGGGAGCCGAAAAGGCTGCTTTTAGCCTTATTGAGTGCAATGCGGATGTGAATTCCGAAGGCGTCGATGGAATCACACCGATTCTCACAGCTGCGACGGGAGGGTCGGTGAAGATTTTGAACAAATTGGTTGAACGTGGAGCGAATTACCGCAAAATTGATCACGGAGGAAGATCAGCCTTGCATATTGCAGCCAATAACAGGCGTTTGCAAATAGCGGAGAGACTCTTGTCTCTAGGTCTTGATCCGAATGCAAAATGCAATCTCGGAAATACTCCACTTCATTATGCTGCAATGAGGTCGGAAAATGCCAAAATGTGCAAATTATTGATTCAAAATGGTGCTAAAATTACAGAATTAAATAGAGAAAATAAATTGCCTGTCAACTTAGCTATAAAATTAAATGACGAAGAGATGATTCGTCTGTTATCAATATTTAAGTAATTATATATCAGAATAACTATTTAAAACTATCAAATAGTAGATTAGTTTTCCATATACAACAACATTAATTGTAACAATTATAATCTTGAATGAGTTTATTATTTGTTCTGTGTTTTAAGAATATTGTTTATATTATATTTATTTTGAAACATATTTTGTTTCTTTGTCAGTGATAAATAAAAGCATTTATGATAATCTATAATTTAATTGTTTAAAATTTAATGCCCACATATACATAACACAGATTTGTGGGCTGATGCCTTACTTTTTTGTTTTCAAAAGGAAAGCCACCAGCCCGATTGGGAATCCAGCGGATAATCCTTGACAGACGGAGATCCTAGTACCCACGCCTTAGCACGAGTCACAAATGGATTTAATTTTTAATTAATACATATTTTTCAAAAGATATCATTTTTTTACTACAGATTTTGTTATTCTTTCATAATTTACATTTATAAGTGCAATTATTTTCTCCTTGATGATTTTTAAGATTGACAAGATTAAGAGGATAATGTTATTTGTGAGATCTCCAATGAAGCAAGACATCCCATAACTAAAAAAAAAAAAAAAAAAATAATGTTAATATTTTCCCCCCTTTTATTGTATTTTATGTTAAATAAACTATGACATTTCTAAAATTATTGGATGTTTTTCAACAGGGTATGAGAAACTCAACAAAAAGAATGCAGACGGGAACACTCCCTTGCATATTGCTGCTCTGAAAGGGAATATTGACTTTATGAAGATGCTGCTGAAACTTGGTGTGTCAGTTGAAGTTCAAAACAACAAAGGTGAAACTCCACTTCACATGGCAGTTGAGTCAGGTAGTGAAGATGCTGTTAGATGTTTAGTGACAGCAGGTGCTGATTTGCAGGCGGAAACCAGTGATGGACGTTCTGTTTGGCATACGGCTGCGTCAGTGGGGAATCCGAAAATACTGAAAATGTTGGCTGGAGTTGAAAGCTCAGTTACGGAAAATCGCATTGAAGAGAAAGATCAAATCGAGTCCAACTGTTCTGAAGCCATTACTTCAGAAAATGTCAACCAAGTAAACCTAATTAAGTGCAATGTAGGTAGTAACAAAACAGAACAGAAAACAGAACTTGAAAATGAGAATAAATGTCCTCTGGAAAATAAGTCATTAAATGGAAACAAAGTTGAAAAACTAGACAGTGTTAGTGAGATGACAGAGGGATCAATTGATGAATCTTCAGAAAAAAAGTTAAAAACTGATATAAATAAAAAAGGTAATAATCCCAGAAAAAAACAAGCGAAAAAATCTTCAGATAGCAAGAAGGCTCCCTCAACGCCGCAAAGTACTGAGAATGTCCATTCTTCTGAAAGTAGAACTCTTGAAGAGAACTTTGAGTTTGAAGGTGAGAATATGTTCACACGGGATTTCTTTTTTCATCCTTTAATGCTCTTGCATGAAATGTTTTTCTCAGAGTCTAGAGGCCATATGATCAGTAAGAATGAGGAGCTTAGAATTCACTTCAACAATATCAGTACAAGAAATATTGATCTCAATAAAAGAGATCATAATGGTTACACTGCTCTACATATTGCTGCAGGAGTCGGTGCAGAAGACGCTGTTTTCAGGTTCCTCAAGAAGAAACCAAATGTTAATGTACAAGCCAACAATGGTTCGACGCCTATTATGATGGCTGCTGCAGATGGATCTGTCAGGATCATCAAGATGCTTATCAAAGCAGGGGCTGATTGCAAAGTGAAGAACAGTGATAACGTCACACCCTTGCACATTGCAGCGTTTAACGGCAAAACATCAGCGGTGAACGTCTTCTTGTCGCTAGGTCTGGATCCTAACATTGCCGACCACACGGGCAATACTCCTCTTCATTTTGCTATTGATCCTCCCATAAATATTGGTACTGTAGTCGCCCTTTTGAAAGCTAAGGCTGACATCCACAAGCGTAATGAAGAAGGAATCACTCCAGCTCTCATGGCAGTAATAACAAGAAATTTTGAACTCCTCAGAATATTTCAATTGTATCAAGAGTAATCTTTATTGCTCTCACTCATATATATTTTTTTAATATTTTTTAAATCATATATTCTTTTATTTCTTCCAAGTGTCGTCTCAGAACACTTAGATACAGGCCATAATTCTTTGAGCAAAAGGAGGAAGAAAACATTGGTAAATTTTTATGCAACGTAGAAATGCATATATCAAAAGTATATCATTTTTACTGATCAATTCAAATAATAACTAGGTGCTAATGATAAATTTTTTCTTTATTGAGATATTTTAACAATAACATTTTGATGTTTCCTTCTGTAAAAAAAGAGAAAATAAGTATTATCAAAAAGATGCCGTTCAAACATTATTTTTATGTAAGGCCTAATAACATTTGTTTCTCCATAAATCAAATTATTTATTTATGGTAATTTTAATGATATTTTATTAATAACAAAGATTTTGTGTGATGAGTTGTTAACAGGCTACCACTCTTTTCTAGCCTGAATGGAATGTAATTCGTTTAAAGATATAAAAATAATAACTCCTCAAATGGGATTCAAACCCAGTAAGTACGGAAAATGAAAAAGGTAAAATATAATATATAAAAGGTAAAATTATACAATTTCCATAAAATAAAAATTCGTTGTGGGTTCAGTTTTCACTAGGCGTGGTAGGTTCACTATTCAGGCTGGAAAAGAGCGGTAACCGGTAGATAAACTGTCTTAAAAAGGCCCTGTAATTAATAAAAGGATGTTATAATAAGAATAAATTAACTAAAAATTATTTCTAAGTAAATTACATTTTTTATCTGTTTTGTGTTATTGTTTTAAATAAATAAATCCAATATTTTATGCAAGAGTGTGGTGTTCTTGAAAAGTTTACTTTTCTAAATCAGGGTAATAAAATTTAGAGCTAGGAATTTTTCATTTTTAGTGCGGTTCCTCCCTCCCCCATAGGGAGGAACCCCGCTTATAAGGTTGATACAATGAAACAATCCGGAAGTGCCGACTAGAAAATTTCGCGTTTCAGAACCCCTAGAAACCGAAAATAACGGTGGTTCAAATTTGTATATATATATATATATATATATATATATATATATATATATACATATATATATATATTTGTCTGTTTGCTCATTTCTGGCTTCCCTAATGGTCCGATTGTGATAAAATTTGGTACAAAAATCCGTCGTCCAATTTCAAAGGTCAAGTTCGTTAACCAGCAGAATCCGCCAACTGGAAGATGGCGTTTGGGGCGAAATTCGCGCAAAAAAAAATCGTAACGCTTACGTTTTTGAGTTCATAAGCTTGTAAGTACTCGTTTTATATGCTTCCTGGGCTAAGAAAACGAATGAAATCATTTTCAAGGCGATAGCTTTAACCGTTTTCGAGAAAATTGGAAAAATAGTTTTTGAATTCCGTTTTTGGTTTGGGTACTTAGAATAATGGGATTCAGTTGAAACATTTTCTGCATGTTTTACTTTCATTAAAACTAATATGTTGAAATTTGTGTTACGTTTAAAGTTAAGGAAGGGTTAATTAAAAGTTTTGGTAACTTTGTATACTTTCCTTAATATCTCGAAAAAGGTTGAGAATCTTGGTAAACGGAAGAATACCATTAGACAGCTTACTGAATGCTCTACAAAAAAGGTTCTGATGAAAGTTTTGATTAGACGATGTCAATCGGAGAAATAAGTGCTTAAAACTTTAAAGTAATTGATTTCGCTTATTCGAACTGTTCTTTTTGTCTGTTTTTATTCATTGTTATTTTTTAACTGCTTATTGTTGGATAATGTATTTGATAATAAATCAGGTTAAGAAAAATAAGAAAAACAATTTAATCTTAGAGATATGGATTTCCAAGATATAGCTTTTCAACTGCCTAGCGTCCTTCCTAGGGAGGGTTGTTTGTCTTTGATTTTGGTACTTAGAATTATGGGATACAGTTGAAACATTTTTCGCATGTTTGAATTTCATCAAAACTAATATGTTAAAATTTTGGTTACGTTTGGAGTTAAGGAAGGGTTAGAATAAAATATTTTATTAACAGACATGAAAAGTTTTGATAACTTTGTATACTTTCGTTAATATCTCGAAAACGGTTAACAATCTTGCAAAGCGGAAGATTACTATTCGAACGCTTACTATAAGCTCTACAAAAAAGGTTCTGAGGAAAGTTTTAATTAGGCGATGTCAATCGGAGAAATAAGTGCTTAAAACTTTAAAGTAATTGATTTCGTTTATTCGAACGGTTTTTTTTCGTCTGTTTTATTCCTTGTTATTTTTTGATTGCTTATAGTTGGATAATGTATTTGACAATAAAACGGGTTAAGTAAAATAACAAAAACAATTTATTGTTAGAAATATAGATTTCCAAGATTCCAAGACCTTGTAACTAGCGGGACCCTTTCTAGTGTTGGCCGACCCTTCCAGGTAAGATCATTAATCAAGACCTTTCAAGTCTGGTGGAACCAAAATAATAACTGCTTCTATTTTAATCTTTCCAAATTAGACTAGGGATAAAAACGGAACCGCGCTAAGATGATGCAGTTCCTGCGAGTCGGACTTTGTTGATGGCAAAGTAACCACGTGGGCTGTTGTTGCCTAAATAAAAATAAAATACTACTTATAGAGAAAAAAAGTAAAAGTCAAATAACATATATTTAACAAAAAACCAACAAACTGTATATATATATATATATATATATATATATATATATATATATATATATATATATATATTGATGTTTATTTTTCGTCGTTATGAGTTGTATAGATCCTAGGTTGAAGACTAAGATGTTGTAGGTAGTTGGTAACAGCTTTATTCGGTACTAATATATTTTATTTTCAGGTTACATATGGTGCGGCATGTCACACACCAGATTATTTTGTTACAGAAACGTTTCGGCTATAAGCTATTTTCAATCTGTCTATCTGTATGATTGAGGATTATTTCTCATATTATAATCTTCAGATATTGTTTATATATATCATGTTTTGGTTTAAGTTGATGTAATCTAGTTTGAGTTAGGCGGAAATTTCAATTTCGGATTGTATGGTTAATGTCATGTTTTGAGTCTGCTTCTTTAAAAGAGGCCTGGATTCTCAAGACTGAGTCGTTATAGGTGCAATAAATGAATCTGCAGTAAAAAAATCATTTTTGCAAAATTGACATATTTGTCCTTTAAATGACCTTGATGTTACAAGGTTGCACTCCCCCCACCCTTATATACGCCCATGATACATAATAACATATGAATGGTGTCTTTGGAAAATGCCACTTTTTTTAATTTTGTGTGACTGTTATCAGAGCCTTTCCAATCAGAGAAATGCTTTTATTAGCAAATATCAAAATCGAAAGATTTTTATATACATGTATATATATATATATATATATATATATATATATATATATATATATATATAGCCTCAACAGCTACATTCATTGGGATAGTGCTAATATGGTGCATGAAGATCTATTACAGTAATTAAATCAGTATTGCAGGAGCACTAAACAGGGTGTTCAAAACTCGATTGACACCCCACTTTTTTTTTCCACGATTTTTGAAATTTAAAAACGAAACTTGGTGGGTCTGAACGTGGTCGAATGAACTTTCATTGGACCTAATGCACGACCCCTCAACTTTCTCCAGTTCTTCTCCAGCGACCCTAACTCTGGAATCATCAATGGAAAGGGGTTATTTTTATGACGGATTATTGTAGAGAATTGAATTTTAGGTCGATTTTATATCGTCAACTGAACACCTTTCTGACGAACGTGCTTAGTTATACAGTTCCTGCGTGACAGACGTTTATAATATGGAGACAATATAAGAAAATGAAACGTATAGGTTATTTTTTATTTTGGTTCTTATCATGAGTGTTTCTTGCTTAGCGGAGCGATGGTTCTTGTTGCTGACTATTGTAAACATAAAAATTGGCCAAGACTCAGGAGTCTTAGAGCAAACAGGAATTGTTTGCAGAGATGGCTCGTCTAAGGGAATCCAAACACCGTTCCTGCTCATGCACATGCCTCACTTATCCAGCATATTCCGTAAATAGGATAAGAAATTCTAATCTTGTCTTTCCGCTTGTGCCGAACAGATGGTTACATTAAAAAAATATATACAGGGTGTTGAAAACTCGATTGACACCCCCCCTTTTTTCCACAATTTTTGAAATTTAAAAGAAAAACTTGGCGGATCTTAACGTGGTCGAATGTACATTCACAAGACCTGATGCACGACCCCTCAACTTTCTCCAGTTCTTCTCCAGCGACCCTAATTCTGGAATCTTCAATGGAAAGGGGTTATTTTTATGACGGATTATTGTAGAGAATTGAATTTTATGTCGATTTTATATCTGTCATTTTTTCGCTAAAGCACACCAATGAGTAACAAGTAGCCAAAAACCGATAAATCCCTTGTTTTTCGTCACTTTTCTGCCAATAATGTAGAAAGTATGACCGTAATGAAAAAAGTAGTTGATATAAACGTTGTAGAGGATTAAATTTTCTTTCGAAAAAGTACCTTTAAATGCCTAAAATGTTAATAGGAATGGAGCAAAACACACTTTTGTTTTTGAAGTTTTCAGAAAAGTTTATGATCAACGTGGTCTACGCTTCCGTAAAACTTAATAAACATTTCCAAAACTTTTTGCTCCACCTAAAAATCAAATTCAATTACTTTATAAAGGCATTAAAATAATAAATTTAAAGCAATAGAACTCACCTATTGATTAGAATTTAGTAGTAATTATTTTTGTGTTGGACGACTTTTTTTTTTTGTTTTTTTTTTAGGGCGCTTTGACATCTAGGCCATTAGTTCCGACATCAAGGGTGCAGCGAGAAATTTTCCCAACGAGCAGTGAAATAATAAAATTCCTGCCGCCGGACAGTGGGGCCAAACTACTTTTCTTGTTTCAAAAAAGGACTACAGCCTCCAAATTTTAACCGATTTCAATGATTTTTTGAAAATGGAAGCTAGTTTTTTGTTTCTCCTGTTTATTAAATCAGTCAAGTCTAATCAGGGTTTGAATGTTTAATTTGAATGATATCAGTGCTGATATTAAGTTGGATGAAAAATAAAATATTATTTTATGTTTGACAGTATAAGTTGGTGTATTATTTACACGTAATTTCATAAACAGTGGAAAAAAAATCTGGTCTGACAAGGCTGTTCTATCATTGAAATTAAACATTCAAATCCTGATTAGACTTGACTGATTTAATAAACAGGAGAAACAAAAAACTAGCTTTCATTTAAAAAAAAAAAATACATTGAAATCGGTTAAGATTTGGAGGCTGTAGCCTTTTTGAAACATGAAAAGAAGTTTGGCCCCACTGTGCGGGGGCAGGAATATCCTCATCCCACGGCTCGTTGGGAAAATTCCTCGCTGCGCCCTGGATGTCGGCACTAATGGCCTAGATGTCAAAGCGCCGGAAAAAAAGAAGAGCACAAAAAAATTCGTCGAACACAAAAATAATTACTACGAAATTCTAATGATTAGGTGAGTTCTATTGCTTTAAATTTATTATTTTAATGCCTTTATAAAGTAATTGAATTTGATTTTTAGGTGGAGCAAAAAGTTTAGGAAATGTTTATTATGTTTTACGGAAGCGTAGACCACGTTGATCATAAACTTTCTGAAAACTTCAAAAACAAAAGTATGTTTTGCTCCATTCCTATTAACATTTTAGGCATTTAAAGGTACTTTTTGGAAAGAAAATTTAATCCTCTACAACGTTAAGACCCACCAAGTTTCGTTTTTAAATTTCAAAAATTGTGGAAAAGAGGGGGGTGTCAATTGAGTTTTGAACACCCTGTATATGCTCTTGGAAAACATGATGGCAATTAGTATTGCAAGCAGTATATAGCGGAAGGTGGTTTATTTTGGACACGAAATCAAATCTGTCTGATTTTACCTTGGGGCGTGGTTGGTGCCCGATGTAGAGCGTGTTAGTGGAACGAGGCACACCAACCCTAAGTGGTAAATCATGTTTCATCCCCTTTGGCGGGGGAATGTAGCCATCCTTTCTACGCCGACATACACATCCCTGCATCCAGAGCTCAGTCCGCTACTCTACACCATCGCTGACCGGCAACAATATTAACGCGGGCATCAAATATCCTCAATGTGATTGGCGGTGGGAAAATATCAGAATGAGCACTCGGTTCTTAAAACAGTTGGATTGATTCCCACTTGTGGTGATGGTTTTTCTTTAGATAAAAATAAAAGTCATCGCCCCTTTTCTGGCTAGAAAGATAATACATAGATTAAACCCCTCCCCCGGAACATACGATGAACCTTTATCGGCAAACCAACCCTATTTGCTAACATTTTTCTGATTCCAGTGTAAAAACTATAGTGTCCAATTTTCAGATATTGAGCGCTATTGGAGCATTTACCATGCATATATAAATATACGTATACATACATACATATATATATATATATATATATATATATATATATATATATATATATATATATGTATGTATATATATATATATATAAGCAGTATGTACGCCGACTAAAGTGTAGTTGGAGAAATGTTTGTTTGCATTATTTCCCTAGATATAGGCGTTTTCGTGTATTTTTGTCTAAACGCTAGTTTTTGACCATTTTTGAGCTGTTTGTCGTTCACGCCATAGGTAAATTTAATTCTAATGGCATTTTAAAATTCTGCATCAAATTTCCTATATGATCTCACGTACCCTGTGCAAAAATGTCTCAAACCAAATTCAGAGCAGCCACCCAAACAAATAACTTATCAAACATTAAAAATAAAAACCCTTTATTTCGTGCTAAGAAATTTTTGCACACGGTACATTAGATATCTAGAAAAATAATTCAAATAAAATATTTCTTCTTGGTGGCGACTTCCTTCGGAAACAAACTGTATGTATATTTCAAGATTTCTCAACCCTGTTCCAGATATTTAAAAAAAATATATGGGAATCCTAAAGCTGCTCATGTCTGTTAATACAATTTTTTTTCGAATACTTCCTCAACTCGAAATGTTAGAAAAATAAAATATTTTAGTTTGGATGAATTTGAAAAATGCAGAAAATATATCTACGGAATCCAACGATTTTAAGTATCTAAACCGAAAATTTATTTTTTAGTTTAAAAAATAGTTTTATCCATTTTTCTCGAATTCTGTTAAAGATATTGGCAATGGTTTCATTCGTTTACACAAGTTGAAGAATCTATAAAAAGAGTACCTGGTAACGTACAAACAGAAAGCCGAAAGCGCAACAATTTTTTTCCCGCGAATTTCGCCCATAAAACAGTTTTGCGATAGGAAAATTCACGAACTAGACTTTTAAATTATACAAGTTATTTTTGTACCAAATTTCATCAAACTTTTTTCGAGCATGAGCAAAGTGTGGTAATCGTCCACGATATGAAGCACACATAAATAAAATAAAATATAAACAATTTCGATGGATTTTATTTTCCCGAAGAACAAATACAAAATGTAAGTAAGTCTCCGGAAATATAAGAAGAAACCTCTTCCTTCTATCCTTGCCATCACCCAACTCCCCACTTATGTAAACCAGGACTTTCCTCATTTGCATCCAGGATCGTAGGAAGGATAACAATTCTCATTTTCTGCAATTCCCGTTTTTCCTTAGGTAAAGATCAGGATAAAACCCGCAAGGCCGCATTGTTCCTTGTCGGGTATTAGGGAATTCTCTCCTTTAAATATTACATTTTGAAACCCAAAGATATATTTATTGTGGGATTTTAGAATATAACTGTACAAAGGATATTCGCTGTCCATCACAAGTGGGGGCAAATCAAAATATTAAAAACAAAGAAATATTGGGGTCTCCCGTGGTCTAGTGGCTAGCGCGCTAGATTCATAAGCGGGAGATGGTGGGTTCGATCCCCACCGGCGCCAGAAATTTTCTCATCTCAGGGCTCGCTGAAAAAATTCCTGGCTGCACCCTGGACGTCGGCGCTAATGGCCAAGATTTATGTCGATGCCGTAAAAAAAAATAAAAAAAAAAAAAAGAAGAAAAAAAAAGAAGAAATATGTTACTCGTAGGAGCTCCGCCATCTTAGCGTGTTTTTACACATTTAAGGGGTAATACTACCTTGTGCGATCAAAATTAATGTAATTTTCTTGAATTTATAAATAAATCAATATTTTTCAATTCTTTACATCAAACGTTTTATATGGATGGTGAAGTATCCAAATAATATAATTTAAATTCTTTAAAAAAAAAAAAAAAAAAAAAAATGGCAGCGCTGTGTCTGACGAACGGAAATCATCTTTTTTCATGGGCGGCAATATTTAATCTAGGACGAAAAACTAAAATTATTTCGAGAAGGTTAAATCTTAAGACATATTTTTTGAATATGGTGAACAATTATTCATTGACGTGTTATCCGTCTGGAAGAATTTCCAAGTACAGGAATAACCATCTCGAAAAAACAAGACTTAACCTAACAACAAATGAAATTAATGAATCCTACGAGCAGACTTCATCCTTCTACATCTGACAAGATAGCTCACAATCAAACAGCTAACCCAACAATTCTAGAAATGCAAAAACTTAAGCCGAATTCATGCAGGTATTTAATAGTGCGTTGTCTAGACGAGGGTATTACGTTTAATTCCATAAGTCCTTTTGTTATTAATAAATGGATAACGAGCATATCTAAAGAAATTAAGGTTAAAACGATGAGGAAAGACGGCAGCCTGGTTTTAGATTGCCAAAATGAACGTTTGTGGCAGATTTTACTTAAAAAAAAAAAATTTTAAATATTAAAATTATTCTAGAACCCCATAAAACATTAAATATAACAAAAGGGGTATTTTATTGTAAAGAAATCAAGGATGTTCCGAACGAAAATCTTTTAGAAGAATTGCAAGACCAAAAGGTAACAGCGATAAGACGGATTGTTCCACGGAACAATCCGAATAATACTTCTCTGTTTGTCGCAACCTTCGATCTTCCAGAACTGCCTGAGCATGTCTATGTAGGATATCTCAGTGTACGACTGAGACCTTACATTCCACAGCCTCTCAGATGCAGTCAGTGCCATGGGCTGAGGCATGTTGCCTCTTCCTGCAAGAAGTCCCCGATGTGTGGAAAATGCGCTCAGGAAAAACATGAAGGCCCTTGCACTCAGGTGAAATGTTCTCTTTGTGGCTCAGAGCATCATTCGTGGGATAAATCCTGCCCGGTTTACGTTAAAGAAGCCGAGATAATAAAGGTAATGACCCTTAAGAAGATTCCTTATTTTGAGGCAAGAAGACAGGTGATAGCCAAGAAGGAGACATATGCTCAGAAAACAGCAGAAAACAAGCAAGAAACCTTTAGTTTTCAGACTATGACTTTTCTGATTAATAACATGATGCAGAAAATCGATAAATTGGAGAATATGATAATACATATGACCAATAATAAAGGCCTAATAGAAGAACATAACAACTCAGTCAACATAAGTAAAGAGAAAATCTCAAAACTCCATGATGAAGAGATCACACTTCAAGTGGCCAGTGGAAACTCACAAGAAAAAGTACACAAGTCAGTTGAAGACAAATCACCATCTGGTAAAACAGGTCGCCTTCCCAGATATTCCAAAGTCGAAACGGAAGAAATCTTGGAAGACACAACAATAGAAGAAACAATAAAAAAAGCACTTCTAAGACAAAATTAGTGAAACAAAATGGTTAGTAAAGTTCTAAAACAGTCATTCACATCTTTAACCGATTGTACTAACCACATTTTCATATTGTTTCTGTTACTTAATCTTAGTGTTTTACATGCTCTTATAATTTCTATTTCTCCATATATTTACTTTTTATTTAATCTTATTATTTTTGCGTACACATTCAAATCAGTATGGCTTCTATAATCCAATGGAACATAAATGGCCTTCAAAGACACATTGGAGATTTAAAACTCTTGTTGCAAAGTAATAACCCACACATAATAGCACTACAGGAAACACATTTTAAACATGGTAGAGATGTCCGCCTTAGTGGCTTTAACCTGTACAGGAATGATTATGTTTTGGGAGATAAGGCATCCGGTGGTGTTGCTATTTTTGTAACTGACAGTATGTATTCTGAGCCAATTCGATTATATACTGGCATACACGCAGTAGCGGTCTCAGTACGCCTACCTTTCCGAGTTACTGTCTGTTCTGTATATCTTCCACCAGGCGAACCCATTGACGTACACATGATGGAGGATCTGATCACCCAACTCCCAAGTCCTGTCATGATATTGGCTGATGTCAATGGACAAAGTTATACTTGGGGATCGACTACCACAAATACAAGAGGACAAATAATTGAAAACATATTTGGACACTTTGACTTGATCCCTTTAAACACGCACTTACCAACACACCTTTGCCCCCGTACAGGAACACTATCCAACATCGACGTGACTGCTTGCTCAGCTTCCATCTTCACTCGATCACGTGGGATGTCTGCGAAGATAGTCATGGGAGTGACCATTTCCCAATTGTCATCACCATTAACTCCGATATACCAACCTTTTGTTCTAATCCAAGATTTAATACAAATAAAGCAGACTGGAAGGTATATCAGGATTACATCGAAGACAAACTAAAGATAACAAGAATTGCTTCTATCGACGCTTTCCAGAATCTAATACTCGAGGCAGCTGAGCAAAGCATTCCAAAAACTCCAAACACCTACAAAAGACTTCCGGTGCCCTGGTGGAACGATGAATGCAGAACGGCTGTAAATGAGCGGAAGAAAGCTCTCCGGCTTTTTAGTAGGAATCCATCGCAAACTTATCTTGAGGATTATAAAAAGAAGAAAGCCAAAGCTCAGTGGGTGATAAAATCTAGTAAGAAGAAATGTTGGATTGACTTTTTTACAAACATTAACGAAAATACGACTTCAAAGAACGTCTGGCAAAAACTGAACCAAATTCAACACAAAAAATACAGCGCACCTATAACTGGACTTAAACATCAAGACGAAATAATAACAGACCCTCGAATGATAAGTAATATTCTAGGAAGTCACTTCAGCAGAATATCTAGCACTGCAAACTTTAGTGAAGACTTCCTAGACCACAAAACTTACACTGAGAACATAGAAATACCTATACTTACTGACGTAGAACATCCACTGAATGACGACTTCACGCTAAACGAATTGAAATGTGTTCTTTCAGGCATCCGTAACACTTCTCCGGGTCCAGATAACATTTCTTACGAGCTGATTAATAATTTACCCACTAGAGGTCTGGCTACTCTTCTCATGCTATACAACAATATCTTCAAGACAGGTACCTATCCTAGACCCTGGAACGAATCTGTAATCATTCCAGTTTTAAAGCCTGGTAAGGACAAGTATAGCCCGTCAAGTTATAGGCCTATATCGCTGCTTTTCTGCTGTTCTAAGATTATGGAAAGAATGATAAATAAAAGGTTGGCTTGGATTTTAGAAAATTATCACCTTTTGTCAAATTTCCAGTGTGGATTCCGACCGAACCACAGCACGCAGCACCATATTGCCAGATTAGAGAGTGACATTCTCAATAGTTTCATGCTGAAAGAAACGGTTATTGCGGTGTCACTGGACCTGGAAAAGGCATATGATCGGCTTTGGAGACGGCTAGTCTTAGCTCAAATGAATGACTGGGGGATGCAAGGAAATATCCTAAGATATATTTCTTTCAAACAGACGTTTCAGGGTGAGGATAGGTAACACGCTTTCCGATGAATTCCTACTAGAAAATGGAGTGCCTCAAGGAGGCGTCCTGAGCCCCACTCTATTTAATATAGCAATCAATTCCATCGGATGCTTTATCCCTCAAAATATATCTTACTCTCAGTACGCCGACGACATCCTTCTGTATCACTCATCCAAAAGCTTTGAAACTGCTGAAGAAATAATGCAAGATGCAATCCAGCCTCTCGAATACTGGTCCTCAAGGAGTGGCTTCCACTTTTCGGAGGAAAAATCAAAGTGTATTGTATTCTCTAAAAGACGCAACCTCCCAGCACCAAATTTAAAGCTTAATAACACGAACATTAAACACAGCGACACATTAAAATTCCTTGGCATGACATTAGACAAGAAACTAACATGGGGACCCCATATCAAAAGTATTCTTAAAAAATGTTACAAATCGCTGAGTTTCTTAAGAATTCTTTGCAATACTAAATGGGGAGCTGACAAATGTACCATGCTAAAGTGTTACAGAGCCTTCACCAGGCCTCTGCTGGATTACGGCTGCATAGCATATTCATCTGCCAGTTCGACAACACTAAAAGCATTAGACTCAATACACAACACAGGTATAAGACTTGCAACAGGAGCTTTCAGGTCGAGTCCAATAACTAGCCTTTATTCAGAATCTGGAGAACCTTCGTTGGATTATCGACGTCAGATGATCTGTCTTAAATTTATCGTGAGATCAAAAACTTTGAACACCCCATGCGTAAACATGTTTTTAAACAACCCTTACATGAACAAATATATACAGGAACAACCAAGGCAAAAACCACTCCTAATCCGATTCCATGAAAACACAGAAAATGCTACATTGATCAATACACCTACACATCCTTACAGAAACCTCTCAATCCCACCTTGGGGAGTAAACAACCTAAGAATTGACTTGACTATGACAAAATTTAAAAAAGCCGACGCATCATCTCAGAACTACTACAGGGCTTCATTTAACAAATTGACAAGGACTAATGGAAATTCTCCAATAATATACACGGATGGGTCCAAAACAGCAAATGGCGTGGGTGCAACTGCTGTTTTAGGAGAAAGTATATACAACATCAGCCTCCCAGTAGATGCAAGCATATATACAGCAGAGCTGCACGGCATACTTTTGGGCCTATCCAACGTACAGACTACAATACCGCACATAATACTGTGTACAGACTCCTTAAGTTGTTTACTCTCCTTAAAGAACATCTACACCACCAACCCGATCCTCGTTCAAATTTTACAAGAACTATCGAGACTAAAAGACTTACACACAATGGTAACAATGGTGTGGGTTCCTGGTCATGAGAACCTTGGAGAGACTTCAAAAGCAGACGAACAGGCAAAACTTGCTACAACTAGCCGACCACATGACCAGTACTTACTTACATCACAAGACTTACAAACAAAAATAACACACACTGTACTGAATAGATGGCAAGCAACGTGGTACTGCACACAAGATAACAACCTCAGGGAAGTAAAGTGCAGTATACAGCCATATTCGTCAGGTGAACTAAGGATAAGACGCGACGAAGTAATACTAACACGACTTAGAATCGGACATACACGACTCACCCATTCGTACCTCTTCAAAAGACACGACAATCCACTATGTGAGGCATGCAACGTACCTTTAACTGTAAAACACTTACTAACAGACTGCCTTAAAAGAGACAACTTACAGATTCCTCGAAGCCTCAGTGAACTGTTATCTGATAGGAGCCCCCACATTGATACCATACTGACATACTTAAAGACGACAAAGACATACAATAAAATATAATTATACCAAACATTACTCCCAAGTCAAAGTTTCTTATTTCAGGATAATATTCCTCAGCTATCAACTCCGCAAATATATTACTATTATTTATTATTACCGTTAAAATTATAAGTTTAATTCTGTATTTTTTTATTTTATTAATTCCTTACATATTTATTTTTTATTTTTTATTATTATTCTTTTATTCATTTCATTTTCCGTACCCTATAATTTTGTTACTGATCCTTAGCTTATAATTTATTATTTTATTTATTATATTTTATATAAATTCTTTTAGGGCAGATCACCAATGCTGTGCAGCTCTTAAAGTAAAATAAATAAATAAATAAATATTCATTTTCTACCAATAAATCGGTCATAAAATCGTTATAAATATAATGATCGAAAAAATCTTACGTACTTTACTAACAAAAATCATTAGGAAGCTGCAGTTAAAATTTGAAGTTGATCGGGCAAAAATGAAGATACCAGAGTATCGTCTGATTTGAAAATCATAGTGTTGAGAAAACGACATTAAAGTTTAATATTTTGAAACGTTCATTTTTTCCCCCAAAAACCCTATTATTATTATTATTATTATTATTATTATTAGATCAAATGTTGACGTGTAATTTTGGAAAATTGAAATAAGTGTTGAAAACATAAGCAAAATCCCATAATATACCGCTATCTTCAGTAATGCAGCTTCAACTGAACACCTTTCTGACGAACGTGCTTAGTTATATAGTTCCTGCGTGACATAAGTTTATAATATGGAGACAATATAAGAAAATGGTACATCTAGGTTTTTTTTTTTTTCTTTTTTTTGGTTTTTATTATGAGTGCTTCTTCGAAAGCGGAGCGATGGTTCTTGTTGCTGACTATTGTAAACATAAAAATTGGCCAAGTCTCAGGAGTCTTAGAGCAAACAGGAATTGTTTGTCGAGATGGCTCGTCTAAGGGAATCCAAACACCGCGTCTGCTCATGCACATGCTTCACTTATCCAGCATATTCCGTAAATAGGATTAGATATTCTATTCTTTTCCTTCCGCTTGTGCCAAACAGATGGTTACATTAAAAAAATGTATAAATAAATCTAATAGTAATTTTATTTTTACCTTCATAACAGGAGAAAATTATATCTTTCCTATTCACTAGGAAAAACCGTAAGTCATAAATCTTAGCTCGAATGATTATGAAAATGATATATCCATTAGTCGGAGAGCTAGAAACGCACTTTTCATGAAGTGTTTTATGCACCTTGAAATTTTGCTATAATGTACCTCTTGGGTAGATAAGAAGGTAAATATGTGCTGACTAGACTTACCGTGGAACACCAAGTACAGACATAGGGGAATGGTGCAAAAAGATATTGTTCAAAAATAGTTTTTTTATTCAGAAGCCAACTATCGTTAATGTGAAAAAAATGCAAATTAAGGCAATGAATTATATGTATTACAATGAATAATAATTAAGGCAGACACTTTTAAGGGTGTTAAAATGTAAATAAAAACCAAAAACCAAGTACCTAGTTTTTATTTTTAATATTTAATGAAGTGCTTTATTTACGCTGCGATCTAAACAGCGTTTTCAATAAACATAATTGAAAATAATTAGCAAGGGTCAGCCACTTTTGTGGTGTAAATTAAATTAATAAAAAACAATTAAAAATGATAATAAAAAAAATGAAAACTAGCAATGGTTTTCCCCCTAAATTTGCAAGTATAAAAACAAAAATCATTAAAACATAGTGTGTATATGCTTCTGTTATATGTATTCGTATAAATGTGTATTTCGTAGAAACTGTAAGATAGTGTCTATGTGTGGACTACCATCCGTCAACAGTTCATTCATGTCGTGTGGTACGTTTAAATTTCTTCGTTTTCTGCAATATGTTAATAAGTGGTTTTTTAAATTGGAATGAAGGGTGCATTCAACCGCGGGAGGTCATGGGCACCCAACGAAAGGAAGGTACTTCCTAAATAAATTAAAAATATATTGTTTTAATTTCATTAAATGGAAAATTGAGAATTTAATTGAAAGCATTAATTTAAAAATTAAATCTAAAAGCCTCCCACCCACTCTGTGGAACGGGCACCAGCCGAGCCCAGAACCACCGCGACACCGCCGCACTTCTCTCTTTCTAAAAATGCTTTAGCAGGGGAAACTTATCCCTTAGGGGGAACCCTCCCCCGGGAGGGCGTCCACAATCTCCAGAGCCCGGGACTGTGAAAGTCCAGAGAGTACAGCGATGTCACGGCAGGACCGAACCCGGCGGAACCCAGGCCACGGACAGGGAGAGAAGCAGCACCTCACCAAAGAGACAATGTAAATAATGCTGGTTCGCATTTACAGACCTAGATTATTCATGAATAATTTGCATTTTTATAGGGTACGTTAGAGTCAATTGAGCAATCTATGTATTAATTTCTTTAGTTGTTTTAATAAAAACGAATTAAAAATAATAAAAATAATTATGTTACAAGAAAAAAATAAAGGGACCCAGCACTAGCTCTCTCTTGGAGTCTATGATAAGACTCTTACAGGCATGAGTCGTGGGATGTGCTGGGTTTTCATAGCATGGCTTCCTTTGTACCCACCACAACCCACCATGGCTGGGACCATTCTGGTCTAGAGGCCAATGCAAGGCCCCCGGACGCCACCACACCCCTCCACCCCGAATCGCTCCTCATTCAAACTAATTTCATATTGAATTCACATTAATAAGTGTTTGTCATATTACATTGTCTGCACAGTGGTATGTCTTGTTTTGTCATCAAGTGAGAGTGAGTTAGTAGAGTGTGTCCAATTCGAAGTCTTTTAAGTACCACTTCTTCTCTTCGGCAGCTTCTATAGCTGGAGTTATATATATATATATATATTTATATATATATATATATATATATATATATATATATATATATATATATATATATATATATATATGTCCCGCCTTTTACGAGACCTCTGGACTACAAATCATACAATTATTATTGCCTGCACAGCCGTTTGTACCTACGCATAATAACTTATGTTTTATTAAATCCTACTCGTCTGTTTTCATCGATAACATCTTCAAAGGCCATTCATATATCATCCTGCTCTCTACTTCGTATAGAAAGGGCTTAAGTGTCAATTAAAGTAAAAAGCTTCAAGACTTTAGGGATTACTTTTATTTTTCTCCTTTTGCTTCATCGGATTGAATATTAAAAAGGGATTTCGCTGAAATCCGTTTACCTCTTGGGGATGTAAAATCAACAGACACTCTAGAAAAGGCCGCAAAAATATGAGAAGTCATTTAATTTGCAAATAAGCTTCTTTAAATTCCCTCCAGCTCTCTCCTTAGATATATAGCCGAGTTTGAGGCGTATTTTAATAACCCAACCCTATCCCCTTCAGTCTTTCTCCTCTCTTACTAATTTATATTTTGAGATCCTTAAGAGTTTTGGAGGATGAATTGTTTCGAGGTGAATGGAATATTTAGTGAAGGAATTTCTTACCACTAAGTATTCCATTTATTTATTCGCACTTCGGCTTATTTCTACTTTTCATTGAAATGGAACGGATCTTTGCATTTTTTCACAAATATTGAAAATGTTTTAATCAATATATTTCCCAGTTTCAAAAACTTTGAAGTTGCTGGCAGAGAAGGAAGATCTTCAGGTCAATGAAAAAACGTCTAGTTCCTTCACAACAGTTTATTTCCACGCTGAGCGCTTTCGGTAGCTCTTGCTACCATCCTCAGAACTATAATGAGTTCAGCTTCACTGCTGAGGGCTGACTCAGCCCTCAGCAGTGAAGCTGAACTCATTATAGTTCTGAGAATGGTAGCAAGAGCTACCGAAAGCGCTCAGCGTGGAAATAAACTGTTGTGAAGGAACTAGACGTTTTTTCATTGACCTGATATTTCCCAGTATATAAATTTTTTAAATTTTTTTATTTGTATATTTGAAATCTGCACATAAATAATAAGTACAATCTTCAAGTTTGTTGTCACAGATAATATACAAGTTGGTTAAAACAGTAAAATTAAAACAAAATAAAAATAATAAAGTACTTGGAAGAAGCCAACCATCGTTGGTACTTCCAGAAGCGGGTAAACAATTATTTCAACGATCACAATACGATCAGCAAGGTAAGTTTATCTCGGGGCCACAGTCTTTTAAGCCGCCTGGGAGGATTGTCTCGGTGGGATTGGGAAGATAAGGATAGACCTTCCGGATTAGGGATGGTGAGACAACTTAGAGTGAAACGTTTTGAAAATAGGCACACTTATTTGTATTATGTGGAGGCGAGATTGGCTCAGTGCTAGAGAAATCGACTAATATTCTGGAGGACGTTTGTTCGAAATTCGTGCTCGCACTAAAGATCGAGTGACACTAAAGGCGTTTGATCGGGTGACAGTGCGAGCGCAAGAAATTCCTACAGTTTCATTTTTAGACGTGCAAGTTTAAGTGCCAGACACTTCCGCAGCCTGCTAGCGAATCATTTGCAATAGTAGTCCCGACACTGCTGTCCAGTCCGTTTACACAATGCCATTTTTGACTGTCGGACAGAAAACTCGCGCAACTTCTCGCCCGTGTACACGTACCTGTGGGATAATGTCCTGTTCAAACATCAACGGCCTTTCCAGCAAATGGATTTTTTTGTTCCCTATCCTACTCTGGATTAATCTGCAATTTATAAGGAAGGTATATATAGATAAATATATCACAGGTAATCCCCCAAGATTAGAAATGTTTTTATCAGCTCTAGATAAGGATTTAGACAATGCAGTATATAAATATTTAGCGAGAGTTTTAAAGCTCAGGATATTTTTACTTGAATAAACATCTCGCATATAACTGTCCATTAGTGTAGTACTATAAGTTTAAAACATATTTTTATCATATTTTTTTTCTTGTCTGGGTATTATTTTTTATTTATTTATTTATTGACGAGCATCTGCTACCTAGGCTCTATATATTTTCTGGTTAATCAAAAATATATATGATACTAGCTGTTACCCGGTGTGCCATGCTACATCTACTTTATATTAAATAGGTGTTACCGGGTTTGGCATGCTACACATGTTTCATATTAAATACCTGTTACCCAGCATGTCATGGTACTCCTACTTTATATTATATATTAAAATGAATGATTATATGACACTTGTTCAAATTATGAGAAAGTAAGTTTATAAGTTGAGAGCTCAGTTAAAAAAATTATTTTTCAAATTTTCACTGAATGTGGGATGGAAAATAAATTAACCCTTATTTTAAAAAGTATACTGGAATCATGTAATAGAGGTACCACTTTAAAGAAAATCCTAACCAAACTATAATTTTTTTAAAGAAAATAATGTGTGGTCCATATATAAATATATATTAAAAAATAGCAACAAAATGAAGCATTTAATTAAGGTTATACTTACTTAGTTATAAGTTTTAATCTAGTATAATTGAAACTATTCTTTATTTGTATTGTTTTTGTTTCTTTAAATATAATATTACTAGTGATGATTAGATAGTTAGCCGTCGAGGTGATAAGTAAAGATGGAATGGTTGGGATTCGGCTAAATAAACCTCAATATGATTTTGTTTTAAAAAATCTATATTTCGGACGTTTCGGCTACTGATTGGTAGCCTTCGTCAGCTAAAATTACAAAAAAAGAAATTAATACAGAAACCAAAAAAAGTTTATAATTGTGATAGGTAACAGACCTAAAAATACAATTAACTTATAAAAGAACATATCGTCTTAAATTCTTAGAATGAAAAAGTTAATAGGTACAATAATTGATTTTAATAGTAATTAGTAACATTAATTGATTTTACAAAGAAATATGAAACTACAAACCAATGACAAATATAGTAGGTAGTAGTAGGTATATATATACAAATATAGTAGCTAGGTTAGTATCTTATTTCTTTGTAAAATTTATTAATGTTACTATTAGCTACTATATTTGTCATTGGTATGTAGTTTCTTATTTATTTGTAAAATCAATTAATGTTACTAATTACTATTAAAATCAATTATTGTACCTATTTACTTTTTCATTCTACTCATTCTAAGAATTTAAGACGATATGTTCTTCTATAAGTTAATTGTATTTTTAGTTCTGTAACCTATCGCAATTATAAACTTTTTTTGGTTTCTTTATTAATTTCTTTTTTTGTCATTTTAGCTGACGAAGGCTACCAATGAGTAGCCGAAACGTCCGAAATATAGATTTTTTAAAACAAAATCATATTGAGGTTTATTTAGCCGAATCCCAACCATTCCATCTTTAGTTATAATATTAATATGTTATGTTCTATACCTTTTCATGTAATAATCTGTAACTAAGGTTTTTCTTTCTATGATTGAAAAAGTAATTGATGCAGGATTTATGTTAATTGAGCCAAAAGGAAAGTATTAAAAACTTTTTGTTCCAAATAAACTCACATTTTGTTGTTGACATTTTCCGTTATATTAAAGCTTCTCTTTCAAATCTTAAGGTTTATGAGCTCTTCTTTAAGGATAGCCCTTTTGTCATAGGAAATAGGGGTATCTATGAAAAACAAATTTAGATATTTTTGTTGCAGCTATAGACAACAATGAATTAATGCTATTTGGGAATTTCAATAAGGACTTATACTAAATAAATTAATGGGGGATTAATTTGATTTGGCGAGGGGTCGAGGTTAGCTCAGTGGTAGAGCACTGGACTAATAAACTGGAGCACCTGAGATCGAATCTCGAGCAAACAATAAAGATTTTTTCTTCTAATGTCTTCGTTCTTGGGTTGATTTTGGCCTCACTGGCAGTCCCTAGGCCAACCCAGCCTTTAATAAATTTAGCAATGGATACCCTGGGTGCTAATGGCTTGAGGTGTCGAAGCAGCCTAGGGGAAAATCAGGCGGCTGGAGCATAGTACTGACCACACTTTCTCCCTAGTGTGCTGTACAGTCATGAATCAGATTCCTCTATAGTATCTGCCACTTAGGGTCCTTTTTTTTTTGATTTTGCAACAATATGTTGCTCAAATTGCAAGCGTATTTAAATAATGGAGTAGTCAGAGGATATAAATATCTCAGACAAAAGAAAGCAGATATAAAAATATAATAAAACTGCTGGGTGTAAATATGTCAATAATAAAGAGGCTTAGCATATTTAGATTAATAGAAAATTGCATGGAAAATTCAATTCACCTGGGGGGGGGATAAATGAAAGAATTCATTTTAATAAGAAGGAAATGGTTTAAAGACAATTCCATGACAGCAAATTAAAATGATATAAATTTAAATATTAAAAGTGAAATTAAGTTAGGCTTGCGATGGACAGAACGTTATGAAACAATAAAAATGATATAAAACTCCATGGTTGCTGCCTTCTCCTTAATGGAACATATTTTTTTAAAGGTTCTAAGATTGAGGGCTTGGAGGAATAATTTATGATAATAAAGTAAATATTTTTGGTACAAATCTAGAAGAGAATGTAATTGATTCCTTCTGGAAGTTATTCATAATGGGTATTACTACCATATTTTTTAAAATTAAATGTGCCTTTTTATAATTAAAATTGTTGAGATAAGAAATTATTTAAAAGTAGTAAAAGTGTGGGAGATTCATAAAAGCATGTCAAGTTCATATTCATTCATTTATTACACACACAAACAGCAAGATGTACATCACTTTACATTATAAATTGTATAGCCGACAAAAATGTTCCTCCCTAAGGCAGGACGTATGAACAATATATGAAATATAAAATATCAAATTTAACATATTTCTGAATTTCTCAAATGTTTCTTTACACAATGAGTTTGTAAGCATGTCTCCAATATATTCATTTGACTCAAATGTTAGACAACTCCATTTTTTTTCAATTAAAAAAAAAATGGAGTTGTCCAACTTTGATACCAATCTCCTCAAATATACACTTCCGAATTGATTTTACCATTTAAGAATGCAGTCGCTATGTCCAACTGGTAAACATTTTGCATTTACAACTTTCTTATTTTCAACTAAATCCCAAGTATTATTTTGTTTAAAACTATACATTTGTATTTATCCAAGGCTTTCATCTAAAAATTAATCAAGTCCGGTTCCTTTTCTTCATTAAAATTTTTCATCAGTTCCCACTAACCTAACTATTAACTAATCATCATCATCAACATGCATAGTGACTATGATTTTATTATTCAAAAGTACTCCCGAGCTTCACTATAACGGATTAAAATGCAAATATTCACCTTCTTACCCCATTTAAAAGTAGTTATTTGTTCTGGTTTCTTAAGAACAACTTTACTACCATATAAACGTAACTTAGAAACATCTGGTTTCTTTCCAAATATATTTTACAGGATGTTTTATGCTCAATGGTTTTAGCTAAAGTGCGATTTTTCAAATAAGTTGCTCCACAAACAATTTTAGGCCAAAACTTTTTTACAACAATAGATTCTGCCAGTAAACAATGACATATATTCATAATTGTTCTAAAAAATTGGTCAGCAGTTCTCTTTAATTTGTGAATGGGTAATACTGAAGGAGAGTGTCCTCAGCACCGATTTTATTCAAAATTTGCACTATAACGTATTTTGATGCACTAAACACGAATCCGTTGGAAAAAAAAGTTGCTCGCAACTAGGAAAGAAGTTATTAAGCACTAAAGTTCACTGTTATGGAGGTTATAAAAGACGGGGTAAACAGCTTATATGTAAACACGCACCTGCGCAATAGTCCTTAATGACGAAGTGTAATTGAAATTTAGACTCACCTGTGGTAGCTGACTTGGTCGTAAACTGTCGCTTTTGGGCATACGTGCTATGCGTTTCCGCTCGCTCCGCTCGCTCAAGAAAACATCAAAACCCCTAGTCAATCCAACTCGCAGAAATGAAAAGAATTCTATGCCTAAAAGTCGTCCAAGGCAGTCTTCCCTAACCTTCATAACAGTGAACTTTTTTTAAAAATAACTTCTTTCCTAGTTTCGAGCAACTTTTTTTTTCAACGGATTCGTGTTTAGTGCATCAAAATACGTTATAGTGCAAACTTTGAAGAAAATCGGTGCTGAGGACACTCTCCTTCAGTTTTACCTTGTGAATGTATGAGGGCATGGATAAATTTAGATACTCTTATTCTTTGTAAAAGCATAAATCATACTATTTAAATATTCCTTACCATTGTCACATCTCATAATTTTAATTCTCTTATTGGTTAATTTTCCAAGCAATTAAACACTTCTATATTCTATATTAACACCATGTATGGCATAACTAAAAGATGAAAATAGACAAACAAAGGTTAAAACTGAAATGTTTTAAAACACAGTTTTAACGAAATGTTTCGAAAAAGATTTGTTAAAAACATAAACCGTTTAAATGTATTTGCAAGCTTTTACTAAGCAAATGCATGTGATAAAACGGAGGCATAAATTAATTATTAAAGGCATAGTTTTTAATAAGCAATAAAATAGCATAGTAACAAAAATAGTAAACAAAGGGAATGGAAGTTAAACTTATAGTTCTACTTACTTGACTTACTTAAGGTTATAAGATAAATGAAAACACCAAACTTAAAAAAGTTTGATACAGACACTTTTGCAAACTTTATGAAGTTTGATTAACGCACGTTTGAAAACTTAAAAAGTTTGCAGACACTTAAAAATGTTTCATGAAACTTAAAAAGTTAGATGTATGAATGTTAGATATAAACACTAAGGCTAAAAAAAGAAAAAATGTTCAAGCTTAAAACGCAAATGTTTTATAGCAAAAGAAAAATGGCTTCTAAGCCCAGTGTTGTCCTACAGAAATAAATTTATGTTATACGATATATTTACTTTTTATTACTTTAAGATAGACTTAAAAGGTAGACTTAAAAAATGTTCAAACTTAAAAAACTTCAAAGTTAAAAAAGTTTGATACACACGTTTGCAAACGTAATGTAATTTAAATTGTAATTTGTAATTAAACAAACAAAGGTTAAAACTGAAATGTTTTAAAACAAAGTTTTAACGAAATGTTCAAAAAAGATTTGTTAAAAACTTAAACCGTTTAAATGTATTTGCAAGCTTAATTCTGTCGCAAAACTGAATAACATCTAGGAGCCCAGTGTTGCCTTACTTGATATATACTTCTTAAACAGAAATATGATTTTTCTCCAAATTCTGAGAATATAAGGCTATTTTGAGAATAGGTAAAACTTTAAAAGAAGTTAAAATAAAACTTTAAAAATAAGTATAACTTAAAAAAAGTAAAACAAAAACAAAAAGAAAGTAAAACTTAAAAAAAAAATGAGTTTTGTTGGCTTGCTAATTTCCATCTATATTGCCGTTCTTCTTTGAAGAAGTTGCAACACTGGAAGAAAATGGCTATTTCGGAGAATTTACTCCTTCATAAATGACATTTTCGAAGGCGTAACTCCCGAACTGTGAATCCTAGAAGATTTTGAGCTAGACTACGAGATTTCCCGGATCAAGACGTATCTATGTGCGAAGTTTGATCAATATCAGTCAAACGATGTGGATTTGTATAAGGAACAAACAAACAGAAAAACAGACAGAACACGTGATTTTTATATATATAGATGATATATGATGATATGATTATTAATTTTATTATTCCTTTCATTTTATTACTATGAATAAAAAAGGCATAAAACTTTTGTTTTGTATTGTGGAAATTGTATTTTTTTATTAACCCAATAAAACATAATAATATTACTTTTATTATTATTGTGTAATTTCTACAGGTTACGTCTTCTTTATATAAATAAATTAGCAAAATATCAGTTACAAAATTCATGGAGTTCCTGTATTAGAAGCGAATATAAATTATTTTGTTGTTTTTTTAGAATTTTCTTATTTCAAGTGAAGACAACTATACTAATTTTGCTATAATCTAGAATTATATTATCCGAAACCTCTGTTTTATGTAATATACCACTAACATTATATTTTGGTGGACAAAAGGGACGGATTGAAATACAGATAAGGAAGAAGAGTGATTGTTTTGAGAAAGTTTTGCTCCCATTGATCCTCAAAATCCGTATAAATACATTATAACAGAAGGATGAAAAAAATCCAAAATTTCCAGAGGTGTTTTATTTTGCAGATCGTTTTTAAGGGACTAAGCCACATTTTCAATGCCCTGTGGCACAATACCTTAATTATAAACAAGTTCAATTTAAAAAAAAAAAAAACATTGAAATAACAATAATTTTTTTTTAAATAGTTGTTGAAGGAGAATAAAACATTTTTGCTATTCTTTACATATATTTATTTATCAAAATTCAATATATAATGGACTAGCTGTTACACAGTGTGCCATGCTACACCAACTTTACATTATATAGTTGTAAGGAACAAACATACAGCTGGTAGATTTTTTTCACCTTGCCTATGACACTTCCCGTATCAAGACCTACCTATGTTCTAAGTTTGGTCAAAATCGGTCAAACGGTGTGGATTTGAATAAAGAAAAAACAGATAGACAGAAAGCTGACAGATGATTTTGACCAAGCCTATGACACTCCCCGTATCAACCCCTACCTGTGTGCCAAGATTGGTCAAAATCGCTAAAAAGCTGTGGATTTATATGAGGAACAAATTGAATGGCTTTTTCTTTTTTTGTTCCACAATATAGTATCCTTATACTGTGGGAGTTCATTTAGGTTCTGCAGGTTCCATCTTCCAATACTGCCTGCATTACAATCAAAGTAATATACTTTTTTTAAAATATATTTTTAAGTATAATAATAATAATAATAATAATATTAAAATAGAGAAATATGAGAGCGTAATGATAACAACTATAATAATAATACAAATAAAAATAGTAACAATAATATTGAAAAAGAAACAAAATATAATATCAAAATTAAAAAATAATTGAAAGAAATACAAAAAAATGAATGAATATAAATGAATCAAATAAAATAAAATAACAGATTAATGAAAAGAAAACGTCCGTTCTTGCAATGGCTTATTCTTGCGATTGTTAAAACAAAATTCAATCAGAATTGTGGTCATGAGAAACTGCTCAATTATTTACAGCAGCATTATTTTTCAAAAACAAATGCACTACTTTTCTCATTTGTTCTGATACTAAACATAAAGGTATGAATTCTGTATACGCACTTTTGATAAGATTATATGATATAATAATAAAAAATAATGATTTGTCAAAATGAAATTATTTACAGTGATAATCCATCGTCTCAGTTTAAAAATAAATATATGTCAAGATTGCGTTACATACATTCAGAAAAATTTCACAAAAAGTTTTAGCAGAAATATTTTACTACAGCTCATGACAAACGTGTAGTAGATAGGGTGGGAGAAAGAGTAAAATCTTTGGTCTCTATTGGAAGTTATGAGCAAATCTGAAACTAAAAATGTAAAAAACTCAGTAAAGTTTGCTAATGTTGCATCTATGCACAAACATATTGCATTGTAGTGTTTGCATATTGACAAACACTACAATTCTCCGTATGAGCCAAGTAGATATTGAGCCTGCTATAAGTTCGGACAGCCCATGGGTTACTGTTAAAGACATAGTTTTTATTAAGCAAATGCATGTGATAAAATGCAATTCGCAAATCAAAAATTCAACTATGGAAAACAAACTGAAACCAGCAAGTTAAAAAATCAAAAACTTAATATTTCAAATTTTAATGTTAGTTACTGGTGTGCAGTTACATGTGATAAAAATTAAGTTGTATTTCATTTTATATTGCCCAGCAAACCCTTCACTGAAGTAATGAACGTTTTGTACATGTAGGTAGTTTTCATTCTGAATAGCTTTCGGTTATTTTTTATAGTTTTTAAAATTAAATCGCTGTACTATAAAAAATAATATATTGAGAGGAGATCGTTGACCGTAGATGATGCAAGGTAGGGATTGTCGGGGTTCGGTCACTGCTGCTTAATAAAACTACATTTTATCGTAAAAATGGTTTCATTGTGCCGACGTTTCGGCTTGAACTTCATGCCTTCATCAGGGCTGTAAAAAACAAGTAGGACGGATGTAATACTGAAATATACATATATATATATATATATATATATATATATATATATATATATATATATATATATGCCTACATACACACATACATATATGGAAAAAGACAAAAACATAATATATAGAAGAACAATGTGCTCTAGAAGTGCTTAGATTATGAGGAGAACAGATATAAGAATAACAGATTACATTAGAATAGATATAAAAATAACAAGATGGGCTTATCGATGGGAAGATTGAGAACTATACATTCCCCACTCTAAAACTAGGACTATCGACGTAGAACAAACTAAAAACACTTATATATATGTATATTTCAGTATTACATCCATCCTACTTGTTTTTTACAGCCCTGATGAAGGCTTGAAGTTCAAGCCGAAACGTCGGCACAATAAAACCATTTTTACGATAAAATGTAGTTTTTTTAAGTAGCAGTGACCGAACCCCGACAATCCCTACCTTGAAAAAATAATATATTGTTAGCTAAAATTTTAATTGAACACTTTTTTTTATTTAACGGGGGAAAAAAATTAAAGAGTGAAAAAAATCATAAATTTTATTTTTTCATGTGATAGTGTATACCTTTTAGAATAATAATAAAAAAATATATTAGTGATTTTCTTTTTATCGTTTGATGATATTCCACGTAGTGTGGAACGCCATATTTAATTTTTACAAAATGCATTTTAACACTTCAGGATTTTTTCAGAACATTTGTAATGACTTTATGCTCATATTATTTTTTTTTCTGGCTTCCATATTTATAGATATAATTTATATTCTAGAACTAAGTGCACTTCCTTTGTCCAATCGATGATAACTGCAAAATTTGAAATACTTTAGCAGAGCATAAAATTAAACTATTTGAGATTGAGAAAAACTATTTTATATTCTTACTTATACCCATGAAAGGAATAAACATGCCAAGTTTCATTAAAATCTGAGATTATTGGTGTCAAATCCTATTTTTGTGGGTTGATTTGACATGGAATGACCCAAATGTTTAAATATCATTTCAGACATAGATGATTTTAGGTGGTACGTTAAAGAACTAAAAGTATTTAAATTATTAAAGTTCTGTGCAGGTTAATGGGTTAATGTTGAAGACATAGTTTATGTTAAGCAAATGCATGAGATAAAATGCAATTTGCAAATAAAAAAAAATCAGCTATGGGAAACAAACGGGAAACTCCAAATAAACAGATCAAATACTTAATATTTCAAATTACTTACTAATATATGATATTAATCCAAAATCTGAGAATATAAGGTTATAATTTAGATAATCACAACATTTTTGTACGTTACATGTAGATGATTTTAGGTGGTACGTTAAAGAACAAAAAGTATTTAAATTATTAAAGTTCTGTGCAGGTTAATGGGTTAATGTTGAAGACATAGTTTATGTTAAGCAAATGCATGAGATAATATGCAATTCACAAATACAAAAAAATTAACTATGGAAAACAAACGGGAAACTCCAAATCAACAGATCAAATACTTAATATTTCAAATTACTTACTAATATATGATATTAATCCAAAATCTGAGAATATAAGGTTATAATTTAGATAATCACAACATTTTTGTACGTTACATATAGATGATTTTAGGTGGTACGGTAAAGAACTAAAAGTATTGAAATTATTAAAGTTCTGTACAGATCCATGGGTTAATGTTGAAGGCATAGTTTATGTTAAGCAAATGCATGAGATAAAATGCAATTTGCAAATAAAAAATAATCAGCTATGGGAAACAAACGGGAACCTGCAAGTCCACAGATCAATAACTTAATATTTCAAATTACTTACTAATATATGATATTAGTCCAAATTCTCAGAATATTTTGTGGTTTTGTCCGCAAAAGAAAAACCTTTCGCAAAAAAAAAGAAAAAAAAAAGTTTTGTTGGCTTGGTAATCTCTACCTAGGCAACACTGGAAAGAAAATGGCAACTGGACAGTCAAGAGATCAAAAACTTAATATTGCAAATTATTTATTAATATATATTAGTCAATATTCTAAGAATATAAGGCTATAATTTAGAAAATCACAAACATTTTGGTAAAACTAAAAGGTTTTTGAAGTTAGATAAACACACCAGAATTAAAAAAAAAATGGTTAATGGCGTCTAGGAACCCAGTGTTGTCCTACATACATCTTGATCAGAAATTAAGAAAATTGAACTTATATGATAATATATGTCCAAATTCTGAGAAAATAAGGCTATAATTTAGGTAAACATACAAAGGCTTAAACTGAAAAGTTTTGTTCCCAAAAGAAAATTTGTTCACAATAAAAGAAGAATGTTTTGTTGGCTTGCTAATCTCCACCTAGGCAATTCACCTAGGCAACACTGGAAAGAAAATGGCTATTTCTGACAATTCATTCTTCTATATTTGACAGTTTCGAACTCGTTACTCCCGAACTGTGAAGCCTAGAAGATTTTGAGCTAGCCTAGGAGATTTCCCGTATCAAGAAGTACATGTGTGCCAAGTTTGGTCCAAATTGGTCAAACGGTGTGGATTTGTATAAAGACAGACAAACTTACAGGTGATTTTTATATATATAGATTAAGTATATTTTTGCGGTCAACAAAATTATAATTATTTAAAAAACAACCGAATTTATTTTAACCGAATTATATATGCTCCAGTCCAGGACGAGCAGTAGAAGTCAACTTCGAGTTAAAGTTTTCCGCAGGCCGAGGAGTACGGTACACGCGGACGAGTTAACTCGTCAGGATGCCCTAAAGGGCGCCATAATAATATTTCTATAGTTTAGAGTTATTATTGTAGAACATTATTATTATTGTTGATACCGATTGAAGAGTGAGCCTAGGGATGGTCTGGGATCCCCAACTCCAACCCTCGGACGTCGACACTAGTAGACAGAGTCATATTAAGTACGCGTCCGAGTCTTGAATTTGGGTTTTTCGAAACACGAGTCGAGGCCTCTATTACTGAGCCTAATTCGCCCCTTACACACACACACACACATGTATACATACATATATATATATATATATATATATATATATATATATATATATATATATATACATGTAAGAAGTTATATCGATTTAAATTATCTTAGAAGTGCACCAAATTAAAAAAATAATATAATCTAGACCATTTGTGCCATCGATCATTTGTCTGAGTGCTGCCTTTAATATATTATAGAAAATAAATTGTGTTCAGGGTTTAGATTACAGTTCTTTACTTCCCTCGTATTTTTTTCAGTTAATTGTTTTCACTTGAGCATAGATAAATGGAGGCTGGGCGGAGGGTCGTTTCTCTTATCCTGCTTTGTTAGAACTTAAGCAATTTGTCAAAATTAAGACGTGAAAAATGACTTATGCAATTAAAAAGTTTTCTTGATTTTTAATTTTTTTTTTTTTTGACTATCGAAGAATATTCACGTACAATATATCAGGAAATATTTGTGACATTCATGAACAAATTAATCAAATATACTGTTAATCAGTGAAAACGTTACTTTTCTATTTCATTACTATAATTCTTCATAGTAACATGTGTCGAGTCTTTGCCATTTCTTTAGGATCAGTATATATATATATATATATATATATATATATATATATAAATTGGAACAGCTGCCCATCGGAAATCGTGTTCTGCATCGCTATCGATTGCATCTTTGTCTGCCAACAAGGTAGGAATAGTAAAACCATATCTAGAATTTAGATAGGTAAGATCTTGAGGTGGATTTGTTGAACATTTCCCACATACTGAACTGAATGTGGAAAATCTATTCAAATAAAGTGAAAGAAATTTGAACTAATTCCTTTCACTTCTAAGACAAATTCAACAAATACTAGTAATGTATCTAATACCTGCGAGGTACATGATTGATGACGAGAACATGAACGGATCTAATGAATGAGAAATAAAATAGTATATATTCAAAAAAAACAAAAAGAGGGCTACTGAAAACGCGAAGTGCCGTCCAGAGCGTATAGCCTTCAGTTAAAATATGGAGGCATAAATAAGGACGAGGTGTAAATCATATGGAGTAAGTTGGTTATTCCAGCAATAAACATCATAGGAGGAGTTGGAACCACCAGGCTGGGGTAATGGATTAACACCTCTGAGTAATTGCATGTATTCGGTAGAGTGCTTTTACAACAAGTATCTAACGATTTATCATAAATTAAATGTTAATTTAACAAAATGTTCTTCTCCTGAGCCGAAACATTTAACTTCCACAAAACATGAGTTCAGATAAGACCAAATAGTTTGTGAAATGACCTTCTAAAATAAAAATGAGTTTTTATTGCTAATATTTCGGCTTGAATTTTAAACCCTTGTTTCAAGCCTTGCTATGTTGATGATATGTTTTCATTCATATAACATCTCTTAGTACTTACGTATTAGCTTCAGCAGGTTAGATAAGTGGTTCTCGTTTAGTGATCTGGATCATCATCGCATTCAATTAAAAGACCATTTATTAATATTATCAACGAGTTGGGTGGACTAGAGTAGAGTTTCGACTTAACCTTAAGGAAAAGCGTAGCACTTATGTTAATGGAATGATTGCTATACGTTTCCGCTCGCTCAAGGTTATATCGAAACTCTAGTCAATCCAACTCTGTGTTAATAAAGATCACTGGTTTTTCGGCGTAATTCAAAGCTTTATTACAAAATGTAAAAATATTTCATATTTAAGTTAAAAGAAATCTTATTGTTATGTATCGAATGCTTGAGTTAAAACTAATACCTAACAGATGTTAAGTCCCTGGTGCTTTGTCCTAATTTCATGACAGTTGAACCTCGTTTATCTATATTACCCAGTGCTCTATGTTGTGAGTTGGATTGACTAGAGTTTCGATAAAACCTCGAACAAGTGGGAACGCATAGGCATAGCAATAATGCCGTTGACATAAGTGCTACGCGTTTCCTCAAGGTTATATCGAAACTCGTTGATGATGATCCAGATCACTGAACGGGAACCGCTTCTCTAACCTTTTGAAGCTAATAAGTATGTACCGGTCTCTTTAAAAGTAGATATTTCAATTAAAACTAAAAATATTGTAAATACTAATAGTAAATATAAAACGAAGGTGCATTTTGTGGATATAATCAACCCGTTTCATAAAATACAAAATCTGCAACAAAAAATATCTGTCTGCATTTATGTTCTATGAAATTTAGTCAGCCATTTAAAGAACTAACATTTTAAAAATTTGAAGCATGGTTTTCTCTGAAAAAAGTTGTCTTTAAACCATCTGGAAATTTATACCTAAACCTATTTTTTAGTAAATTTATTACTTTTAGGAATAATTACCTTCCACGTACTATAATTATATAATACATCAACAATAGAATTTACATACATTAGTTATCATAAGTGTGTTAACTATAGACCAATTTTCAGGGTCCTCAGTCGTTATTACCCACCCAGAATCAAAATTCAGCTTTTTTTTCCAGTATTCGCTATCGAAGAATGTTGAACAGGGTTTTGTTTAAAATAAAACAGTTCACCGGGAAGCATAAAAGCAAAACTACCTAAACACTACAACTTTTTTTGCATGTATTTCGGTAGGAGGATCCTGAGCGTTAAAAAGCTTGAACTTTCATTGTAGAATAAGTAATTCCGCACAAAATTTGAACAGTTTTGTCGATTAAAAAGCACAAACACAAAAATATGTACATATACAAATGAAAGACCGTTTTTTTTTGCCATTTGCAGATTATGAAATTTTTTCCGTCATCAATTGTGTACGTATTGCTTTAGAAGATCGAAATTATTTCTACGGATCTTATCACTTTGTTCCACATGTTGCTCCAGCCCTGGAACATTATAATTTCGGCGGCTTGAAGTTCCCGCTGAATTTTAGCTCTATTGAGGGTCGTTAGGGAAACGCTTTCCGAGTTGGTTACCAGAATCCCCTTAGCCGCCCAGCTTTGGGGACTGCGGTGCTGGGTTCCACCCACAGCTTTGTGGTAGAAATACCCTTATTTATTATTTTAATCTAATTCAGTTTTCTTCTCTTACTGTACAATTCATAGTTAAATATGTTTTTAATTCACTTCCAATATTTATATTACATTATTCACAAAACTATGCATATTGAAGTATACGAAAAATTCCCAAATAACCATAATGAGTTATTTCACCAGTTAAATATTTAAAATGATATTATAATATAACATAAGCTGCAGTGCCCCTTTTATTTTTTCTTCTTTTTTAAATACTAGTGTATTTGATTGTTTTGCCTACTTTTTCTCAATACTTTTTTTTTCTTTTTTTTTAAGGCAAATCAACCAAGTGGGTCATTTTTGCTTACTACTTATTTAATTATATTTTCAATTATTTATTTTGTATCACACCGTTTGTTATCATTGACAAATTAAAGAAAACACGAAAGTTGCGGAATTTCTTTTTCATTGTGTGCGGAATTTCTTTTGTGTGTAACTAAACCTCGTGTAACGTTATAACTAACTAGACAAACTGCTAAGTTGTAATAGCAAAGATGCCTATAAAAAGTAAACCAAATCTGTTCATTAGAAGTAGCAGTTTTGTGTTTAATAACCTCATATTTGTTGACAACACATTGAATAAAAAAAGAAAGTAGCAGTTCAATCAGTGTTATATTTGAATGGAATTAAGCTGCCAAACCGGCTCGGGCATTGTTTGTTACTTGTACTATTAGGAGCACTATATTTGGACACAGTATCCAGTTTATGTGGTACATTGGACCAGCTATTGTTTACAAAAAAAGAGCAAAACTATTCATTTTTCCTTTTTTTAATATAGGTTTTATTTTAAGCAAAGTATTCAGGAATTCAGTGCACACAAGCTACCTTCTGAGGACTGTCTATAGTTATGCAGCTCCTGCGCGACGGAAGTTTTAGCGCGGTTCCTCCCTCCGTCCATAGGAAGGAACCCCGCTTATAAGGTTGACCTCATGACGCAATCCGGAAGTGCGGACGAGAACATTTTACGTTTCAGAATCCTTTGAAAACGAAAATAACGGTGGCTCAAATTCGCATATATATAAATATATATATGTATGTATATGTATATATATTTATATACATATATATATATATATATATATATATATATATATATATATATATATATATATATATATGGATACATATTGGCTACCACTGCTGGAGAAAAATGCCGTTCCATCCAAAAATACTATCCCAGCGACGAAAAATAACATCAAACATATAAAACCTTACGGCGAGGAAAATAGAAGCAGGAGAAAAAAAAAAAGACGCAATACCATCAGCGCTACCAACGGACAGAATCCCAACTACACCAGGGAGCTTCAACATCATTGGTCCGCCAATACTGGGGCTAGAGAGGAGAAAAGGCGCCCTGATCGAGAAAAATGTCGTTCCCTTGGCTACCACCGAGGAAGAAACATCAAGTTCATACCCATCGAAATATTCCAGGAAGAAGTGAGAAGGAGTACCACCGCTGGAGAAAAATGCCGTTCCATCCAAAAATACTATCCCAGCGACGAAAAATAACATCAAACACATATATATATATATATATATATATATATATATATATATATATATATATATATATGTATATATATATATATATATATATATATATATATATATATATATATATATATATTTGTCTGTTTGCTCCCTAGTTCAGTGAATAATGGTCCAATTTTTATGAAATTTGGTAGAAAAATCTTTGGTCTAATTTGAAAGGTCTTAACCTGCAGAATCTGTCCACCGGAACATGGTTTTTGGAGCGCAATTTGCGCGGTTTCTTGACCTAGTAATAAGAATGAAACCATTTTTTAACTTTTACCGTTTTCACAAGAAGTGGAAAAATAATTGTCGAAGAAAGTTTTTGGTTAGAGTACTTAGAGTCATGGGATTAGGTTAAAATAGTTTCTGAATGTTTAAAATTCATATAAACAAAGATGTTTAAATTTTGGTTACGTTTGGAGTTAAGGAAGGATTATAATAAAATATTTTATTAATAGATTTGAAAAGTACTGGGAACTTCGTATATTTTCCTTAATATCCCGAAAACGGTTGGGAATCTTGGTAAACGGAAGGTAATCATTCGAAAGCTTACTAAATTCTCTACAAAAAATGTTCTAAAAGAATTTTCGATGGGACAGTCACATTTAAAAAAAAAAAGTCCTTAGAACTTTGAAGTAGTTGGTTTATCTTGTTTGAACTGTTCTGTTTGTCTGCTTTTATTTCTTGGTATTTTTGTAAAACTCAGAACGTTGTTTTCCTATTTACCTCACTTTTTAATGTTTTTTTTTTAACCCTCGGTCGGTTGCAACTGTGCAAAAAAAGTTTTTTTTTGGGAACCCTACTTAAACAATGAAAGGGTTGTTCCCCACCATAGTACCTGTTTACCTGCGAAAGGTCTGTCAAACTGCCTACAGTAGTTCACCCCACGCCCTCGCTGGGAGCGGATATTGTTCTTGTGTGCCAAATTTGTACATTGCGACCTAACTCGTCCCAATTTTGAAGGTCGGAATTTTTAACTTTTTAGCCTTGCGCCTTTCTCTAATTGTTATGTATGTCAAGTTATGTGAGAGATTTTTTAGATTTAAGAAGTAATGAGGGCGTTTTAGGAGATGTGCATAATTTACACATTGCGACAGAACTCGTGAATTAGAAAACTAATTTTTAATTATCACTTCTTTTCTCTAGTTTTTCTACAAAATGGAGAAACAGTGGTTTGATATAAGAAAGGAAAAGGATTTGGAAGAGATAAAAAAACTTTTGGGGGCTGAAGATGATGATCCTGCACAAACTGAAGATTTAGGAGAAGAGAGTGACGTAGCTTCAGAAGATGGAATTGAGGAGAAATTGGATGATACATCGACTGAACAGAAGCACACTGATGCAAGTGAAGACGAAGAGGCATGTGACAATGAAGAAGAAAGTAGCCCTTTTGTTGTTGGAAAGGATAAACAAACAAAATGGACAAGAAGACCACCGAGTAAATTATACACGGTTATTATTATTATTATATCATCACTCGCCTTCCAGGAGTCATACGAGCAGCAAGACAGGCCAAAATCCCGGTAGAGCAATTTGCACCAAACACTCTAAAACGGTCTGCGAAGAGTGCCAAATTGCAATAACCCCAATTTCTTCGGAGACCCGTCAAACAAATGATTCAGAGGAAGAATTTCTTTAGTGGGATGCAAATGAAGAGACAAAGTGTTTTTATTATTTAATTAGAACGTTAAGATCACAATTTACTTTGTATTCCAATAAACATATCGTAATGGGTCATAAAAAGTGTTTTTTACAATTATTGTGTTTTGGCTATTAAAAAAACGATTTTAATTTTTTTTTTACTTTTTATCCTTTAGTATACATCTCCATGAGTGTGGGTGTGAAGCAGAGTCAAAAACATATGAGAAGGATGGGAGCTATTGAATTTTGAATTTGTGTGTATATTCCGCACATTCCGACCGAACGAAGGCACAAAAAGGTTGCGACCGACGGAGGGTTAATGTATTGAACAGTAAAATGAGTATTCTGTTTTTTTTCACCGCGAGTGGTTGGGGCTGAGCCGCCCTGCTGTACTGTCCCTATTGCACTATGCTATGCCTGCCCTCCTCTCTTCTACCTGCCTGAATCCCCCCATTTTCACCGCGAGTGGTTGGGGCTGAGCCCCCCTGCTGTACTGTGATCTACCTGTATGGTCCCTATTGCACTATGCTATGCCTGCCCTCCTCTCTTCTACCTGCCTGAATCCCCCCATTTTCACCGCGAGTGGTTGGGGCTGAGCCGCCCTGCTGTACTGTGATCTACCTGTATGGTCCCTATTGCACTATGCTATGCCTGCCCTCCTCTCTTCTACCTGCCTGAATCCCCCCATTTTCACCGCGAGTGGTTGGGGTTGAGCCGCCCTGCTGTACTGTCCCTATTGCACTATGCTATGCCTGCCCTCCTCTCTTCTACCTGCCTGAATCCCCCCATTTTCACCGCGAGTGGTTGGGGCTGAGCCGCCCTGCTGTACTGTCCCTATTGCACTATGCTATGCCTGCCCTCCTCTCTTCTACCTGCCTGAATCCCCCCATTTTCACCGCGAGTGGTTGGGGCTGAGCCGCCCTGCTGTACTGTCCCTATTGCACTATGCTATGCCTACCCTCCTCTCTTCTACCTGCCTGAATCCCCCCATTTTCACCGCGAGTGGTTGGGGCTGAGCCGCCCTGCTGTACTGTCCCTATTGCACTATGCTATGCCTGCCCTCCTCTCTTCTACCTGCCTGAATCATCTCATAACATTTCAAATTGGGGGAAAGCTTAATTTTATTATTTATTTACTTTTTCTCTTTAGCTCTGAACATTTAGGTTTAATTGTGTAATTATATGCTCCAATATATTTTTTACAGACTAACTTTTTAATACAATCTATATATATAAAAATCACGTGTCTGTCTGTTTGTTCCTTATACAAATCCACACCGTTTGACCGATTTTGACCAAAACTTGGAATACTGGTAGGTCTTGATACGGGAAGTCTCGTAGGCAAAGTCAAAAACGTCTACCAGCCGTCTGTCTGTATGTTTGTTCTTTATACAAATCCACACCCTTCGTCCGATTTTGACCACACGTGGCATACAGGTAGATCTTGACCCGGGGAGAGCCATAGGCTAGTAAATAATATTTTTTTTTTTAGATTTTATTCTTTATTTTTCAAGAAAGATAACGAACTACCAATAACTGCTTCTATCCCTGTCCTAATGACATTAGGGATATGAACGGAACCGCGCTAAGATGACGCAGTTCCTGCGAGTCGGACTTTTTTTCCTTTCTTGAGATCTGATAGAATCCTTGCCACCCTTCTACAAGCCGGGCCTATTGAATCAGGAAGGACGGAAGAAGAGCAAAGATCTCGAAGGGAGCAAGTTTATTGCTGAGGTTTATAGGAAGACATAAGGACCTTCCCCAGGGAGCGTGGATATAAGATTGGCTGGCCGGGATGGCTATTATGAAGACAGTAAACTCTGCTACATGCCCTAAGGCCTTGGTATCTTTAGTGCCGCCTTACTCGGCCAGGCTGCGCTACAATCTCTCTCAGCTTACAATTAATTGGCCTCATTTCGCAAACTTGCATTCCTTCCCCTTAAACGTTTCATCGCGCGAATTCCTCAGCCTTCCATGAATTTAAGTCACAACTCTTTATAGGATGAAGTGTTTATACTATGTAATTATCGTTCTTATACCCTCATGGTTTGTTCGGAATTATATAGGTCCTATCGCCCCCATTAAGAATAGATTGTGTAGTCCCTTCCTACTCAACTTTGTCTCCCCGCACTAGTGTTTTAGTCTAAGTAGGCTTAGGTCCCAAGATTGTAAATACATCCCCCTTCTATTACGTAAGCGTAGAGTAAGGTTTAATTCTAAGTCCAGCTCCAGGTTCCAATCCGTTGGGCCTGGAGCTCTCTATGTACATATAATAAAATTGGGAGGGTGGGCGAAAAAAAAAAAATTTAGAATAGAGGCCGTCCCGAACCATGAATTTTCCGACTTACCTTATTGAACGCTATAGCAAAAATCTCTTGAAGTATTTTTCCATTGTATTTGCATAAACTTTAAGCTATATATAGAAACTTTGAGACGGATGATCACTCATCCAAGGATGGAATTTCCTGCTGCCAATTCCGAACGTCCCAGAGGCAGTAAGTAGAAGAAATGCAATTTTTGTCACAGCAGAACTTTCGATCATGACCACTTTTTTCTGCTAGTTTTTGGACAAACAGACTGTCGGAGTAAATTTTGAATGAGACATGTAGTGTGATAAGTCACTAAATAAACGGCGTAGGCAGCGATTTTTAAGTGTTGATGCAGTAGGATTTCTCAAGTGAAAATTGACCAGAATGTTGGTACATATTTCGACCTTTGAGGAACGCCAGTACTTACGTATTAGTTCAACGCAGGAGTTGGATTGACTTGAGTGTCGATATAACCTTGACCGAGCGTAAGGTGCGGAAACACATAGAAAAGGTGCCATTAACACGTGAGCGTTTTCGCTCGCTCAAGGTTCTATTGAAACTCTAGTCAACCCAAATCGTTTATAATCCCCTCGGCATATTGGCAAAAACTCAATTGACGCCTTGATCCAGATCTCTGAGAGCCGGTTCTTTAACCTGCGTTGAAGCTTATACGTAAGCGCCCGAACGCCATAAGGGACAGGGTCTGTCTAAGAGGGGTTCTAAGAAAAGGCATCTTATAAAGAGATGCAAATAATTAATCGACAAGTTAATACGAAGTCAAGAAATGGTTGGGTCACAGCTAAGAGAAAACGTCCCAACAGCTAAGTTTCCGATTTCCCAACTATTTCTTGACTTCTTAAAAGACATCTTGTTAGGTAGAACATACTTGCAGGAGAAACTACAGTTAAATATGAATAAAAAACCTAGAAATTATCACATTTTTCATCCTTCTCGGAAACGTGACAGCCTAAAAGTCATCAAATAACAGACCATTCCAACAGCTTTGCATCTCTCTTTTGTATTATGCATTAATAAGTGTTACTCTTATTTACCTTATAATAGAGTAAATAAACTGTACAGCGATTCACAAAAAAAAAAAAAAAATATATAAATCACATTTTTCGGAATTTGTTTTAAAAATACTCATAAATAAGTATGTTGTTTCACCACAAGAATATTGTTCAATGTAAAAGCTTCGTTGAGGATATAACTCATCGGTGGTTGTATGATAATTCTGGCAATTTGCGAGGTGAGGGTAGTTTGTTTGTGTTGCGGGTATGTGCGGGGGAAGGCAAAAAGCCGAAATGGTGCTAAAAACAAGGACTGACTAATGGACGGTGTTTAGATTGATCGCTGCCCTACCTCTCTTATACCCAATCCCTGCTGAGGGTTCCAATTCCTATTCACAGCGAATCATATCAGAAATAGGCTAGGATACTATGAAATGAGCACCAAATACAATAACCTGCACTAAATACAAAAATTCCTGTATGTTGGAAAAAATGTATTTATTTATTTTGTTTTAGAGCCCGCAACTGAGCGATTCGCTCAATAAATATGTAGGTTGCAAAAAAAAAATAAAGGATACTTAAAATTAAAACATTTAAACACACAACTAAACAACTGCAATGAACACCATTGACTGCCAAGTCCGACGAATAGTCGGAGTAAGGGTGTCTCGCCGTGTGCTGGGCCCGACTATGTGTCGGAGTTTGACTATCCAATACCTCCACATTATTTACTACTGAAGGTTGGATCTCTGGTTATTTTACTTCCTAATTTAAATACACCTCGACTGTGCAATGGTACCCGATAAGTGATTACAAAAATTAATAAAATATTTCTAGCAACAGAAAATTGGTCTCATTTTACCTATCCTGTTTTACACACAAATACATTTTCCTAACATAAGAAATTACAAAAATAAAAAACCAAGGGAAAGAGACAAAAATTACAAAAAGGACGACAAAAACCCGTTCATAAGAACTAAACAGACGTATTTGATGTTTTAAACACTTATTTCTTCGATTGAAATCAACTAATCAAAAATTGTTTCAGAATCTTTTTTGTAGAGAATTTAGAAAGCTTTCAAATAGTTTCTATCCACTTATGAAAATTTCCCAACCGTGTTCGAGATATTAATGAAAGTATACGAAGTTCCCAAAACTTTTCATGTCTGTTCATAAATTTTTTTATTCTAACCCTTCCTTAACTCCAAACGTAACCAAAAGTTTAACATGTTAGTTTTGATGAAATTCAAACATGCAAAAAATGTTTCAACTGAATCCCATGATTCTAAGTAACCAAAACCAAAAACGTTATTCAGCAACTATTTTTCCAATTTTCTCGAAAACGGTTAAAGCTATCGCCTTGAAAATGGTTTCATTCGTTTTCCTAGCACAATAAGCCTATAAAACGTGTACTTACAAGCTTATGAACTCAAGAACGTAAGCGTTACGATTTTTTTTGCGCGAATTTCGCCCCAAACGCCATCTTCCAGTGAGCGGATTCTGCTGGTTAACGAACTTGACCTTTCAAATTAGACGAAAGACTTTTGTACCTAATTTCATCAAAATCGGACCATTAGGGGAGCCGGAAAACCGCGAAAAGACAAATATATATATATATATATATATATATATATATATATATATATATATATATATATATATATATATACAAAAATTTGAACCACCGTCATTTTCGGTCTCTAGGGGTTCTGAAACGCAAAATTTTCTAGTCGGCACTTCCGGATTGTTTAATGAGATCAACCTTATAAGCGGGGTTCCTCCCTATGAAGGGAGGGAGGAACCGCGCTAAAACGTTGTCGAAGCAGGACTTTTGAATGGCAAGTTCTAAGGCGAAAATTGATTGCTACCAAGAATCTCTATTATTCTCACAGTCGTGCCAATTGCATTTAAACGCATACAATTTCCAGTTAGATTGGCATTCGCAATGACAAGCATTAAGTCGCCAGGCCAAACGATGTCTGTTTGTAGCTTAGATTTGTGCACACCGTGTTTTTCCCAAGGAAAATTATACGTGGCATGTTCTCGCATGGGTACACCATCAGTCTGTTTGTGTTGCCCAAAGATGGAGTTACCAAAAATATCGTGCACTCCATTGCACTAATAAATTGATTTGTTTTTTTTTCTGTCTATTGTCATTCTTCGTGATTGACATCTAATTTTAAATATATGAATCAAGGTAATAAAGTAAAATAAGATAAAAATGTATGTTTGGTGTTTTGTTATTTTTTTATGCTGTCATCGTTTACAGCGCCCTATTCCTCTTTCAGTCAAAGATCACATCTCCACACAGTTACAATAAGTTAGTTATTTTTTATTTTACTACCAAAATATTCGAAATAATTTATATGGCGAATTTTGGATATTAATGTAGAATGACTTAAAGAAATAGATGTTCGGTGTTTTGCTATTTTTATAGGCCATCGTTCACAGCGCTCTATTGTCCTTTTAGTCATAGACCACATCCCTACCTACTTACAATAAGATAGTTAATTTTTATTTGACTACCAAAATGAGCACTAGAAATAATTTAAAGGCAAGACAATGTGTCAGTACTTGAAGGTTAAAGGCAAGACAATGTGTCAGTACTTGAAGGTTAAAGGCAAGACAATGTGTCAGTACTTGAAGGTTAAAGGCAAGACAATGTGTCAGTACTTGAAGGTTAAAGGCAGGACAATGTGTCAGTACATGAAGGTTAAAGGCAAGACAATGTGTCAGTACTTGAAGGTTAAAGGCAAGAAGACAATGTGTCAGTACTTGGAGGTTAAAGGCAAGACAATGTGTCAGTACTTGAAGGTTAAAGGCAAGATAATGTCTCAGTACTTGAAGGTTAAATGCAAGACAATGTGTCAGTACTTGAAGGTTAAAAGCAAGATAATGTCTCAGTACTTGAAGGTTAAATGCAAGACAATGTGTCAGTACTTGAAGGTTAAAGGCAAGACAATGTGTCAGTACTTGAAGGTTAAAGGCAGGACAATGTGTCAGTACTTGAAGGTTAAAGGCAAGACAATGTGTCAGTACTTGAAGGTTAAAGGCAAGACAATGTGTCAGTACTTGAAGGTTAAAGGCAGGACAATGTGTCAGTACTTGAAGGTTAAAGGCAAGACAATGTGTCAGTACTTGAAGGTTAAAGGCAAGACAATGTTTGCCGGGTCAGCTAGTATATATATTTATGATTGGTTGGTGAGACGGCTTCTCTCTCCAGCGGTGTTCAAACTCTCCATTCTGCAATATTTCGCCGGATTCTACTTCGACTTTCTTCATGCATCCTTGGTAGTTAGTTAGTTAGTATATACATGTCCATTGAAGATATACATTCCTTCGGAAGAAACTAAAATATAGTTTTAAATCAATGACGGCTTATACAGTTCAATTTATGATACAGTGATTTAATACATTATTATAACTCGCCTAGAAATAAGTATGGATACAGACCAAAAAAAATCACAATAAAATAAAACAATTAAAAAGATCAGCTTAAAGACAATTATGATCGATGCCAAAAAGTTGTGCCAAAGAAAGCGTAGATGGAGTTTGGAATATCAAGTTGCACTTCTAAAAGGTCCTTTAGTTACTCGGTTAATTGTAAGATAATCCTTAGCGGGCTTTCTCTCTAATGGCTTAATAATGTAACACAGAACGTTTCCTACTAATTACATGTCAGCTGAGCAATTAAACTAATGAAGGGTAACTGCCTTGACCTTTAGGTCGTGTAGTCTTACATTCCTCCGGGACAGGCAGCTTTTGGGAGGGATATTACATCAAATGAGGATCAGCTTTGACATTTTCACATAACATTTTATCACTTATAAAAAAGAAACAAATACAATTTGTAGAATATAAACAAGTTCAATATTGAGAAGGCGTTTTACAGAGTGAAATTTTAAGCCAATTTTTATTCTCTATGTACCTATCGGACATAGAAGATTTCTTCAGAAACAACGGGGGAGTAGATGTAAATAGATATGGTATAAATGATGTATTGATGCTGTTATATGCAGATGATCTGGTGATTTTCTCGGACAATGCTGCAGATTTAAGGAAAAAAAGTGCTAATCCTATAGGAATACTGTTCTGAGAATGGACTCACAGTTAATGTAGAGAAATCCGAAATTATGTATTTTCGCAAAGGTAGGATGCCTAACAACCCTTCAAAATTCAAGTACAATACCTAGAATTTGGAACGAGTAGATCGTTTTGTTTACTTATGTGTTCAATTCACATCCTTCTCTCATCCACCACAAACTATGCCATTTCTAAGTTCACAATTCAATAATGCAGTAAGACCATTTAATATTAATTTTATCTAAAGCATATCTTTATTTTTTATTTTATTTTTCAGATCATAGTGGCTCCTTTAAGCAGGAGTTTATTTTAAATTCTGCATGTAATTTTATGCATTCTACGATATGTTACGATATTTTTTTTTTATTATTATTTTGAAATAATAACAAGACAATTGTGGATGAAAAATAAAAAACGAAATAAAACTTTAAACAAGAAGTTTCTTAATCCAGACACTTAAATTACAAGATTATGCAATAGTCTCACTGTTCCAAGTAAAACTTTGTTTCGATACTTTCTGATATTAAGGGGTAGTTTTTACGAGGCGTTCTGGACCCCCCTAATCCGTGCCACTGTGGATTCTTCTCATTGACAGAGCGTTTTACTTTCACGATCATATTTTTTGGCGCTCGGCCTACCGTCAGTTTGTTACAGTCCTTCTTTCGAAAACATTTTTGCAGTTAAAAAAAAAAAGAAAGAATGAATCAAATGGCCACTTAAAGCCTGGGAAGTGTCCCACAACGGATTGTAAGTTTTGTATTTATATTCTTTTCCTGATTTTTTTTTACGATTCCATCTCAAAAAAAAAAAAAAAAAAACATTATCAAATAACACATAATTAAAAACAACAGACAGTTTGGACAGAAAAATGAACGTCAGATGGAAAGTGGTCTGTCCACACCATTCCTCTTGAAGTTTGTCAGATATCTCTTCCAGCTTGGTCGCTACCTTTAATCCAGAAGCCAAATTTTTACCATCGGATTTCAGGACCGAAGGCTAGTCTAGACATTAGCTATTTCATTTCCTAAATTTGCTACAATTTGATTACAATGTAATCAGCTTAATTTTTAAAATGCATGCGTATTTGCTAGCTACGGGTTGATAGTAGGAGAACATGTATTTTCTAGTTTATTGAAGGCGGAATAAAGAAGTATATTAAAGGTAGGATTAGACAGGATATAGAAGGTGGTATTACACAGGATATAGAAGCTATGACAACCCTTCTATATCCTTCTTAATACCACCTTCTACATCGTTCCTAATATAATATACCGTCTATATTTTTCCTATTACAACCCTTCTATATCTTTCCTTATACAACCTTTTAAATCCTTCCTAATATCACCTTCTATATCGTTTATGATACCACCTTCTATATCCTTCCTTGTACCATCTTCTATATCCTTCCTTATACCATCTTCTATATCCTATAGTAAGATCTTCTATATCCTTCCTTATACCACCTTCTACATCCTTCCTTGTACCATCTTCTATATCCTTCCTTGTACCATCTTCTATATCCTTCCTTGTACCACCTTCTACATCCTTCCTTGTACCATCTTCTATATCCTTCCTTGTACCATCTTCTATATCCTTCCTTATACCACCTTCTACATCCTTCCTTGTACCATCTTCTATATCCTTCCTTGTACCATCTTCTATATCCTTCCTTGTACCATCTTCTATATCCTTCCTTGTACCACCTTCTACATCCTTCCTTGTACCATCTTCTATATCCTTCCTTGTACCATCTTCTATATCCTTCCTTATACCACCTTCTACATCCTTCCTTGTACCATCTTCTATATCCTTCCTTGTACCATCTTCTATATCCTTCCTTGTACCATCTTCTATATTCTTCCTTGTACCATCTTCTATATCCTTCCTTATACCACCTCCTACGTCCTATCTTATACCACCTTCTATATCCTTAAGATACAGGATAGATATGGAGGAATTTTTTGAAGCCATATTTTCCACGGAGGGATATAAGTCAAGGGTGAAAAGTTAAATTGTTTTGACTAATGTATGTCTGTTATAATACCTATGTATTTATTTATTTCTTTATTCTTTCCATTTTGTTTCCTCTACGTGCTCTGAACACTTCCTCTATGTATATATATATATATATATATATATATATATATATATATATATATATATTTATATATATATATATATATATATATATATATATTTATATATATAGTAATTTGAGCAGCTAAACATATAAATAAGATCTACTAAATTTTTAGTTCAAAATCGAGTATCTTTAATGCCTTAAGTTCAGAACGTTTATAGATATATTTTATACGATTTCTGTGAAACTTTTGGATATTTATGATCCCAGGTACGTCCTCTCATAACCATCATTCAACATCAAGCCTGAACAAGAGTTGTCAGTGTATTAGGGGGCTTAGGATTAAGCAAGTTTAGGAGGAAGTTCTAAGTCAGCTAGGGGCATTACCAAGTCCAACGGAAAGCACACCAAAACAATGAAACAACAGGAGGACAAGTTTAATTGTAGGATTTGTTGGATAAGTGTCACTTATAATTAAATAACTCTTGACGAACGTGCTGCGGATCTAGAGCGTGTAATAAGAGGCGATTAAACAAAACCGAGAGGTATATTATGTATAATAATGAGTAAAAGAAAAAATGTTAAAAGAAAAAACGTTATCTGTTGCTTGACACTGGTTCGGTGCGCCCCAATGACAAGAAACATTATACTTTGTTTACTTATCAATTGATGAATAACTTATAGTATGACGGAAACCGTGCTATAATAAACTGCACAAAATTATGTATTAGCGTTAATTTTGATGATAAAATATTTTAAACAATAAAATAACCACTTATCTGCCGTGACGAAGCACGGGCATTCAGCTAGTATTATATATTCTTCGAAATTGATTAATATAACTTTATTGACACTAGATTTACCAGACGTGGTACTGGTATAAATGTCAATAACAAAAATATATTCGTTACTTATATACATATATATATATATATATATATATATATATATATATATATATATATATATATATACATATAAAGTAACATTAAGTTCATTGAATGTATTCTCTTTTATTGCTATAAAAGTGATAACATCATTTAGGAAAGCAAATGTTATATGTTGTAGGAAGTTCGAATTGAAATTGCAAGACCAGCCAAAATGGCTGGTCTGGTAAATATACTGTTAATTATCAATAATTATAATTTTCATAACCTCTCCCCTCTAAGTCGAGAAGTAGAGGGGGGGGGGGTTATGAAAATTAGTATAAAATTCCAAACCTTAGTTTATTCAAAGATTTACGTGTAAATGTTAAAAACAACATCAAGGAAAAATCGCTTACACCGTAAAAATTAAAAGAATAAATGATCTTGCCAGCCTTCTTCAAACAGGCGTGCACACAGATATTCCTATATCTCCAAACAACCGTAATGTTCAAATACTTTCTTTGAGCAAAATTCATGTAATTACCGAACGGCTAGTACAATCGATGTAATTAATTCTGTGACTCGTCATGTATTGACCACAGTTAGCATAGCTGGGCTTTAGTGGAGAATAGAAGACTGGAAATCACAGATATATTTGTCATTTTGACGAACGTTGGCGTTCTAGGGTTAAATGAGAAAAACTTGTTACATCCATTGTCCTAAGTCGGGAATGTGCCCAGTTCGGAGCGGTCTTTTGTAGAATATGCCCACTATTTTCCAATGATTTATTGTCTTAAAGTTTCCCATTTCTAAATCCACCGAAATTTTAATTGGATATTTCCTTGATGTGTAAGTGCTCTGAAATATTTCACGTGGGGGTTTATAATCATGAAATAAGGATTATTGGACGATATATCCTAGGATGGCTGTCGTCCACTCCCTTCTCTACCACTTATACCATCCCAATTAATTCCCTTTTATTGGAAAGGTTCGGCCCGTGCCACCTGTTATCGGGGGACGTATTAATCTGATTTTTTTTTCCCTACCCACCGACTCACGTATTGGATTATAAATTCTAGGGAGGGGGCGCCCCTGTCGGTGGTCCTCTCTGTAGCCGCTCAATAATACCTTACGGTAGCCCACATTGCGCCATTTATCAAACGGATATACAGTTTTTGCATTCCACACGCTCTTAGCCCTTCTGGGCTTTTATGTTGCTTGTGCTTTTTGCTGAAACACTCAGAAATGGTTATGACAAACCGTTTCATAACATGTAGCAGTTTTTTTCTGAAGTTATTAGTTTGATTTTTTTAGGACATTTTCTTTTACACACTTTGTGACGACAAATCTATTTGATTTCCTGTACAATTTAAATATATTTATTGTTTTATGCCGCAAGACGAAGAAAAAATTCAAAATGTATTCAGAAAAAAAAGGAAAGTAAACATGGGGAAAAATTGAATCATTTAAGTGTAACGTTTCACTTTACGTGTATATTTATTAATATGATTTAGTTCCATGGGCCTATAAAGGAAATAATTTGGGGGGGGGGGCTGGGAGCATTACCGGGGTATGAAATACAAACAATCTAGAACTTGGAATAGTATATATATATATATATATATATATATATATATATATATTCCACTTTTTCGATGAAGCAGTACACTCTTGGTTCACATTAACTACTTTATTTGATATGTTTCATAATACTGCCAGTATTACGCCTGACTCAAGCTGGACAACATGACGAGAGGACTTCCTGGTAAGGAATGCCCCTGAAGAGGTGCGACAAAGGCACGAAACATGTCGGGTGGACCATACCAAATAAAGTAGTTAATGTGAAGTGTAGTAAAGAAAGGAGGTAAAACGTCCCCGTAATAAGGTTATCACAGAGGGAACGTTTCCCACCCCGCTCTATTCCCTCTAACTAAACAATCTATTTGAACAGGTTATAGTTTGCACAAAATTTGCAAGGAAACGCACGAGAATCTACGAAATTGCAAGAATTTCTTACAAAAATACGGAGAAGTCGTATGAACGCGTTGAGTGTGTGCACGAAGCAGAAGTAGGATTGAAGTAAATTGGAAATACAAATAGGAGGGTGAATACAGTACTGATTGAGAAGCGGCGAGAGATTTAAATTAAGTTCTTCCCTGCCATTATTGGACAAATCAACTTTCATTCTTTCGGACTCGCCAATTATTAATCACCCAGGACATGTTTGCTCGCATGATTGGATGGAAAACTTTTTTTCCTCTGATTCGAGACCCAAAAATAATTCCTAGCGGAAAACTAAAACTAAAAATCGTCGTAGGATGTTTTCATTTAATCCCTTTTCCTCGTGAAGTTTTGAAATGAGAATTATTAATAATTTTATTCAAATTTCTTGCTATTTTTCTGGGAAAGTAATGGTGATAAACAAATTTTATTAAATCTCGAAGAATCAAGAAAAGCGAACTTATAGATGATACCTAAATGGCAAAAAGTCTTGAAATATTGACTAACACGAATCGGCAGTCATCTCAATCTCCCCTACTGCTCGATTTCCCTTAGTTTTGATTATTTTTTTAAAAATATACTTATTTATGAGCATCCGCAACTAAAGCGATTCGCTCCTAAAGGGGTGCTGACCTTTCTTTGGTAAAATGAAAAAGCATTAGCCCTATCCTGGCTCGAAAAGGGTGGTAACCTATAGATAACCCTTCCTAAAATTCTTTGTAAATAGTAAAATTTAATTAATTAATCTAGTTACAGGATATAAAAACTTTATGCACATTACATATGCACATACATTACATATGTCCATATATTTCTTAAGAGAATCTAGTTTCAGTAAACTCATTTCCTACTACAAATAATAAAATCAACGCTAATCAATGAAAAACCGAAGGCAACAGAGACGGGAACAAAATCTGCATTTTTGGAATTTTAAACACAATTTTTCTTGCTAAGATAACTCAATCAAAAATCACATCAAAGGTATTCGTAGAATATTTATGAAGCTTTCGAACTGCATCGATTTACAAAATTACTTACATCTGTTGAAATAAAATATTTTTTTTTTGTTTTGTTTGCAATGAGGGGAAAACCTAAAAGGCCCTCAGAGGGATTCGCCTTGTACAACTCCCCCTGTTTGTGGGACTCTCACCCACCAAAAACCCCTTATGCAACAATCATGTATGATTCCCTCTTGGAACAGCTGCTGTGGCCAATCTTCAAGAGGGTACCGTAATAAAAAAAAAAATATTGCGTTTGTTATATTTATCCTTCTCCTATCGTAATTGAAATTGCCAAAAGTTTGGATGAATGTCGAAAGTTCGAAATTATGGTGCTTAAAACATCGAAATTGTTACTTTTATTTTTTTTTTAATGGGTTTTTGACTCGGTCTATCTAATTTTTTAATTGGTTGCTCTCTTTTTAAATTTAATTGTTACCGCTAACATGACACAGTTCCTCCGAGTCGGACGTTTTCTTTTGTTTTTATTTACTTTACTTTTGCTAAAATTATATTTATTTTTCTTTTTTGCGGTTACCTATAATTATTATTCAAATTATAATGTCCTCTTACACAAAATATAGAATTTTTTGGACGAGTTATCAAAAGAGTACTAATTTTTCCTAGCCCCAATTGAGCGATTTTTTTTTTCGAAAGAGTAGCCATTACCGCCAGTGGGAATTGAACCCACGACCTTTGGCATGGAGTACACGGGCCTTAATACTCGCGGACACCATGCCTCTAATGACTTATTCTAATTTATTCATTTCTATTATCATTTATCTACATGAACATTATTATAATAATAAATAGATTATATACTTTAATTTCTAATTACCTTTATCATTTGTCAAAAAATCAGTCCCGTAACAGGCCACGAGGGCCCTGAGGGGCAGATACTATAGAGGTATCTGATTCATGACCATACGGCACACTAGGGAGATAGTGTGGTCAGTACTAAGCTCTGGCCGCCTGATTTTCCCGTTGGCCGCTTCGACTGCTAGAGTCATTAGCACCCAAGGTACCCATTATTAAATTAATTAATGGCTGGGTCGGCCTAGGGACGGTCAGGGAGGCTGAATTCAACCCATGAACGAAGACACTAGAAGAAAAAATCTTTAGTGCTTGCTCGGGATTTGAACTCAGGCCTCCAGCTTATTAGTCCAGTGCTCTACCACTGATTTAACCTCGCCCCCTTTATCATTTATAAATATTATTATTAATTATCATTATCATAGTAGAATGAATCGATTACCTAGGTTAATTGCTATATAACTATTATCATTTATCAATATTATTATTATTATCGTAGTAATACATAGATTATCTATTTTGTTTATTAATTACTATCATCATTTATCAATATTAACATTCATTATTATTCTCATAATAATGAAAAAATTATCATTGTGAATTTACTCATTATTATTATCATTTATCAATATTATCATTCATTACTACTATTGGCGGTGCGGTGGCCGTCTCAAAATGCTCATGTATAAATGGAGGTTTACATTTAAATAAGTAATAAAATACTATTATCATAGTAAGCCCAAAAACTAAAATTTTCAGAAACTTAAAAAAAAAAGTGCGTAGCTTTATTTTTGCTGGATGAAATGAAAATTGTTTTTATACCTACTATTGTCCTACTAACAGCTTTGCAGTGTACATAAAATAAATATATTTTTTAGGTGAAGAGTTGGGAAAATTAAAAAAAAAAAAAAAAAAAAGAACTAATGGACTGATATTTGCAGAAATATTAGTTAATGAAACATGAAATAATTTCGCCAACGGCCATAGCCACGTTGAATACACCGGTTCCCGTAGATCCCCGAAGTTAAGCAACGTCGGGCGTGGTCAGTACCTGAATGGGTGACCGACCACGTGCTGTTGGCATTATAAAAGGGTGGAAACCTATAGATAGCCCGGCGTTAATGGCCAAGATGTAGATGCGCCGTAAAAAAAAAAAAAAATTCATCCCCAAATAAGATTATTTTTTTTAGATAATTCTGACAAATTACAAATCATTTTTGAATATAAACATTCTGAAAATAGCAGACAGGTCCAAGGATTAGTCTGGATTTTTGTGGAAAGGCTGTGCACTTATCATATTTTTGTTTTGAGTCGCTAATACTTCACGCTCGTATATAATGTGACCTATCAGTTTTTTTGGGGACAGCATTAATATAAATATGTAGAGCTGACTTTGGAAATGAAGATTCATTTATCTCAAAATATCAATTTTTGGACCTGTCTGATTTTGCTTACGAGCAATTCAATTATATTATCATTCATTACTATTATTATAGTAATAAATGGATTACCTATTATAATTTATTCAATAGTTATATTAGTATTAGGTTTTGTTTAAGGCATACGATTCAATGTGGAACAAGCTATTAACAAATCATCTCTGTTGCTGTCAAGCAATAAAAAATGCATAAATAGATAAAATCAATAACAATTTAATATAATATTTCATTTGATTTCATTTTTAGGATGTTTGTGACTTTATTTTATTTTTCCGTCCAGTTTTTTCCGTTTTTATAGTATTTCACTTTGATTAAAGTATTTTTTACAAGTTCTGAAGTATTTTAACTAACCGCTATAATACTTATGTTAAAGTTGGCTTAGTATTAATACATGTATATTACTCCTACGTACGGCCTATGAAAATGTAAAGGTGTTAAGAATGAGCTAATAAAAGACATTCCTGGAATATGAGGTATTGCGGTGACAGATGACCGCATGCGGTGTGTCCGGCCCATCCATCTTCTTTATGCGGCCCGCAAGACTCCTTTCAGCGGGCCGCATTAATATTTCCATCCATCCCTATGCTCCGATTAATCAACCTTTCCCCTTCTCCTTGTCACCTCCCCACCTCCATCTTACCAGCATATATTACAAATAATTGATTAATTTTGTTCAATTATTTCGCAATATTAATTATTATTTGCTAGTGTTTTGGCGAGTTTTCTTTTTCCTCGGAGGAAGGAAAATAGCTTATAAATGCAATTAATTGTGTCACTGGAGTTTCGGTCAATATGGTTCTTTATCACGATTGATGACCATTGCGTGATTGTGTGGCCTAGATGTCGATGCGCCGTAGAAAAAAAAAATAAAAAAAAAAAAAATAATAGCGCGGTTGTCACTTTGTGATTTGTGCATACTACTACTGATAGAATGCTATCAGTTTCCTGTTGTGGCGCCTTAAATCTTCCTTCACTTTGAGATGTCATTTTATATTTTTCGAAATGTCAAAAACTTCCAATAACTGCTTCTACATATTTGCTAATGACACTAGGGATATGAAAGGAAGCACACTAAGATGGAGTAATTCCTCCGATTCGGACTTTTTATTTTTACTGTTTTTAGCCGCTGTTAGGGTAGCTGGTCACGGGGCCAAAGTATCTTAAGCCTCCTGGGAAGGTCTTTAGGATGTGTCCGAGTGGAAAGTGGGGATTGACCTCAAGGAAGCATAAGTTAAACGTATTAGCAAGGCCCCTGCGCATAATTCAACGTATTGAGGTTACTGGATTACAGAATAAAATCACAATAGGTGACTATGTATGAGTTGACTCGAACACTGGTCCCTGTAAGTTTCACAAGTCGGTTTCCCAGCTGAGTGGTGGATGTCGGAAGGCTTTCGATGGAAGGCCAAGTGAGAAGAATAAGTTAGAACCTCGTGGGGGGGGGGGGGGTGTTAACAATTCATACTACCCTTCAGGTTAATGCTATTCCCTTGTTCAGGGCTTTTTCTACCACTTACCTGCACTTTCTTTCTCCTTCCTTCTTCATCGGCTCTTAGTTTCCGAGGGGACTCTTAATAACCGTTTTTCCAGAGGAAGAATGAAAAACGGAGGGTGAGACATTGCCTCTATTCAACGGATCTTATTCATCGACATATCCGTTGGGCCCTACAATTTGCTTCATACTTGTAAATGAACGCCCTTGAATATTTAATAATGAATATTCTGCTTAAAATAACCTCTCTCTCTCTATTTATCTCTCTCTCTCTCTCTCTCTCTCTCTCTCTATATATATATATATATATATATATATATATATATATATATATATATATATATATACAGGGTGATTCAGGCCTAAGTAGCCAAACTTCAGGAGGTGATTCTAGACATCATTTCCAACAAAAATGTTCATTTAAAGTACGGTCTGATCCCGAATGGAAAAGGAGCTAGGTCCAATTTTCTGTTTTTAGCGCGGTTCAGAGAATCTTGGTAAACGGAAGAATACCATTAGAAAGCTTATTAAATGCTCTAAAAAAAAAGGTTCTAATGAAAGTTATGATTAGGCGATGTCAATCGGAGAAATAAGAGTTTAAAACTTTAAATTAATTGATTTCGTTTATTCGAATGGTTCTTTTTGTCTGTTTTATTCCTTGTTATTTTTTAATTGCTTATAGTTGGATAATGTATTTGACAATAAAACTGGTTAAGTAAAATAACAAAAACAATTTATTGTTAGAAATATAGATTTCCAGGATTCCAAGACCTTGTCACTAGCGGGCCCGTTTCTAGTGTTAGCCGAACCTTCCAAGTAAGATTGTAAATCATGACCTTTCAAGACTTTACTACACACAGGAATGGCGTTAGTGACCTTAACGGTTGACACGCCATTATAATAATTAATTAAAAAAAAAAGACTGGTGGAACCAAAATAAAAACTGCTTCTATTTTAATCTTTCCAAATTAGACTAGGGATATGAACGGAACCACGCTAAGATGATGCAGTTCCTGCGAGACGGACTTCTTTTGAGGTAGACATAGTATTTATTTCATAAGAAAGAATTACTCAGGAACCGTTGAAGATAATTAAATTGTAATTACGCCACCATAAATTAGATAAAATTTTCATTACGAAAACAGTGATTTAATTCTCTAAACCCATTGATAAAAGATTCTTTCTGGAAGTCAAATAACGCACTTCTGTTTTTCTCGATGAAATAGTGGTTTTTCGAAAAATTTTTCCTCAGCCTCCTAACTGACTACAGATTCCCTACTTACAGGAAAACTGCTACATTTAGTAAGCATTAAATCTATGTAAATGAAGTGAAGGTTTATTGAGGGATAGGTTGAGCTAATGGCTCCTTTTTCTCAAAAAATGTGGAATGTAGTTTTGTTTCTGTCAAATACCTTGTTTGAAGAAATTATAAATTCTTCATTACTTATTGGCCAAACTTTGGGAACTCATGGTCCAGTCCGAAAACAATAAAAAGTAACTGAAAAAAATTATTCGAAAAGATTTTTCACTTTAGAGATATGTCACATTTTGTGTTTTCCAAATTTTCATTGATACTTGGCACTAAAAAAATGGCTAATTTATTTAAAAACTTAAAAGTTGCCGAAATAGCAATTGGACCTTTGTCAACATGGACGGTGGACAGGAATCCATAAGAACCACGAGAAGTGTGACAGCGAAACGTCTACCAATGCAATAGGTCGACCGGTCGGGAATCATGGTTGGCTGAAGAAGATATTCGGCTAAAATTCCGCTCCACAAGGATTTACATGAGATCAATTATGCGAACTGGGACTATTAATTGTTCCATCTCGTGTGAATTTGGCCTTGTCTGTCCAAAAAATATTGTGGCCGAACTGAGTATTCAAATGTATCCTCCCGCAACGTTTCAGTTTAACGCGGTTACTCCCTATCTCCATAGGGAGAACCCGCTTATGAGGTTGACCTCAAGACGCAATCCGGAAGTGCCGACTAAAAACTTTCACGTTTCAGATCCTATAGATCACGAAAATATAGGTGGCTAAAATTTGTATATATATATATATATATATATATATATATATATATATATATATATATATATGCTTGTCTGTTCGCTCTCTAGCAAGCTCAAAAATGGTCAGATTTTGACGAAATTTGGTACAAAAATCTTTCGTCTAATTTGAAAGGTCAAGTTCGTTAACCAGCAGAATCCGCCCACTAGAAGATAGTGTTTGGGGCGAAATTCGCGCAAAAAAAATCGTAACGCTTACGTTTTTGAGTTCATATGGTTGTAGGTACTTGTTTTATAGGTTTCTTAACATAAAAAACGAATGAAACCATTTTGAAGGCGATATCATTAGCCGTTTCTGAGATAGGTGGAATCAATGGTTTTGTAAGTCATTATTTTTTTGTGAGTACTTAGAATCGCGGGATTCAATTGAAATATTTTCTACATCTTGGAAATTAGTCCCAACTAAGATGTTTAAATTTTGGTTATATTTGGATATAAGAAAGTATGCGAAAAAAATTATTTTATTAATAGACATGAAAAGTTTTCGGACCTCCATATATTTTTCGAAAATATCTCGATAACGGTTGGGAAATCGTGGTAAGTGGAAAGTGACCATTCGAATGCTTACTAAATTCTCTACAAAAAAGGCTCTGAAGCAATATCCGATGGAGCAACGTCAATGAGAGATATAAGCGCTTAAAACTTAAAAAGTGTTTGTTTTGTTGTTTTAAAATGGGTTTTCTCTTTCTTTATCTCACTTTTTAATTGGTTGTTTCTAGTTTTAAATTGCATTTATCAGTAAAATTAGTATTGTAGTAAAATAAGCTAAGAAACGGTGAAAGGTATTGATAATAAGTTTGGAGTGGCTGTAGTAATCATGATGGTAGTGGCTAATCATGATCACCTAGGGTGTTTTGAATTCTCCATCTATATAACCTTCCTCATAGCTTCAAACTGAAGTTACCGTTATTTCTTATTTTATAGAAAGATTTAACCCACGACAGAATGAAATTTAATTCGCCATGAAGCACATATTTACAGTTGATTATAACAGTAAAGCGTATTTACTAGTAAAACAAGATACTTAAAATGACAAGTAATTTTGGGTTGTTTAGAATACAGCCTTCTCAGCAGTAGCCAAAGAGTACGTACGCTTTCAGTACATAATTGTATTGACTTATACAGATTAAGAATTATCCGCTTCTGTGTAAGTTGACTACTGTCAGTTTCCTGTGATTTGTGATGCTAATCTATTCCATTTCTTCGAGATGTAACCGCGCTAAGATGATGCAGTTCCTGCGAGTCGGACTTTTTTTTTAGTGTTATTAGAAATTTTGTTCTAAAATATTTCAAATTATGTGTAAATTTTGGAATACAATTATTTAACTATCCTGAAATAATTTTGAATTATCCCCTCAAAATGTCTAGTCAAAACATGAGGGCCAAATACATCACACAAATAAAAAATGATAAATCAATAAACATTTAGAAAACAAAATGTGACATATCTCTAAAGTGAAAAGTCTTTTCGAATAATTTTTTTCAGTTACTTTTAATTGTTTCCGGACAGGACCATGGGTTCCCAAAGTTTGGCCAATAAGTAATGAAGAATTTATAATTTCTTCAAACAAGTTATTTGACAGAAACAAAACTACATTCCACATTTTTTGACAAAAAGGAGCCATTAGCTCAACCTATCCCTCAATAAACTTTCACTTCATTTACATAGATTTAATGCTTACTAAATGCAGAAGTTTTCCTGTAAGTAGGGAATCTGTAGTCCATTAGGAGGCTGAGGAATAAATTTGCGAAAAACCACTGATTCATCGAGAAAAACAGAAGTGCGTTATTGGACGTCCGGAAAGTATCTTGTATCAATGGGTTTAGCGAATTAAATCACTGTTTCCTTAAAGGAAATTTTGTCTATTTTATGGTGGCGTAATTCGAATTTAATTACCTTCTACGGTTTTTGTGCAATTCTTTCTTATTCAATAAAAACTATGTCTACCTCAGAAAAACAGAAACTTGGACCTAGCTCCTTTTCCATTCGGAATCAGACCATACTTTAAATGAACTTTTTTGTTGGAAATGATGTCTAAAATCACTTCCTGAAGTATGGCTACTTAGACCTGAATCACCCTGTATATATATATATATATATATATATATATATATATATATATATATATATATACATGTATATAGAAACATGTATAGTTTTGATCTTTTATACTTGTAATGAAGAGCTGATGTACAGTAGAAGCAGCATCCACGTTTAGCGCTCCTAGTGGTAGAAGTATCAACCACAGCAGGTTTGGCGGCTTAATTCAAATTGAATGTAATCTAAACGTATAATAAAAATGTCACGGATCGCTGTCTGTAGATGTGAGATATAAAAAAAAATATTATTGGGGGCCTTTATCGACGCAATAGCACCCAAAACATTGATTGTTAGAGTTTTTGTCTGTTTATCTCTTTGTCTTTGCGTTTGTGCACGCTAATTTATTGAACGGCTTGTCCCATTTAGATTTGGTTTTCAGTAATATATTGTGGCAAGCTTCACATAAAATTTTTAGTTAAATTCATGCCAATCAATTCAACGTATGAAGGTTGTATCCGAGAGCCCTTACTTACCCCGATCTAACCTCCTCAGATTCTCTACGTCTTAACACTAATAAAAAATATACCCATGAAAATAAATGTCTATTAAAAGAGACCCCTTAAGCCCCATGATTGCTTCGCAGTAATTTTGCCCAAATTCTATGGCCCTTTGGGCGGATTCGGCTAGAGTTCGGGACAACCTTTACTCTTAATTGATCGAAATTGATCAAATTTATTATTAGCTTCTGCTGTTAGTTTGTTTTTTAATACCAAATTTTGTTGCTAGAAAACAACAATTATGGGCTCAAGAGATCAAGAAAATTTATTCTGTAGTCGATGCCTTGTCGGATAGAGAATTGGCAACGATATATAGAATTTTGAAAAATTTTTGGAAGCCATATTTAATGCTTTTACTTTTTTATTTAATGACGTATTTTAATTTTTCCTTTCATTGAAACAACAACTAGGTATATTCTTGACAAAGGGGACCTTGCCCTAGGTTATTGTAAGTATATTTAGCCAGGTACAACTAGAATATACTATATAAGCATAAGTTTTGAATGTCTATGACATTCTTAGTTAAGTCAGCTCAAGACTAAATCAAAGAAATGCAATTAAACGTTTTCAAAACCTGATAAAAAATAATGCACTCTGTGGGTATAATTGGCTCAAGGGTTTAATATCTTTAGAGCACAACAAAGGAAATTTGAAGGTCTTTAGAAACAGCTCATCTTGGAATAAAGGAAAATCTTCTAAAGAAAAGGAATTGAAAGAAGGAAAAAAAGGAGAAAAAAAAAGGACATGAAAAGAGAGAATTGAAAGCCGGAGGTAGAGGGAAAGCTTCCTGATGAGATTTGTGATTAAACAAGGCAGTAGAAGGAGAAATGGCGGCCGACGGAACGGCGAGGAGAGGAAGAGAAGCTGGAGAAATAATAAGAAAAGACAATAAGAGGGGAGGAGGCATTGGATTAAGAATAATGACGCGGAAAGGAGGGAGCCAACAGGTTAGGAGTTAGCAATGCTAATACTAGGCCTCCTCCTGTTCCAGGATCTCGGGCTGGGAAATACTACAGGTCATTTATGATATCATAGATCGGCAACATCTTCAGGATTATGCTCAACCTCCTCCTGTTCCAGGATCTCAGGCTGGGAAATACTGCAGGTCATTTATGATATCATAGATCATCAATATCTTCAGGATTATACTCAACCTCCTCCTGTTCCAGGATCTCAGGCTGGGAAATACTGCAGGTCATTTATGATATCATAGATCATCAATCTCTTCAGGATTATACTCAACCTCCTCCTGTTCCAGGATCTCGGGCTGGGTAATACTACAGGTCATTTATGATATCATGGATCATCAATATCTTCAGGATTATACTCAACCTCCTCCTGTTTCAGGATCTCGGGCTGGGTAATACTACAGGTTATTTTTGACACCATAGATCATCAATATCTTCAAGATTATACTCAACCTCCTTCTGTTCCAGGATCTCGGGCTGGGAAATACCACAGGTCATTTATGATATCATAGATCATCAATATCTTCAGGATTATACTCAACCTCCTCCTGTTCCAGGATCTCGGGCTGGGTAATACTACAGGTCATTTATGATATCATAGATCATCAATATCTTCAGGATTATACTCAACCTCCTCCTGTTCCAGGATCTCGGGGTGGGAAATACTACAGGTCATTTATGATATAGATCATCAATATCTTCAGGATTATACTCAACCTCCTCCTGTTCCAGGATCTCGGGCTGGGAAATACTGCAGATCATTTGTGATATCATAGATCGGCAACATCTTCAGGATTATACTCAACCTCCTCCTGTTCCAGGATCTCAGCTGGGAAATACTACTGGTCATTTATGATATCATAGATCGTGGTACTTAAAGAAACATACATAAACCACCTTCTGCGTTTTCTGCGTTGGGACTGAAAATGTATTAATTATCACTAATAGAGGCCAAGTCAAATCCTAAAGTTCCAAATGGTAATATGTTATATCTTAGAAAGTCTCTAACAGGTTAAACGCTGGTAACACACTGAGCAAGTGAAGATGAAATTAGGGTGAATGTGTAACAGCTCAGCTCTTCAACAAAACCTAACTGCACTTGAAGAAAACATTCCAGATTCAGAAAAGTTTAACTCCCGTAGGCAGCAGTCTCTCTTCTCTTCGCACTGATACCAAGTCGAAACGATTGCTTAAATATAGAAATGAATATAAAAAAAAAACATTTTTTGAAACCACACTTCCCAACTCCGGCCATATCTACCTCAGCAAATTCAACGGGCAATGTTTAGTGCCCATAGCAACAAGCGCTTATTCTTTGTCGACTAAGAATAGGACACTCTCGACTTACTCACTCACACCTTATGACGAAACAAGACACACCTATCTGCCAATATTGCAACATAAACCTGACTATAAAACACTTACTAACGGAATGCAGACTAAGACAAAACTTTGACATGCCTGATATTGACTGATTTACTCGGGGACGAGAGCCAATATATAGAAAACACATTAGACTTTTTGAAACAAACCAGACTATATGACACACTCTAAATGAAATTAAACACTCAATATAATCCCCAAAATAACTTATAATAGACTGATTGGAAAACTAATATGTATATATGTTGAATTGTAATAAAGTTTGTTAATTAAAGTATATTGTTTTGTTTAACATTGTAAATACTTAAATTGTTAACTTAATTATGAATATGAATTGAAACCTTGCGTTAACATTGTAAATAGGTAAATTGTTAAATTAATTATAAATATGAATTATAACCTTGCGTTAAAACTATATCAGATTTAAAGCTCTATACTGTGTATGTTAAAGTATATTTATAGTCTATTTCTGTAAAACCATTTAAGATGATCTATCAGCTATCAATGTAAATAATATCCGCATGTAAAGCCTTTGTCGCCAAAGCTGCGAAGTGTCTCAATAAATAAAAAAAAAAACAAAAAAAAACAAAAAAAACAAGCACTTGTATTATAAGTACATAGGGAATTCCACAGGTGCACAGTGGTCCAGGTGGCATGTTTAGCGTGAAAAAATGAAATCTCTGAAAACTGTCTATCAGAAACCAATAGGGCAACCCCAAGGGAAGGATAAAGACATAAAGCAACATTCGCCGCCTTTATTGATTTAATTATTCACGACTTTAGCGGGTATGAATAATGATAAGGATTTGTAAGAAGTGATTTATATAGAATATTCACTTTATTATTAAATAATTATCATTATTATTATCCATAATACCGTTAGTAGACATGCAATAAATTTAGATAGGTTCCGACAATCTTCAAAATGTTTCATAAGACGGCCAGCTCGTGAAATTTATTTATTAATTTTTCATAAAAGATTTCTACCTCTCTATGCGTTTCAATTTCTGGATGGCCGCATCTCCAAACAATTTTTTTAATACTAACCATAAGTTGAGTACAAATGAAAGTTTCGTCACACCCGATGAACTTAAAAATTTGAGCCGATCAGTTCCGCGCATTTACGTGTCTGAGACTTTCAGGATATCTAGAAATCGACTTTTCAAACCATTTTTAGTGATAAGGAAACCTGCAACTTTATGCATTACTTTTTAGCACTTTCCTCCGAAGGAAAGTAACTATTGAGGTTGGACTCATGACGGAATTTTTGAAAAATTTCTTCAAATCTTTATCGATCCTACCTAGTAGACACCGAAAATGGCCCCCGTTAAAATTTATATCTATATATATATATATATATATATATATATATATATATATATATATATATATATATATATATATATATATATATATATATATATATATATGTGTCTGTCAACACGATAGCGGCCAGAGTTTTTGTTTTTTCGTCACGAAACTTGGTATATAGCATTCAATTAGCAAACGATTGAACGAGTTCGTTAACCACCAAAGTCGGTCCACCGGAAGGGGGGGTGTACCGCGAACCCAAAACACTAATTTGACTATGTCAGCCGTAATATTTGTTATATTTCAAAGAAACTTGGTATTCGTAGTGGTAATATAGAGAGAAAAGTGAGATATAAAAATGAACTAAATCGGTTCATTAGAAGGGGGGGTTTACTCCAGACCCACAATACCAATTCGCCACTACCAGCCGTGATTTTTGGTATATTTCGATGAAACTCGGTATTCGTAGTGGTAATCCACAGGTAAATAACTGTTGTAAAAATAAACTAAATCGGTTCATTAGGAGGGGGGGGGGGGGTTTACTCCGGACCCACAATACCAATTCGCCACTACCAGCCGTGATTTTTGGTATATTTCGACGAAACTCGGTATTCGTAGTGGTAATCTACAGGTAAATATGTCTTGTAAAAATAAACTAAATCGGTTCATTAGGAGGGGGGTTTACTCCGGACCCAAATTACTAATATACTCATACTGGTTGTAATTTCTGCTGTATTGTAACGAAACGCGGTATACGTCGTGGGTAACTCATGAGAAAGAAGTGTTGTAAAAATGAGCTGAATCGGTCAATCGGAAAGGGGGGTTTACTTTGTAATATATTTCAATAGAAAAGCCAGCCAGACAGAGGTTCACAAAGGCGCCGCAAGGAGCGCTAGAGGGACTGTATTCGGTTCCTGCGTTAGGTCAAAATACGATAATATGAGTTTTTTTGTATTTATTACGTAGTGAGTAGAGGGATAATAGGGTTTCTGGCGCAGTCTTCAAAATTCCCTATTTCCCCGAAAAAACCTGATCGTCGATTTTTGTAGGATTTTTCATTTTTATCTCAAACATCTAATTTTTTTAAAAAATATACATTTTCTAACATATTTCTTTAAAACCTAACAAATAAAAAAAAAATACATATTTTTAACATATTTCTTTAAAACGATACAAAAATTGGGATCACCCCCAAAAAGTAAAAATATTATATAATTAATTTAATTATTATTTCCATTTGTTATACACGTTTAATCATCAATATCACTTTCAGATTTCTTAGATTTAGATCTATTTTCATTTTTATTTTCTCGGAAGTCAATAATATGAATTTTCTTCCCATCATTTAATTCTTTTAAACCGTCATAAACGAATAATAGTTTCTGTGAATTTAATTGTTGAATATCTTTTTTATTTAATTTGTCATTAAATCTATCTGGTAGAAAAACTTGAAATTTATCTTCCTTATCTTTTAACGTAACAACTATACGTTTTCCAAATTTTGCACTTTTTTAGAAAAATTATTTTTTTTTATTTCCGAAGAAATTTTCATTCTATACTTCTATTAGATCATTTTTAATAAAATCGTATTTTAGCCTTTTCTCTGATACAATAATCACATATATATTTGTACCACCAGGAACTACATTCTGAAAATCAACATTCAGAATAATATTATTTTTACTATTTGAAATATTAATTGGTCCTTTTCTAACATCTATTACATATAAAGGTCTATTTTTTATGAAATCATCAGGATCATAAAGCATATTCATATTTCCGATATAAGACCTTTTATAATCTTTATACATATCATATAATAATGAATAATTGTTCTCTTTAATATCTAAATTTAACATTTCTTCCGGATAATATGTTTCATTAATTTTAACTCTAATATTTCTAACATCAACATGGTCAAATTTAGAAGGATCTTTCTTTTGATCATTTCTTCTCGATGTTTGGAATCCTACAATTATGAATTTCGGTTTATCAATGTTCCTATAAATATTAGTTATATCAAAACTTAAATTTGATCCCATAATACCAGTTTTTTCAATACACTCCCAAGTTTTAAATACAAATTCTTGTGTTCCACCAAACTTGTCCATCTCATTAATTAATTCAATTTTTGAAGGTGTTGAATACTCTATGATAGGAACACGTAAATAAAAATCAGTTATTGTAATTTTACCTGTAGGTGCATAAGACTTTCCATCTGCTTGAAGTGATAGAAAAATCCCGTCATCATCAGTGTTTCTAAGAAATGTTATTAAAAATCCTCCTTTGTATATTGGTATGTTTATACCTCCAAAATATCCTAATCCTAAATCGTTTAAGGTTCCACAATAATTAAATTTTCCATATTTATGATCACATTTCACTGCACCATTCATTTTAGACAAAGTTTCATCTTGAGACAGTGATATCGTATGTTTTACAGTACTTATAATACCTGGATCTTCAATTCTATCAATTAATTTGTTATGTTTTTTTACTTCTATACTTCGAAATAAGAAAGGAATAAAATTATCTATTAATTTAGTTCCCGAATTCATACCATAGTGTTCACCATCTTTGGCATTGAACGAACCTGAAATAACAAACTGAAAATGGGAACTTAAAAAATTATCACCAACATCGATTAAGAATTCTATTCTCTGATTTTCTTTATTAAAATTCAATTCGGTATTATTCGATGGGAAAAAATGTTTAAATTGTTGTTTTTCTATATTAGGATTATATTTTGAATACATCTCCATTTATTAAGATAAAAAATCGTTATAATTTAAAAAGTAGTTTATAATTATTAGACCCCGTCTCAGTGACGAGGTTTGAAAATTTAAAAAACATAATTTATTAATGAAGGTACAGTATCAACATTAAATCTATTTTTATAATATTTCGAAAATTCTTCATAATGTTCTTGTTTAAATTCATTTGATATATCAGTTCTTTCGAAAATTATTATCCAATTAACCAAATGTTTATATTTTATTAAAGTATCTGGAGAAAACTTTTGATAAAAAGACATAATGTTCCAATCAAATAATGAGTAATAAAACTCGATCTTTTGTTCATCGATTTTCTGATATCGCGAAATGATTTTCCAATCTATTTTATTTGAAAACATTCCTAATTCTTCTAATTTAAACGGATGGTATTGTGAAACAAGTTTCCAATTTAATTTATTCTGAAATACAATTAAAAATTCTGTTGTTAAACCAGGAAATGAAGATATTTCATCCCAATCATTATTTTGTGTTGTCTCCATTTATTAAGAAAAAAATCTTTTTAATTTTCAAAATTGTTACCACTTTAGGAAATAATACTATTCGGAAGGTAAAGCAATATAATGAAGTTCTCTTCGCAGTTCTGATACTTTTGTGTTTAATTCTTTTCTTATTATTTCTATTTCTTTAAGAATACTTTCATTTAGTGATTTTTTATATTCTTCTTTCGCTATGTCTTTTTCCAGTTCTTCTATTTTATTGTTTAAATCTTTCATAAATTGTTCTACTTGTGGGTAATAACTATTATATAAAGTGTCAGAAAATATTTGAAGATGTATTTGTAACTCTTCTTCTTTCAAATATTCTTCCATTTTGTTCTTTATATCACTATCAACTTGTACTGGTATAACATCACTAATTAAATCCTGAGTGAGTTTTTTCATCTTTTCATCTAAATCTTCTTTAGTTGTATATTCAAATAATTTCTCATCGATGATCTCTTCAAATTCTTTTGTATCAGTTGTTCTTTTATCTCTTTTATTTTCATTAATTCCCCTCTCTATCATCGTTTTCACTTGTTTCATAATAACTACATCATTATTATCTCTTCCTTCTGAAACACTGACAAGTCTTTTTTTATTAAAACCAATATAACTTTTAGTAAATGTAAACAATGAACCGATAATTTCATCAACTTTTACTTTTAATTCATTCTTTAATTTATTATTAAAATCATTTTTTAAATCATTCTTTAATTTATTTTCATCATCTTTTAATTTTGTTTGGAATGTTGAGAATTCTGTTCTAAAAGAATTTGAAAGTTCATTTACAATATCACTTTTTAATTTCGTTTCATCAATATCGCCAGATTCCGGAAAAACAATTTGATTTCCTAAAACATCAAATTTTAAAATAACTCTTGAATAAGATTCCATTTCTTTCTATTTATTATATTTAAAATTTCATTAAAATCCATATCTTTAGAAAAGAATTTAAGAACTAACAAACATAAATGTCCACAAATAGGTGGATCATTAATTTCTTGAAGTCTGTCTTCATTATATATTAAATTATCTTTTCCCAAATATATAACTAATTCCTTTGATGGATGTAAGTTTCCATATGAATTAAAATAATATTTTTTATTTCCATTTTTATAATAAGAAACCCAGTGAGTACCATTTCCGAAAGAATTATCAATGTTTACAATTCCACACTCAATATTTCTAGGATGTTTCGGAAGTTCATCTTTCATAAAAACTCCTCTAAAATGTTTTATGTTTAACTTCTTAACGATATTCTCGATATCAAAATTAGATAAAGGAGTTATTTTTTTTTTTTTTAACTGTTACAAGTTTTCCTCCCTGTTTCTTTTCCATTTCTTTATTATGTCTTGTTTGTTCTTCTATTAGTTTATCTTTATATCTTTTATCGATAACCGAGTTTGCAATAGAACTTGCTCCACTCGCTAAAGCAGCTAAAGCTCCTAATCCTGCAAAAATTAAAGGAAGTATTCCACCATCTTTTTCATTTTCTCTTAATTGTTTATATGTTAATTTAATTCTAGTTCCCTTTCCGTCTTTAGCATTTCTGTTAATCTTATCGATCTGTCTTTGAGTTAACAAAATTGAATTATTTCCTTTTTTTGTATCGATTGTAACATCAGTTTTCTTTTTTACAGCACCAATAATTTTAGATTTTTGACCTTCCGTTAGTGAAATTTTAAAAGGTTTATACTCACTCATTTTCTTTAATTTATAATGAATAAAAAAGAATATAAATTCTTTCTACTGGAAATTTTTGCAGGATTTAAAAATGTTCGTTTCTAATAAATGGAGGGGATTCTAAATATTCTGAACAACAAACTTAACTATAATAATAAAGAAATATTTATGATTTTAGATGAAAATAACGATCCTTGGTTTAAAGCTAGAGATATTGCTGAATTATTAGAGTATAAAAAAATAACCAAAGCATATAATCTTGTTGATGAAGAACATAAAACAAATCTAAATCTTATTTTAGAAGGGTGCTCCTTAGAAGAGCACCCTTCAAATATGCAAGCACATACTATTTTTATTAACGAATTAGGTTTATATTCTTTGATTATGAAATCGAAATTACCTCAAGCAAAAGAATTTCAAAAATGGGTTTACAATGTTATCAAAACAATTAGAAAAACAGGGGAGTATAAATTGAAGGAAGAATTATACAGTAAAGACAAAATTATAAAAAAGAAAGATGAAAAAATTGAAAATTTAAATAATAAAATAACAAATATCAAATCTGATGTTGTACCTAAAACTAAAGATGAAAAATTAAGACATTTTTTCCTATTATTTAAGTTAAACGACTATGAATGTGAATATAGTTATTATGTTATAAGATGTCAAAAAGTATATTTAAAAAGAGCTGTTGATAAAATAGTTTTAGAACATCAAGATTGTGAGGAGATAATAAAATTCTATGATCCAAATAGTGTTAATTTATATTCTAGAATAAAAGAAAAATTAAAAAATGATTTAGAATTTCATGGTAATTATTTTAGAATAAATAATGAAGAATTTAGTGAGGAATATCTAATTATAAAAATAGAGGAATTACACAGTGAAAAAGAAATTTAATTCACAACATTTTTTTTATTTATCCAAGTATTATGTGAATTATCAAAACCTAACCATTTGACATAAACTTTATCCCCTTTTCTTTTTAAAACCTTTTCAACAAGATAATCATGTGGATATTTGGTTTTCATTAATTCTTCTTTATAAAATCTACCTTCGATTTCTTCTTCCTTCAAATCTTTTAATTTATAAGTAATAGGAATGGAATTTATTATTTTATTTATTTTGAAAACTTCAGTAGACCAGTTAGGTGTATATCCTTTTTCAAATATTCCTTTATATTTACTTATCCTTACATAATCGTTTAATTTAAATTTTGGTTTTTCATTTTTAACATTGTTATCATTATAAATATTCATTAATACTTCTTCTTCATTTTTCTTATTAACTTCTATAGGTTTCATTTTTATAGTTCTATGATAGGAATTATTATATGTTTTAATCAAATCATCTAAAATATCTATCCATTTATATGATCCTCTCTTAGAAAATTCTTTCCACATTTTTTCTTTTAATGTTCTATTAAATCTTTCTACTATAGCAGATTTTATTTCACTATAACTAGAATAATGATTGATATTATATTCTTTCATTAAATTCTGAAATTCTTTATTATAAAATTCTTTTCCGTTATCCGTTTGTAAATTTTTTGGTTTATTTTTATCGTTCAATATACTTTTTAATGCTTCAGTCACTAATTTACCAGTTTTATCTTTAACAGGAATTGCCCAAGAAACTTTAGAAAATGTATCTATTACAGTTAAAATATATTTAAATCCTTTATTAATTTTTGATATTCCTTTTAAACTTCCAGTATTCATCTCAACTAAATCAGATTGCCACAAGTCATTTATTCCTCGAGTTATAATTTTTGTTCTTTCAAAATTTCTTCTAACCGGTTTATGAATTTCTTCAATTATTCCTTCTTTTACACTCATTTCTTTTTCATTTTTTGACCTAAAAAAGTATTCTTTTTACTTCCACAAATTTCACAAATTCCTTTACCCATGAGTTTTCCATTTTTAGAAGTTTCTTCATGATAATTCTTACTTTCTGTTTGTTTTTTACACTTTACACAATATATAAGTACCATTTATTATAGGATAAAATCTAGTCTTTAAAATAGATAAATTTCTCTAGTTTATGGATATACTTTCCATTGTTTAATTTATTATATGTATTTATCGATAGAAAACCATAATCATCCCCCCAACAATCATTACAAATTTTTTTAAAAATATCAAAGGATGAAAAATCACTTCCAGCAAAATCTTTATATATCATTTCAGTGTAATGAAGAGATTGTTTAAAAGAACAAATAAAATTAACATTATTTCTAATAAACTTTCTATCAACTTTACTATAACATTGACTTAAATAAATACAAGAAATATTTTTATGTCTACCTCTAACAAAATATTCATTAATTTTTTCATGATTTTCAAATATAATATCATCAAAGATAACTAAACTATTCGGTTCACAAGTATCTACATTTTCCATTTCTTCAATATCATTATAAAAACACCCTACATCCTCTCCTATTTTATTTCCAATATCACTAAACAACTCAATCATTTCTTGATAAATATCTTGATCTAAAGATTTACTACATACATATAATTTAGAATAATCTAACCAATCTCCATAAATAAAATTTGTTAATAAAGTTGTTTTTCCAGAACCACTACTACCGATAATTATACATCTTAATGGTAATGGAAAAGGTTTATTGTTAGTCTTATTTTTATCTTCGTGGTAAATTTTTATACGATACTTTTTTTCCATTATAAATAGAGTAATTTATATAAGATGAAATTGTTAAAAATAACTGGTAAAACTTCTGAGTTGACTTTGAAATTAGCACATCCAATATTTCTAGACGAAAATATAAATTATAAAATAGGTCTTGTTGGTTTTTATTCGGATAATAACATTCCTAACATACAAAAAGATTCATTCATTTCATTCGATATTAATAAATCAAGAAAACATATTAAAATTGAAAAAGGATTTTGGAGTTTAAAAGAAATCGATAATCTAATAAAGAAAGAACTTGTAAACGAAAAGTTCTATATAAAAAGTAATAATGATGGAAAGGTAAAAATGTTTTCACCGTATCCATTTGATCTGGACGTAAATCTTAAAAACATTTTTGGTTTCGAAATACCAACTAAAAATGAAATTTCAACAGATTATGCAAGTAACACAGTATATGTTGGAAAATTCAGACCTAAATTAAGACCTTTTGATGTTATCGAAATTCATTGTAATTTAGTTGAATCTAGTTTAGTGAGTCATTCTTCTAATGAACACATACATGAAGAAACTGATTTAGTATATAGTTTTTTCCCGAATGTTCCTTTTGAATCAAAGATTTCAGAAAAACCCTTAGAAATTGTTTATGTTCCAATTAGAAACGATATTCATAAAATTCAAAAAATAAATGTAACTATTAGGAATGAAAGACATGAATTATTAAATAATGAAAATGTTAATAATATTATATATTTAAGTCTGATTCATGACAAATAAACTTAACGAAATGTTAAACTTAGTTAAATCTAGTTAAACCGTTCTGAACTTTTTAATATAATAAATGGATCCAAAACAAACTATTAAGATAAGAGATAGATTAATTAAAAAATTTGAACATGCCAGAAAACAAAGAATACTTGAAGAAGATTTAAAAGGTAAAGAATATTTACCGATAACGAGTGCAATCAATAAACTTGATAATACTTTTAATGAAAAGATTTCTCAAGTCGACAAGAGTATAAAAAATGTGTTAGAACAAAATAAAACATTAATTACAGATCTTGTACCGTTTACAAGAAACATGGCAGATATGGAAATTCCACCTTCAGAAGAAGAAACATCTTTTGAACGAGAATTATACGATAAAGATACACCACTTGCAAAAAGTACACCTTTTTCAAAAGACAAAAAGAGAGTTACATTTGTTCCAATGGAAAAAGTTTCAGAAGACGAGTCAGATTTAAGTGAAGACAGTTTAAATGAATCAGATACTCCATTGAATATTTCATCATCTGTTATCGGTCAAATAATTGGTCCTCTTGGAGCAACATATTTACCAAAACTAACTGATAAACATTATGGAATTACTTACGATGAAAAAAAATTATTTTTTAAAATCGGAAAGAATAAAGTTAATATAGATGGAAATGATTTAATTATTGATGGAAAAAAATATATTGGAACAAAAGGATTATGGGTTCTCTTAACACAAAATTATGAAAACTTATTTGATAATAAAGGTGAAAAATTATATTCACCAGAAGAATTTAATACCTATAAAGAAATTTTAATTAATAGTGAGGTTTTATATAACAAAAATAACTCATCAACAAATAGACCAAAAGCTCCACAATCAAAAAAATATAAAAATTTATTAAAACCTATATACGAAGAATTAAAGACAATTCCGGTTACCGGAAGAGGAATAGTTAATTATAATGAACATTCTGTTATGTATATACAAAATTTGAATGAATTGATTTCAAGATTGAATTTAATATATGCTTCAGAATTGGCTGGAGATAATAATTTTCATAATGAAAAAGTCAGTATTATCAGATTTTTAACAAATCTTTTAGAAAAACATATTGATGATCGAAAAGGAACTGAATATTTAATAAGATTAGTGAATGCTCTTCCACATAAAATAATTAAGGATGAAACTATAGGATCTGGATTGTTTAATAAAATATTAAGTGGATTACCATTCGAATTACATTATCCGGGTTATAACTATTTAGGTCCAGGTACTAAATTAAATGAAAGATTGGAAAGAGGTGATAAACCAATTAATAAATTAGATGAAGCTGCAAAAGAACATGATATATCTTATAGAGATCATAAAGAAGTATCAGATAGACATATCGCAGACAAAATTTTAGAAAATAAAGCATGGGAAAGAGTTATTTCGAGTGATGCTGATATAGGAGAAAGAACTGCGGCATATTTGACAACGAATGCAATGAAAATTAAAAGACATTTAGGAATGGGTTTGATACATTCAGAATTTGATATATTTCAGTAGAAACAATTTATATTAACTTTTTATCAACCTGCAAAAATTTCAAAGGGGTCGGAAATCACGACCCCCTTGTTTTTGAAGAATTTGAATATAAATATAGAATTTTTTAAAACTATAAATGAAGAAGGTAAGATTTAATGATCTTGTAACTATTTATGAAATACCTTATGAATGTAGAATTAATTTTAATTTAATCAATAATCAGAGGTTTAAAATGAGAATATTTGAGTTTGAAAAGATATTTAACAAAATATTTCGATGATAAATTTTATATTGATAAAAATTATTTCTAAATAAATGGAAGACCTGAAAAATAAGACAGTTAAAGATTTACAAAAAATATGTAAAGAAAATAAATATCAGGGTTATTCTAAACTGAGAAAACAATCATTAATTGATTTAATATTAGAAAAATCTAAAACTAAAGAAAAATTAAGTGATAAAAAAATAGTTGAATTAAGACGTTTGGGAAGTCAGTATAAAATAAAAAATTATTATAACATGAAGAAATCTGTTTTAATTAAGTTATTAGAAGAAAAAGAATCTATGGAAGAATTTAAATTACCTCCACATTACGAAGACGAATTTGAATTAACTTCAGTTTATGGAGACGATTTAAAAAATTCGGATACAGAAGGAAACTTTATAGATGAAAATTTGGATCATGGAGAAATGGAAATGTGTAGTATATGTGGAAGGTATAGTGTATTAAATAATAATTGTTATAATTGTGTAACAGACATTAAAATAGGTAAATATAATCGTAAATCGTATAGAATAAATAGATTTCGTAAAAAATTGAATAATTTAATAGAAAATGTTAATGATAAGGTTGAAATTGAAAAAATATTTGAAACTTTTATTAATAATTATAGAGGTAAATATATACCTTATAAATATTTAGTAAAAAAGATTGCAGATTATTTAAAAGTAGGAAATAATATTGAAATTAAGGAAACTAAGAGAATGGTGAAAATATGGAATAACTTTGAATATAAATTAATCTATTAGAGAGTATATTTTAAAACAAATGATGATGTAAAATTTTGTAAGATCTAAAAAAGTTCGTTCCTAATAAATGGAGGAATTAGAACCTTTCGAATTTTGTCAGATCTGTTGTAAACAATCGGTATTAGATAATCGTTGTTATAGTTGTTATCCACCAACAAGAAATCCTCATAATAATTTTAAATATAGACAGAGATATTTTCATGAACATTTATTACAGTTAATAGATGAACCTGAAGATAGAATTAAAATTGAAGAAGTGTTTGAAGTTTTTAATGAAAATTATAAACGAAAAGCCCTACCATATAAATTTTTTATTGCAAAAATTGCAGATCTATTAGAAATTAAACATAATGTTCGAATAAGAAAATCTAAAAGAAATGAAGAATTGTGGAATGAATTTTTAGAGATGAGACCATTTGAGATAATTGAAAAGAAAAATGAATTTAGAGAATATATTTTGAATCAATTTAGAAATATTAAATAATTTTAATTATTTTCTAGGATGGAAAAATTTGCAGGATTTAAAAAGTTCATTTCTAATAAATGGAGAACCAACTGAGAAGTCAAACTCTCAAAAACCTTCGAGATTACTGTAAATCTCACAATATTAAAGGATATTTTAAATATAATAAGAAAGATGATCTTATAAATCATATTATTGATGAAATAGAGAAAAAGAAATTTATAAATGAATTCAATTTTGATTCTAGTTTGTTTTCTAGACCAAAACCTGATAAAAACTTTGAATTATGGACGATGAAACAATTACAAGATTATTGTAGATCACGTAATATTAAAGGATTTTCAAAATTAAAGAATAAATCTGATCTTATTAAGTTGATCACTAATGATGAAAAAAGAAAGAAAAACCGAAAGAGATTAATAAATGAATCCATTAAAAAATCGATAAATCAATCCAAAAAAACATCAATAAATGAATTCAATTTCCATCCAAGTTTATTTTCAAAACCTAAACCTCCTAGGGAAAAACAAATCAAATGTGATGATTGTAATAAATATTATAAAAAATCGTATAAAGAGAAACATATTGAATCTTTAGCACACAAGAAAGTAAACATTAATGATGAACAAGAAATTCAGGAAATTGAAACAGCTTATGAATCAAGATTAAAAACCTATATAGTTAGGAATATGGAAGGATTTTTTCATCCGAGAGAATTCTTGGAAGATAAAAGAAATATAATAATCGATAAGATAACTGAAAATGTAAAAAATATGGATTTGAAAGTTAATCTTAAATTTTTCCTTACCTTTAAAAAAAGGGGGGGAGAAAAATGGTTTGGTGGAGCACACTATTTTCTGGAAGAATTTTCATTTAAAACTAAAAATGAAATCATATTACAATCTTCAGATCTAAATACATTTTATGATAGTGCTATTGAGAAATTGATAAAAGAAATGGATGATTTTGAAAAAAATGGTTCAGGATGGGAGTTAGTAAGTATTGATTATTTAGAACTTCGAATCAATAAATATAATCCATTGAGAGGTTCTTCATATATCGATTTACCAGAAAAAATAAAATCTAAAAAAGCAATTATTAATGTAAAAAATAATGATAATAAATGTTTTATGTGGTCAGTTCTATCAGAATTACATCCAGTAGACAAGGATCCTCAAAGAGTTACAAAATATGAAATGTATAAAGATGAATTAAATTTTGATGGAATCAACTTCCCAGTTTCCTTTAAAGATATTAGTAAATTTGAAAAACAAAACGATATATCTATAAATGTATATGGGTATGAAGAATCTGTTCATCCTTTAAGAATTACAAAACATAAATTAGATAAACATGTAAATTTATTTTATATTAAAGATAATGAAAATGATCATTACTGTTGGATTAAAGATCTTTCTCGATTGATCAAAACACAACTAACAAATATGAAAGTAAAAATTTATCCATGTGAAAGATGTTTAAGATATTATTATTCAGCTGAAAAATTAGAAAATCATGAACTTGATTGTAAAACTAAAACGGCGGTAAAAATTGAAATGCCGAAAAAAGGTGAATATTTAAATTTCAAAAATTATAACAGATCGTTAAGAGTTCCTTTCGTAATATATGCAGATTTTGAATGTTTAACTAAAAAAATTGATAATTGTCAACCTGATTCATCAGGTTCTTATACTATGAAATATCAAAAACATGAACCAAATAGTTTTTGTTATTATATAAAATATCAAAATTATGATTACAAACAACCTGTAGTATATAGAGGATCTGATTGTACTGATAAATTTGTAGAAATGATTCGTGAGGAAGTTAAAAATATTCAAAAGATTTATGAAGAAATTAAACCGTTGGAGATGACTTTTGAAGAAGAAAAACAGTTTCAGAAAACTGATATTTGTCATATATGTGAAAAGGATATAATAACATGGAATAATTATAAGAAATATGGGGAAAAACCTATTGGGATATTAGGAAAAAAGGTAAGAGATCATGATCATTTAACTGGAAAATATCGAGGTCCGGCTCATGAAATTTGTAATTTGAATTATAAAAATCCTTCATTTGTTCCAGTATTCATTCATAATTTATCTGGATATGATGCACATCTATTTGTTAAAGCGATGGGGAAATTTAGAGAAAATGTTGAGGTAATTCCAAATACTGAAGAAAAATATATTTCATTCACACAGAAAGTTGATAAATTAGAAATTAGATTTGTTGATTCATTCAGATTTATGGCTTCGAGTTTAGATTCATTATCTACGAACTTAAGAAAAATTCCTGAAGAAATGAAAGGTAAAAAGTTAGAAGAATATAAATTCTTGAAATCTATGTTTAGAGAAACCAGTAAATATTATAAAGATGAAAAATTAGATTTAATTACGAGAAAAGGTGTGTATCCTTATGATTACATGGATTCAGAAGAAAAATTTGAAGAGTCAAAATTACCTTCAATCGAAGAATTTTATAGTAAATTGAATGATTGTGATATTTCTGAAAACGATTATAAACATGCAAAAAAGGTATGGAAAACATTTGAAATTAGAAATTTAGGAGAGTATTCAGATTTATATGTTAAATCAGATGTTTTAATATTGTCTGATATATTTGAAAATTTTAGAGATGTCTGTTTAAAAACTTATAAACTTGATCCAGCTTGGTATTTTACAGCTCCAGGATTATCTTGGGATGCAATGTTAAAAACGACAGAAATCGAGTTGGAATTATTAAGTGATTATGATATGATTTTGATGTTGGAAAAAGGAACTCGTGGTGGAATATCTCAATGTTGTAATAGATATTCTAAAGCAAATAATAAATATATGAAAAAATATGATAAAAATCTACCATCTAGTTATTTAATGTATTTAGATGCAAATAATTTATATGGTTGGGCGATGAGTCAATATTTACCTTATGGAGGATTTAAATGGATAAAACCAGAAGAAATGGAAAATTTAGATGATGATTCAGAGAAAGGTTATATACTAGAAGTTGATCTTGAATATCCAAAAGAGTTACATGATGATCATTCTGATTTACCTCTAGCTCCAGAAAATGGAATACCAGGTAATTCAAAACATGTAAAATTATTAACGACATTATTTGATAAAGAAAAATATGTGATTCATTACAGAAATTTAAAACAATGTTTGGATATGGGATTAAAGCTAAAAAAAGTTCATAGGGTATTAGAATTTAAACAATCGAATTGGTTACAAAAATATATTGATCTCAATACGAAAATGAGAACTAGAGCTGTAAATGATTTTGAAAAAGATTTCTATAAGCTAATGAATAATTCAGTGTTTGGAAAAACTATGGAAAATATAAGAAAACGAATTGATGTGAAATTGTGTAATAATTATGGGAAAGTTGAGAAATTAATATCAAAACCAAATTTTAAAGGAAGAACAATATTTGATGAAAATCTATCAGCAATTCATATGAACAAAACAAAAGTTAAATTTAATAAACCGATTTATGTAGGAATGAGTATTCTAGATTTATCGAAACATTTAATGTACGATTTTCATTTCAATACTATGAAACGGAAATATGGAAATGATCTTAAATTAATGTACATGGACACAGACAGTCTTATATATAATATTAAAACAGACGATTTTTATGAAGACATGAAAGAAATGATTGATCTGTTCGATACTTCAGATTTTCCTGTTGATAACAGATTCAATATACCTAGAGTAAATAAGAAAGTATTAGGTAAAATGAAAGATGAAAATAATGGAGTTATTATGACAGAATTTATTGGATTAAGATCTAAAATGTATTCTCATAAAAATGAGATATCTATTTGTAAGAAATCAAAAGGTATTAAGAAATGTGTTGTAAATAAGAAAATATCATTTGAAGATTATAAAGATTGTTTATTCAATAAAAGAGTTCATTATAGAACAATGAATCAAATCAGGAGTTATAAACATGAGATATATTCAATTCAAGTTAATAAAAAAGCTTTATCACCAGATGATGATAAACGTTATATTTTAGAAGATGGAATCCATACTAGAGCATTAGGACATTATAAAAATATTTAAATAAATTTTAAATAAGAATCTTATAAATTAATATCTTTAAATGTTAAAGAAGTAAGATATATTCTTACTTCTTTAACATGTAAAGAGTATAGAATTGAATTGAAATATTTTGCAGGATTTAACAATTTCATTTCTAATAAATGGAAGTATTAAAAAAGATCCAACGAGTTGGTCAATGTCAAAATAATCCAATAAAGAAACTAACAGAATTGGAATGTGGTCAATCTTATTCAATTAAAGAATTTAAAGAAACTATTACAAAATTTGGAAAACGTATAGTTGTTACGTTAAAAGATAAGGAAGATAAATTTCAAGTTTATCTACCAGATAGATTTAATGACAAATTAAATAAAAAAGATATTCAACAATTAAATTCACAAAAACTATTATTCGTTTATGACGGTTTAAAAGAATTAAATGATGGGAAGAAAATTCATATTATTGACTTCCGAGAAAATAAAAATGAAAATAGATCTAAATCTAAGAAATCTGAAAGTGATATTGATGATTAAACGTGTATAACAAATGGAAATAATAATTAAATTAATTATATAATATTTTTACTTTTTGGGGGTGATCCCAATTTTTGTATCGTTTTAAAGAAATATGTTAAAAATATGTATTTTTTTTTTATTTGTTAGGTTTTAAAGAAATATGTTAGAAAATGTATATTTTTTAAAAAAATTAGATGTTTGAGATAAAAATGAAAAATCCTACAAAAATCGACGATCAGGTTTTTTCGGGGAAATAGGGAATTTTGAAGACTGCGCCAGAAACCCTATTATCCCTCTACTGTAGTGTAATAGGTACCATGTGTAAACATAACTCTGGAAGGAAATTAATAATTTATCAGTTACTCATTACAAAATTAAAAGAGAACTATTCATGTTTTTATTTTATTTATGTAGGATACTTTAAGCAAATTGTTCTGGAAAGCAGTCTACACTACCCAAATTCTGAGGAAAGTGCTTAGTTATGCAGCTCCTGCGTGACGGACTTTTTCTATAATGCCAAGAGCACGTGGTCGGTCATCCATGCAGGTACTGACCACGCCCGACGTGGCTTAACTTCTGTGATCACCGGGAACCGGTGCATTCAACGTGGCTATGGCCGTTGGCATCGCTTATTAATAATAACAATAATAATTATATTTTTACGATGTTTAAACTGAGATAAAAAGAGCAAAAGTATTGAAAATCTTACGGGTAGTATGAAACCGAAGATGGCCTTGTAAGTCGTCGTTTTGCCGGAAATAATCGACTCGTTCCAGGGCCCATTGCATAAACTTGGCCGAATACAGAGCTAATAGGGTTATGTTGGCAGGCCTGGCGTAACAGGTTAGGTGTAGTTTGGAATGCTAATGTTGGCTCCCTGGCAATTAGCAACCTGTGCAGAGCAACAGATACCCAATTCGCCGAGGCTATCCCATCAAACACCACTTCCTCTTAAACTTACCAACAAGATTCTCCGAAACCAATCATCGAAAAAAATATATTATCACTTTCCGAACTCATGAAAGAATTGTTATATATATATATATATATATATATATATATATATATATATTTATATATATATATATATTTACATATACTTCGCATAGAAGCTTATAATGAGCGCTGAAAATATAGGTGCTGAGCCATATTGAACGTAGCAAAAGTATTCAAAAGTGTTTAAAGGCAATGTAGTAAAACTACAGCAATGTTTCAAAATACGAATATAATAAATTTTAAGTGTGCAAAGCATTCCGGTACTCAAGGAACTGCATCGTCTTAGACCAATTTCGTTCATATGACTAATTATTATGTATTTCCATTTTATATGTGCATCTGGGCGAAACGCTGTCAATGCGGGGTGCACATAAATAAATTATTAAAAAAAAAGAAAAAAATACTTGGTTAATTCCAAACAAAACCAAATAGTCCGTCGGCCCGTGTACATTTTATGCAACGATTTTTAAGATTCTTCATTTTTTAACTATTGATTGTACAAGTCTTAACTAGAACAGTGCCACTTGTCAGCTGGCTAGGTAGCGGTGGGTTTGGCTGCGGGGGCGTTGCAAACTTCGGAACAATATGAAAATGTGAAACGATTTTAAGATTCATGAAATTTTTTGGAGTAACACCTTTCATTATACAATAATCATTGACACTTGTCAGCTGGCCGGCCAGCGGTGGACTGCTTGTCAGCTGGGGGTCTAAACTTGGCAAAAATACGAAATTCTGAAACGATTTTAAGATTGCTGAAATTTTGGTGGTTACTAGTATTCGTAGTGAGATTAACGAAAAACATTGTCAGCTGCTCATATCTTAGTGGAAAACTTGTCAGCTGGGGGGGGTATAAGCGCTGAGCGTATGGCGCGCGCTCCGCTTTATACCGCCAGCTGACATCTTTTCCACCCACATATAAGCAGCTGACAATTTTTTTTGTCAATCTTATTACGAATACTACCTACTAACAAAATTTCAGGAATCTTAATATAGTTTTTGACTATTTAATAGCGAAAGCATGCTTATATTGATTACAACTTCTGAATATATTGATTGTAATTTACAATAAAAATGTTCATTTACAATTTGTAAATGTATAATTTTCTTATCAACGTTAAAATATATTATGTATTTGCATTAAGGTATGATGAAAAAATATATCAATTGTTTGTATAAAATACATAGTACATAAAAAATTTTCGCCTGTGAATGCGTGAAAATCAGGCAACGCTTGGCACAGTGTTTCGCCTAGTGTTAAAAATAATTTGTTATTATCTAAATAGTTTGGTTTGTTCACGTTCCCATATTCATCCAAATTTTAACATCTAATAATAACATGAATAAAATTTACACATGTAAATGGTTTGATGCCAAACAATTACCTCCAGTACTTGAAATGATTGTTCCAGATCAGTAATTCACTGAAGATATTAAAATTATTAATTTTCTTTGCTTTATTAATGTTTCCAGGGGGACATGGGGGGACAACCGGGTACAGTTGTCCCGGGCCGATCCTCGCTAATTCGAAAGAAGTACCGAAAGTGACCTTTGCAGCACCGATTAACGGCTTTTATTCTCATTTTGCTCAAAACTTAAGATAAAAATAATTTTAAAACGCCCAAAGTCCTATAGCAAAGTAGTACTAGAATTTTCTTTCTGGCTCTGAGAAGTGGGGGCCCGTGATCTGGTCCCGGGCCCGGGCTCTGAGAAGTGGTGGCCCTGAATGTTTCATCATTTTTTCAATACCAATAATTAGTATTTTCACATGAGAGACAGCAGGATGACCTCACAAACACTACAAATATCGAAAGTAATGATTCTGAAGGTGAAGAGTCAGACTTTCTTTTTATTAAAAAGTTTTATTAGGTAACTATTATTATTATAAATAAATTATATAATAATTTTTACTATTTTATACAAATAAATAATATATTTTCTCATCATACCTTAATACAAATCTTTACAAATAATACAATTCTAACGGATCGCAGTCTGTATCTGGAAGATGGGGAACAATTTTATTGGGGACCTTTATCAATGCAATAGTACCCAAAACAATGATTTTAAAATTTTTTGCCTGCTTGTCTGTTTATCTGTTTGTCTGTGCGCGCTAATCTCAGAAACGGCTTATCCTTTTTAGTTGCAGTATTCACTAATATATTGTGGTACGTTTCACTTAACATTTAGTGTTGTTTCATGCGAATCGGTACATAAATAAAAAAGTTATGCCATTGTAAAGAATCACGTCCAACATTTCATGAACTATCGTTAATACGATACACAGCAGAGGTTTTTTCGTCACGAATCTTCGTATATAGTATTCTCTTAGCAAATGATTTAACGAGTTCTTTAATCAGCAAAATTGGTTCATCTGGAGGAGGGGTTTACTCTGGACCCAAAGTCGCTCGGACGAAACTCGATATTCGTTTGTGGAAATATTAATAGAAAAATATGTTGTAAAAAAAATGTAAATCGGTTTATTAGGAGGGGGGATTATTCTGGACCCGATTTACCAACTTACCACTACTAGCCCTAATCTATCTTCACATATAATAAAATTGTAACGGATCGCCGTTTGTACATGCAAGATATATGAGTAAAAATACTATTGGGGGCCTTTATCAACGCAATTGTACCCAAAACAATGATTTATAGAATTTTTGTCTGTTTTTCTGTATGTCTGCTGTGTCAGACACACTATACACACTATATTAAACAATCCTTGAGGGGTCTAGAGCTTCGTCACGTTTTAGCAATCCTAGCAGCCTGTATGCTTGATCCCCGATGGCTATACGCCTAATATCGAGTAGGTATAAATCTACCGTAAAGTAGATAAATAAATACACAGATAGTACTAGAAGTAGTCGAAAAAAATACCTATACGACTATGTTTATAATCTAAAATAAACAAACAAGAACCTTCAAGTTTAACTCCTCTGGATTACGGATGGGATATTGAAGATAATATATAAACATGTAAATGGTTTGACGGCGAATAATTCCGTCGAGTAGTTGATATGATTGTTCGAGATCAGAAATTCACTGAAGATATTAAAACTATTTATTTTCTATGCTTTATTAATGTTTAATCATTTTATCAATAACAATAATTAGTATTTTCAGCTGAAAGACACCAAGAAGAGAATGACCGCACAATTACTGCGGATGAGCGCATTGATGATTCTGAAGGTGCAGAGTCAGAATCAGAAAACGATTGACTTTCTTTTTATTACAAAGTGTTATTAGTATACTCTTATTATTATTATTATGATTAATTGTATAATACTTTTTTATTACCAATACAGTATTTTATACAAATAAATGACATATTTTTTCATCATACCTTAATGCAAATACATAATATATTTTAACGTTGATAAGAAAAATATTCATTTACAATCAATATATTCAGAAGTTGTAATCAATACAACTATGCCTTCGCTATTAAATAGTCAAAAACTATATTAAGATTCCTGAAATTTTGTTAGTAGGTAGTATTCGTAATAAGATTGACAAAAAAAATTGTCAGCTGCTTATATGTGGGTGGAAAAGATGTCAGCTGGCGGTATAAAGCGGAGCGCGCGCCATACGCTCAGCGCTTATACCCCCCCCAGCTGACAAGTTTTCCACTAAGATATGAGCAGCTGACAATGTTTTTCGTTAATCTCACTACAAATACTAGTAACCACCAAAATTTCAGCAATCTTAAAATCGTTTCAGAATTTCGTATTTTTGCCAAGTTTAGACCCCCAGCTGACAAGCAGTCCACCGCTGGCCGGCCAGCTGACAAGTGTCAATGATTATTGTATAATGAAAGGTGTTTCTCGAAAAATTTCATGAATCTTAAAATCGTTTCACATTTTCATATTTTTCCGAAGTTTGCAACACCCCCGCAGCCAAACCCACCGCTACCTAGCCAGCTGACAAGTGGCACTGTTCTAGTTAAGACTTGTACAATCAATAGTTAAAAAATGAAAAATCTTAAAAATCGTTGCATGAAATGTACACGGGCCGACGGACTAAAAATTTCAATACAAATTTGGAAGAGAGTTATTTTCTCCATCCGTGGGTTCCATGAAATTTTCTTGTCGGCACTTCCGGAAAGCGCCATGAGGTCAGCTTAAAAGTGGGTTTCCACCATATGGAGGGATGGAGGAATCACGGAAAAAAACCTTCTCTCGCTAAGTCCTTGCAATGAATGTCTGCTTAGAGTTAAGCCTGAGTGCAGTTGTGGCTGATAGGGCTTTACAGCTGTGTAAAACACTGCCTTTTTACTGCTGATCCAACGCGAAACAACGCTTCGTAAAGTTCTCTCCGTCTCTCTCTCTGGTACATTTCCCGTCTCTAGTAATTAGACTGATGGATGACGTTGGGTTTCCTTTCGAATAACCAGTGGGTGCTAGGGGGTGGCGATAAATAGGGCGGTTCCATTCTCAATACCCCTTACTCAAAACATCAACAATTCTACTTGACTGGTGTAAAAATCCAGATTTATCCAGCATATAAAAGTCTGACTTAAAGGAACTGCGTCATGTTAGAGCGTTTTCGTTCTTATCCCTAGAGTCTTTTGGAAAGCTGAAATAGAGACAGTTAATGTTTTGTCTGTAATCTTTCGTGAAAAATGTAAACATACTTCAGAACCAAGATTTCAGGTTCCACAACAGGAAACAGTATCCTAAGCGTAAATTTACTTCTTTTAAGTTCGGTCTATCAAAATGGCTTAGGAATCGCATTTTTAGGAAATTTAATAAACTTTCAAATATCAGATACACATTTTCTACGATTTTTCAACCGGTTTCAAAATATATAAGTGTCCGAAACTCCAAAGAGAAGTCTATTCTTCTCGACAACAGTTATGGATTTGACATTGGAAAAAGTAATATATCGTATTTTTGTAAACAATTTCCAACCATTTTGTAGGGCGATACAAAGTGAACTGGGGAGTTGAGCTGAGATAAATATATATGATTTTTATGTCTTCACGTATTTTATTTTGCCTTCCGTAACCAATAATTTCCTTTTCATGCACGACAATGCAAGACCGCACGTTGCACGTGTAGTCAGGGACTACCTAGATGTGGTGGTGTCCGAGCATTGGAGTTGCCTGCACGTAGCCCGGATCTCAATCCCGTAAAGAATCTTTGGGACCAGCTTGGGATGTCCGTCCTAAAACGACCCAACCCTCCCTGAGACCACCAGGAGCTAATCCTCGAGGAATGGGATTAGCTTTAACAACATCGTGTAGACACCCCAATTCGCAGTACGCCCGATAAGATGCAGGCCGTTATTTATATTCACCATGAAAACAGATAATTTAAGGTTTGTTTGGAAAACAGTGTACAATCAGTACAAACATATATATAAATATATATATATATATATATATATATATATATATATATATATATATGTATATATATATATCATGAATTTGTGTTATTAAAAAGAATAAGATCAGTTGGATTAAACAAAAGGACTTTGTCAATGGAAGCACGGGTAAGTGCGAGATAAAAAATTATTGAAGAATAAATTAAAACAGGGGGCAAGGTTAGATCAGTGGTAGAGCACTGGACTAATAAGTTGGAGGACCTCAGTTCAAATCCCGTGCAAGCACTAAAGATGTTTTCTTCTAGTGTCTTCGTTCATGGGTTGAATTCGGCCTCCCTGACCGTTCCTAGGCCAACCCAGCCTTTAATTAATTTGATAATGGGTACCTTGGTTGCTAATGACTCTAGCAGTCGAAGCAGCCAAGGGGAAAATCATGCGGCCGGAGCATAGTACTGACCACACTATCTCCCTAGTGTACCGTATGGTCATGAATCAGATACCTCTATAGTATCTGCCCCTCAGGCCCCTTACGGGACTGATTTTTTTTTTTTTTAAATTAAAACAATCATATTTTACCTTATGTAATATAAAAAATATACTAATAAATAGGGCCAACATCTTTAAAAAATATTTACAGTTGTAGAAGCAATAATGCGACCATTTCAGGATTGACTTCTCATTTAAAATTTCATGTATATTCGAAATAAATATGAACGACTACAGATAAATAAATTCCCCCCTTTTCTAAAGTTAACCTTCTCACTCCCCTACCATGATGATGTATTTGCGTGGAATAATCGGCCAGGGTGTGTGTCCAGGGACGATTGTCTCTGTCCAGCCTCTGCCCGATATTGAGCCAGCTCTGGTGGGAGAATTCAATTTTCTTCTTCAATATCCGCCTCAACCCCCCTCCCACCCTTCCTAGCGCTTTCTCTCTCCCCTTTCGTCCACCTTCCAAGCACGAATTTTATCCCAGACCAATGTAAATTTCATGCTTTATTCATTTTTCTCCACATTCTTCTTAATTATTTGTTTTTACAAATTAGATGAATTTTCTTTAAATCTTTTTAGCGCGGTCACTCTCTCCCTCCATAGGGAGGAAACCCGCTTATGAGGTTGACCTCATGACGCAATCCGGAAATGCTTTACTGCTTCAGAACTCAGAGATCATGAAAATAACTGTGGCTCAAATTTGCCACAGTTATATATATATAACTAGTTTATATATATATATATATACATATATATATATATATATATATATATATATATATATATATATATATATATATATATATATATATCTGCCAGTATTCTGGCAGAATTCGTCCCACAAGAACATGGTTTTGGGAGCGAAATTTGGGCGAAGAAAATCGCAACGCTTACGTTTCAAGTTCATATGCTTGCAGGTACTCGTTCAATTGTTTTCTTAATGTAGGAAAATGAATGACGCCGTTTTTGAAGCAATATTTGTAACCGTTTTTGAGAAAAGTAGAAAAAAAATTCTTAACTCATTTTCTGTTTTGTTATTTAGAATTGTGGAATTCCATTGAAATATGTTTAAATTTAGGTTACATTTGGAGTTGAGCAAGTATTCTAAAACAAAATATTTTATTGATAGACGTGAAACATTTTGGGATCTTCGTTTATTTTCATAAATATGTTGAAAACGGTTGAGAAATCGTGGTAAGTGGAAGGTGACCATTTGAAATCTTACTAAATTCTCTTCAAAAAAGGTTCTAAATCAATTTTCATGGGGCACTGTCAATCGGAGAAATGGACTTAAAACTTCGAAAGTGGTTTGTTCTTTTTAACATAACAGAATAAAATGAGAAACTTATAGGTAATAGTGCTTTACTAGAGCGAACGTTCAGATACTGTCAGTTTTTTGTGGCAGCGCCTTCTCTTTGAGATTTTATTTTATATTATTTATATAACCCTACCAGTAACGGCTTATATTCCTTTATTAATGTCATTAGGAATCTGAACTGACATCCAGGGTGCAGCGAGGAATTTTCTGCCGCCGGTGGGTATCGAACCAACCATCTCCCGCTTATGAATCCAAGGCGCTAGCCACTAGACCACGGGAGACCCCTTTGCTTATAGTATTCGACTTGTTGTTCAGTAATTATATATAATCAAATGCAAAAGCTGATAATTCGATAAAGGTACTCTAAGGTTTTTATAAGTTCCTTTTGGGCACTGAAAATGAAGTTTCAAATCCCTGAACCTCTGAAAAGATTTTTTGACTATAATAAATATAGTCAATATTCTACTAATAAATATATAAAGGGTGGTAACCTATAGATAACCCGTCCTAAAATTCGTAGTTAATAATAAATGGACGTTAAAATTTAAATAAATAAATATATAAATATTCTACGTAGATCTTCAAATTCAGAGTGAACTCTGGACCAACGCCTAGTAATTATTGTCAATTATAATCGATATTGGAAAATAATAAACTTTGACTAAGTAATTTTTTTGATTGTGTTATCATAATGTTGATTAATACTAACATTTGAAGTTTTAGCTCGTTTATTTATTTGCTTACAACACGTATAGCAATATGAAAGATAAAGGTGAAAATAACATCAAATGCAAAGTTTATAGCTTAAGATAACTTATCTTGGGTAAACATTAGTAAATACTATGCCAATCAAAAGCTTAAATTTATAAAAGTAATTATCAACTCGGTCAAAATGGATTAGATTGTTTTGTTTTTTCTTTTTTTTTTTTTGATTCCACGTTATTAATTATTGCATAAGAAAATTATGAGTATTACGGTAAAAATATAAATGGGGATTTTAGAAAACTATTTCCGAATCATATAAAGTCATGTTAGCGCGCTTCCGATCTCATCCCTAGTATCATTTTGAAATCTGGGAATTGAAGCAGTTAATATTGTGTTTCAGTTATTCGTGAAAAATGTAAACACGTGTAAAATAATATCTCAAACAGGAAACTGACATTATTCCAATCGGAAATTACTCCCTCCTCGGACATTCGCTCTAGAAAAACACTATTTGGGATAGGTTTCTTATTTTTTTTTTTTTGCCTTGTTTTGCAGCAAATGCTAATTTTATTGTTAATGCATTCATTCATTCATTTCGAGAGCTTCGCAACAAGGGTGATCTGCTCTATTGAATAACAAAGAATAAAAACAATAAAAATGAAAAAAAAAAAAGGGGGATAAATGATAATAATAAATACAATGAAGTAATTGGGTTTGAATTAATTGGTCATGATCTCAAATTAAATAGAATCCGATGATAGGTGATAACATAGGGCTTTGATTATAATAATAATTGGTCTAATAATATGGTGACCAGCCGAAAAAATAAAATAAAATAAAATAAATAATAAAAAGAAAATCAAGAATAAATAAATAAAAATAAATAAATAAAGGAATAAGGAACATAAATTAAAATAATAATGACAATAAATAAAAGATATAAAGGAATGAATAGGTTGACAATTATTGTAAGATCAGAATTTTGTAGGGAATTAAGATCGTGGGTCATTTGTAATATTACTATATTTTATTGTAAGTATGTGAGTATGGTATCAATATATGGGCTCTTTTCTGCTAACAGCTCGCTAAGGTCATGAGGTGCCTGTAGGTTGTCTCTTTTCATGCAGTCTGTTAGTAGGTGTTTCACTGTTAAAGGAACGTTGCACCTATCGCATCTAGGCTTGTCTTGTTCCGTAAATAGGTGTGAGTGAGTGAGGCGTGTTTGTCCGATTCTCAGTCTTGTTAGTACAACTTCGTCACGTCACTCATTGTTAATGGCATTAAACAAAATTGATAGAGAATGGGACTATAAATTTTTCAAATGGAAACTTTTGAATTGCTCCGAATTAAATCGTCCCATGAAACATTACTTCAGAATTATGTCTTTAGAAGACTTAGGAAGCGTTTGGATGGTCACTTCTCCCATTATCCTAACCATTTTTGAGATATTTAAGAAGATATACGAAAATCCCAAAGCTGCTTATGTCTGTTAATTTTTTTTATTATTTTTTACTTAACTCCAAACGTTATTGAGAGGAGATCGCCGACTTTTAGTCATGCGAAGGTAGAATTCGTCAGGGTTCGGTCGTAATAATAAAACTACATTTTTTTATATAAGAAAATGTAGTTTTATTGCTTGCCAATGTTTTGGCTTGAAATTTAAGTTTTTATTATGGCGATGAAAACAAGGAGTACTATACCTCACGGATATGTAATAATTTCCGAATGTGCGTCAACCAGTAATTATCATACATCTGTGAGGCATAGTTTTCCTTCTTCTCGCCACCCTGATGAAGACTTGAATTTCAAGCCGAAACGTCGGCAACCAATAAAACTCGTTTTCTTATAAAAAATAAAAAAAAATAAAAAAGCATTTTATTAAGATACCACGACCGAACCCTGACAAATTCTACCTTCGTAACAAAATTTTCATTATTTTTGTTTAGATTTAAGTCAAATATTTGGGAAACGTTTCAAATGAATCCATCATAACAACAACCAAACCAAAATTTAGTTTGAAAACTAGTTTCATTCACTTTTTTCACCTACCTTTGATTATTTCATTAAAAATGTTTTTAATCGTTTCTAAAGTCTAGAAAACATATAAAAATGTAACCAAAAGCCTAAAAAAGCAACAGTGTTAGCGCTAAGATGTTTTCGCTCGAAATTCTTAAAAAAAAAAAAAAAAAAAAAAAAAAAAAAAAAAAAAAAAAAAAAAAAAAAAAAAAAAAAAAAAAAAAAAAAAAACAGTTTTCTGGTGGGCGGATGCTCCTGACATTGGAACACATGATGTAGATGTGTTTGGCCAGTTTCCATTCGGACATAACTTTTTGGTGCTGTGGTAGGTAAGTGGAGAAGCCCTTTAAAGAAGTAAAACATGTGACAACTATCTGGAGCCTGGCATATGTTAGTAAAACTTGGGGGGATTATTTCTTGAAGAGTCATGTACCAGGTTTCTTCCAGAGTTTGTGTGATTTCTTTGAGCCAAGTCATTTTTGTATTATTTCACGATAGGTTATGTAATTTCTCCAAGTCGTCAAGTTCATAGAGAGGTTTTCTGATTTATTATTGGTAAGGCATGAACCAGGTTTCTCTGAGGCCATAAGTTCTTCAAAGCTCGTACAGGTATCTGATTTCTTGGAGCTAATGTTCCAGGTTCCAAGATCCCTCCAGAAGAATGTGTGATGCCTTATACATTTGTTCTATAAAACTAAACGAGTGAAAGCAGAAGAAAGAAAGAAGCCATGAATGTATGTTATGGTGGGGAAAAGCAGACAACCAGGCCAGGCTTTCCTCTCCGTTCCATAATATTTACCTGCGATGTTTGCTTAAGAATGGCCTGCAATATCAGAGATCCTCCAGCCCGTATTGACTTCACAGTCTCATTTCAGGTATAAAATACATACTCAGCTCCATTTCTAGTCTGCTTTCCTGTTTGCTTAATGAAAATTCGAGAAGCTACTCTCCGTTTCAATCAACATTTTAACAAGGAAAATCAAACAAAAATATTAAATTAAACCTTTAATGGATTCCAAACGTTAATTGCCTTTATTATCAGTGTAACCTATTTTGTGCAGATATGTTGTGATAATTTCTAATTAAGGAGTAACTGTTTATCCATTAATTTAATTTGTATATAATTATCATTTATTAGTATTCATTACTATCTGTATCGTTTATGATCATTGGCGATTTTCAAGAGAAGTTAATATAAATATAATGTCGATTACATCTTGGAGATTGATAAAGAGGTGTAACCAAAGAATGAACGTATACACAGCGCGGACAGGAGACATATTGCTAGGGGGGTGTGTGATAATAAAACATATAAAATATTTATAATTAGAATACAATTTTAGAAATATTATATTATAGCATGAAGAATATTTATAGCAATATCCACCAAACATTTTTCCCACGAATTATTCCATCTAATGACGAGAATGAGTTTCTTAACATTCTTAATAACAATTATAAAGAAAGATTTCTCAGACTTGCCAATTTTATTTTGAGGATAGTAAAATTACTCTCACAAATTCCAAACGATTAGCATAATATATAAAGAACGTAGAATAAAAACTGTAACAAGTATAATACATATATAAAACTATTAAATTTAATGTGAATAAAATGCATGTATAAATATATATTTTCTTTTTTTGTCTTTCTTCTTTTTTTCTCCAAACATGAAGAAAAAAATTGCCGTAGTTTTATTGTTTTATTTAGCTATTTAATATATATTTTTTGTAACCTTACCAGGGAATTACTTAATCTACTAACATAGTAAACGAAATTATATAAGTGATGCTGTAAGATATGACTTGAAAGCAAATAAAAAATTGAATTGGCCATGAAAGAACACCATTTTTTTTTCAGACCAAATTATTTATTTAGTACCGAAATAAGGCCGAAAAGCTCTTCCTACGAAGCATATATTTCTTAAGGAACGCTAACGTGTCAGTAATTAACAGTTAGAAATAAAATGTTCAAAAATACAATGGCAAAGACAAATTTGGCAATCATACAGGCAACAAAATGATACAAAGGAAAATATTAGAAAACATATATGAGTCAATGATTTAGGCTTAGAAGAAACATTATGAGATAGAAAACAAGCTGTTTAAATAGATAATAACAAGAAATAATAATTTTTGAACTAAATGAATTTGTGTACTTATTTTTATATGTTACAATTCAACAGGCGATTCGCCAAATAAATGTTGCGACGAAGCCTTATCAATAAATAAACATTTTTATATATTCTTCTTTATTTTTTTGAATTACATAATTTATTTTGGTGTGAGTTTTTATGTTGGCTGCTTTGTGTTGCCGCCTCTTGAAGATCATTTAGAATAGTCATTTTGTCATGTCTCTTAAAATGGGTGAGTATATATTTAATTGTAAACATACGTTACAAAATCTGTATTTCGGCTTGTCCTTGTCTCCATGAGGTAATTAATTGCGATTCTTGTAAATACTACTTCTCTATTTCTGTTTGATGATTTTATCATATCATTTACTATTGGCTGCTAAAAGTAACACTCTGATTAATATCTGATTAATTGAGTATAAACAAATTGTTCTATAATTAGGCGTACTTGGACAATCTGTCAACAAAAATAAATTAAAATATGATGACTGAGGAACGGATGTTCATGGAATATAAAATTCCAATATGTACATATATATTTAACTATTTATAATGAAATATATAATAAAAAATTGAAAATATGTAGTAAAAAAATACTAAAGACACTATAAAATATTCAAAAGAAAAGTATAGAAAACTAGTAAGAACTCTGTTAATATATATGGAATGAAAAAAAGTTAAAAATATATTGAACAAAATGACTAAAAATCTATAAAATATTGAAAAAAAGTCTAAATAAATATTAGGAACTCATTTTAAAAGGGGGAAAAAGAAGTTGAAAACGTCTATAGATGAACATCATTTTTGAAAATTGTTTGCAAGAAAATGCATTTTTAAATTATCTAACGTGAAATTAAGCCGGTCTGATCTCATAAGGGGAGTATACAGTGGTGGGGTCACCGATCAGGCCCATTTTTGTCTGGTGATTTTGCATCGAAAAATAGTCGACACGTGTTCGAGCGTTTCGTCCAATGCGCTTTAGGAGGTAAGAAATGAAATAAAATGGGATGAAAATTCATTATTTTATATCTCAAGTTTGGAAAATATTATCGGCATGATTATTTCGCTTATTCACTTGTTTTAGAGAGCAGATTAAAGGAATAATACAATTGTTAAAGAATAATTGTTTATATATTTTTTTAAAACGCATCTGCTCTAAGTCAATTAGCCCTGGCATGTGGCAAGGCTGCCAGCCACTTTCTTCTTGCGATTAGAAACACACACTGATCTAGATTCAATGGGCAATGCATTCTTTCTCAGTTTCCCCTTTATTTTTTTAATTTAAAAATAAAAAGAATATCAAAATATTTAGCACAAATATGTAAAATAAAAACCACTTTAAATGCTTTAATATCACTTAAAACTTGCAGAATTACATCAAAAATTTCGATTTAACAATCAGAAAAAAATATGTCAATATTAGCATGACATTACTCAGGCTGATACCGAGATCTCTGTGCAGAGACTTTGGCATGCGGGAATTGGCACCTGTTTGGTACTATTGCGCTGAGTGAGGCATACCAGTTACCTTAAATTAGGAAAAAGCTCCGTACGAGTTTTGACAACCAGGTTAGAGGAAGGAAAACGCACGGGACGGTCTGCTGAGATAGCATATCTTTGTGGAGTCTTGCTACTGATTTTCCCGTGGGAAAAGTCAAGGAAAAATTGAGAGCATTTATCCTCCGGCGGGAAAATATAAAATGAATGTTCGCTTCGCAGCAGTGGGAACGAGAGTCAGTAGTTCTTTGTGGACATATTTGCAGGATTTGATTCGGGTAGTGGCTTTAGTTTATTTTTAAATGGTGTTTATACATTTCACAGGCAAAAAAAAAAAAAAATAAATAAATGAATACAAAAAATCATGAAGTTTAGATTAGATCCTGCACGACAGGCCCAGTGGCCTTGGCTGTTAAGGCGAGAGAACCTTTTTTTGCGAAAAAAGAAAAAGCATCACTCCCATTACGGCCAGAAAGGAGTGGTAACTGGTAGGTAATCCACCCCAAATATCCTTGATATGTTTAAATAAATATACGTTAAAATTAAATAAATTTATCGTATAGTTTTAAATTTTTTAGGTGTTGAAATAGGCCTTTATTGTTATTACTGGCATTTGTGATTACATGGTTCATGGTTTATGGCAATAAAGCATTTTGATTCAGTCCAAATAAGTAGGAAACCGTTTAACAGTCAGAGCCATATAACAGTACTGACAACTTGGTTCGTCCTCTCTTCAGGTAAGTTATGAGAGATTCAGTAAAAATTTGTAATTTGATGGTGCAAAAATATTTTAATAAGGATATTATCTCTAGTCACGAGTTCGGTATCTAAATTCCGATGTAGAGATAGAAAACGCATCGAAATACAACAGAGGTGATTCAATTACTTTTTTACTTTGATAAGCGAAATATTTTGGGCAGTGAGTCACAAGTGGCACAGTGAATCATGCAAATATATGCACATATGTTTCATGTGACACTGACCTTGAATATTGTTAGGAGATTTAGTTTGCAGTTCTAGCATTCCATTTCGCACCATATTCCTGAGTAGTACTCGTGAACCCAACACGTGTCACCAAAAGCGTCACTCATACACACACGTGATAACGAAAACGTGACGAACTAAGAGATCACGACCGACAGAACCAAGGCACTGACACCTGATAAACACCTTGAGAGTATCCCCACTACGGACCTATTATCGTTCATGAGAGCGTTTTACAACATTCAAAAGACCTTATCTCTATTGTAATATACGTAATTCACTTGTGATTTTGTTTGACTTTCAATCTTAAGTGGAAAATGAGTATTTCATTATTATAATTCTCTACATGAATGATTTATTTTATGTTTAATAATATTTTTTGTTATTTTATTTTTGACATTTATATTCTTAGATGATAAAATCGTTTCCCTTAGCGTGTTTCCTACATGTTTATACGGAGGAAAACCCTTATAGCGTCGATGTGATGAAAGTGTGTAAGGTGTGAAGGAAACGAAAGTTCCTTAAAAATTGCATGTCTGTATGTGTATATTTGAATATATGTATTCATTTACTTATGTCTGCTTGTATGTATGTATGTCTGTTTGTAGGCACGTATATATGTATGAGTTGGGTCAATGTAGCGATTCCGTGTCAAATTCAAGTTTTTCAATTTCAGATGAAACCTGTTCTAATTAGAATTCATAATTTTTCATTTGAATTTTAATTGAAGTATGGCTGGCCAGAAGGACTATTATCACCTTAACTATCCTCAATGAAACTATAACAATTATATTTAATAAGTACCGTCAAATTGGATCATATTAATACAGTGTGGTGAAATGGGTATAAACATATACTGCTTATGTTATCTGAAATATGCATATGTCCGTTTGCACTGTTTGGGCAAAGTTCGACCCTTTAGATTAAGACACATGAAAATATCTTAGGGGTATTGATTTTTACTAATTTCAACATAATGTACTAATGTGACCACATTTTACGGTACTTAAAACTGGTCAACAACGCCGAGTTGTTGGACAGCGTGAGTCATTCTGCGTTATCATAAAGTTTCCATCCCTACTGTTATTTGCAATAAATATAGTTAATATTTCCGATAGATTTAAACACCCACAAACACCTAAAATCAATCCGGTGCTAATGACCAAGAAGTCGATGCACTGAAGAAAAGATGTATTGAAGAAAAGACGCTACAGTACGGATTCTGCTAGTTAACGAACTTGTCCTTTCAAATCAGACAGAATTTTTTTTACCTAATCCCTCACATGAGACAAAAAAAATACTGTTAAGTACAGTAATAAAACCGATTAAGCCTTTGGACTAGAGATTGTAGGATCGTCCAAGTACTTCTTAACAGTCAAATGAAAAGTTTTTTTTATTTTTATTTATTTATTTAAATTCACATTGACCTAAATAATCCTGTAAATCATAATCTCATCTATACCAGGATCAATAAATTTACCCGAATATTACACCTATAAAATAATCAAGGAGGCATCAAATACCTACAACAATATAGTTGGGATTTGGCAACAACTGATTTCTGGAAGACCGTGTGTGCACTTTTCGGTTTGCGCTATGGAAGGAAGCCCTCTTTTTAGGCCTATGTAGGTCATTTGTATTTGAGTCTCTTTGTAATTTGTTACATACTGGTTTTAAAATCCTCAACAATGTTTCTTGTGTAGACGGAAGGTCAAAAGTAAGTAAAAATAATGGTAATACTAATTTGATTTCGGAGTGAGCCCGCATTCCTAATGGATTTAGTTTATTCTTTCAACATGTCTTTCTCTTGAAATACTGACGGTACCGAGTTTCGTTACATTATAACGAACACATATTGAATATAAATATTTAGTTCCTCTCCATGCTACAATAATTCGCCGATTTCCTGTCTGGCTTCCTCAAGCTTCAATCCTTGGTGGCTGGCAAGGGAATGATGACCTTTTCCCTTGTCAGCCACCAAGGATACATGAAGGAAGCATGAGGAAGCAAGAGAGGGAAACGGCGAAATATTGCTGCAGGGAGAGGGGCAACACTGCTGGAGAGAAAAGCCGTATCACAACTCAAACATGTAATCCCTAGCAAAGAAATCTAAAACTTCTTTATATATATATATATATATATATATATATATATATATATATATATACATATTGAAATACATTTTAACGGTGATTATTTTAGATATCTTTTAGGTAGGATCGAAGGAGATTTGTAACATGTTTCTTCCCAGCATGAAACCTCAATAACTACGTTCTTTTTGAAAGTAATAACAGACCTGCAATATTTATAAAGCAGGGACCGAAAATAACTATCAATTTTTATTTCAAATGAATTTCACTTCACCTTTAGTTTTTATTATTGGCAAATAAAAATATATATACATATATATATATATATATATATATATATATATATATATATATATATATTCTATTATTTTTTTTAAACAGGTTTCTAATAATTTTTAATTATTTGAATAATGTTATTCTAATTTTTTTTAGATAACATTTTAATAAAAATTTTGTATTACTTAAAAATTTCATGGAAAAACCTTTTTTTAACTACCATCCATTTTGATACAAAGGCGAATTAGCAATGAGATCGTTTTTATTCGCAAGTAAATATTTAATGGAAGGATTAAATAATGTTTATCTAGACTAAAGTTTTATCAAAGATTATCAAGATTTGGACGAACTTTTATTCACTGACATAAACAAATAACTTGAAATAAATAAACTGGTCCAAATCGAGTATTTATTTATTTATTCTGAGGGTATTAGACATTTGTGGTAGCATTCGTGATAAGTGATTAATTAAAATTTTATTATCGAATAAATGAACTGTATATCAGTATTTTGTAAAATACATTAATAATATATCCACGGTTTTACTCTCGCAATACATTTTTTTTTTTTAAAGTCCAAATTAAACTGGAATTTTTTTCGCAATCAATTATTTTTTTAAATTTCCCAACAATTTTTATGGAGGAAATTTTTATATAAAAATTATTTCATAACAGTTATTCATTAATTTTGAAAATATAAATTATGAAATTTTTGTTTTTGATATATTTAATTTTTATTTCGGTCCTTGGTATAAAGTACTCTTTATGTTTTAGAATAATAATTTTGATAGGAGTCGAAATCCTCAAATATATGACTTTTCCCCTTCCCCGAAAAGAATAAGTCCTACTTGAAGTCAGCTCGAAGATTTCCATGGATGTGAGTGGTTGGTTTTGCAGAAGCTTTCTGTTTACCCTTGGCAATATTCACATGTCGAGGAGTGGGTATATTGTGTTTGGGAGTGAGAGAAAAGAACGGATCTCCAAGATCAGCATTCTATCCTTGCTGGGTGAAGGGCTGGTAGCGAGGTTCCGTTATATGGCTCTTTCTTCAGCACATATCACCGACTCGGCAGAATTGTGGCTCAGAAAAATCAATATTTACTCTTTGTCCAGGGCGCATCTGCTTTCAGTTTGATTATATAGTTTTTGCAAAATCAGGGAAAACTATATTTCTTTATAATCCCAAAAAATTGTTAAAAACTCTGAAACATTCCTGAAGCCGTCCTAATTGACCAATTTTATATCTGTAAAATGTTTTTGAAAGCTCAAGTTCCTTAGTTGTTTTCAGAAAAATATTTACAAATATATATATATATATATATATATTTTAAACCTTTATTGATAATTACAACAATATGCTATACACATTTCCAGTAATTTTGCTGCTAATGGAACAATAACTTTGTGAGGCATGATGTGGGAATATGTACAATTACATAACCCATTAGAACGATACATTTTGAGCATTGGAGATGGCATGTTATAACAAATTGCCTCTAGGCCACCGCCGCTTCAGTCTTCAATGAGGACTTTGTGGATTATGGAAGGAGGATAGAGAGTTTATCAAAGGATTTGGATGGCCAGAGAGATTGGAATGGAACTTCTGATAGACTGATTTGGCCAGGGATTGGATAAAGGGGACATTGAAATCATTATGCAGGGTTAGGTTCGAGACATGGTAAGGAGCATTGGCTATTTTTCGAATGATTTTGGATTGAATGAATGAAAAAAAAACTTTATTCTGGGACTTCGTCCCATAAGAATAAAAATAAATACATACTAACAATAAAGAAATTTAACCTAAAAATATAAATATGAATAAAGAAAAAACAAAAGTATAAAAAAACAAAACAAAAAAAGCAACTAATACAAATATTATATGTGAAGCCTTAACTAATAAAATGAAATATAAGTAAATATGTACATATCATTGGAATGGGGCATTGATGATACAATGTTCAGAGGGGGATGGGAATAAAATTAAAGAGTTTAAATAAACAAATACATATTAAAAAGTTGAATAAATATTAAAGGAATGGGGGCTATAAAAAGATATGAACTAGAAAAAATACATAAACACAAGAAGAAAACAGCAATATAATTTACAAAGGTAATCTGGTCTACCTGGTGGTGAAATTTTAAGAAGCGTCTTCCTGGGAGGATAGGAGAAAAGCAAAGAGGCGGGATTTAAATACAGGTAAGGAAGGCTCGGGAGATGAAGGAACGGTCGAAGAAGGCTGTTTTATGAGTGGGAGGATAGAGATCGGAGGGACGGGAGCGGGTACCACGGGAATGAACAGAAGATTTAAACTGCAGGAGGTTGTAAATATAGGAAGGAGATTTGGAAGAAATGGTTTGGTAAAGGAAGGAACCTAGGAAATATTGTCGTTGAATTGATTGCATTGTTTGTATTCTGTAGGAATTGGAAGGTTACAAATATATTTTGAATTTTTTGGGGGTTCGGAACAGTTCGAAAAATGTTATGTTTTTCGCTCATACCTCAATTGTATAATTATTACGAAAATCTATTTAAATTCTATGGAGTGCAAGACAAGTAAACAGGGAACGGATCAGGGACAACAAATTTCTCGGGATTAAAAGAAGTGTTAAGCCTTCGAAAACAATAAGCCAAGAGACAAGAAAAAAATAAGTGGCGTTAACCCGGTTAAGCATAGGTCACACAAACCTTTACACACTCGTGTCAAAGAATGAACCTCCAACTCACAGTAAAGCATATTTTGACGAATTGCCTGGCTCTTGAACATTTTAAAGAGCAACACCAGTTGATAGGCTCTATCGATGAAAGATTACGCGATGGCCTCAAACTTTTGGAATTTTTGGAGGCCGCAGAACTAATCAGCAAAATTTAATCAGACCGACGATATCAAAACACTTGTTGAATGAGTTGTTGCTCTTTGAAGAGGAAGGCTCCTGAGTGGATTCATTCAAATAATATGTATAATATCTCTTCGTGGCCTGTTAAGGGACCGATTTCTGTTTATGTATCTATAAGTTAGCAAATAATCTTTGATGCTTAGTATTATCAAATATTATTCGATTCACAAAGGAATAGACTCCTATTAGACGAATGGATCTTCTTAGTCGGGTTATATTGCTGGTAAATATTTTTATAATTCCTCTTCTTCAAAACGTTTCTAATATTACAATGAATGTGTAATATGGGAATCGCACTTCTGTGTGTTTATTCCAGTCTTTTGGAACACTTATAACCGTGTAACCATATGAAAATCAAAATTGTTAACTTATAAATTATTTCTTATGTAGATTTCAAAATAGTGTTATGTGGTTTATCTGTTGCCAGTAGTCTCCGTTCCTTATTCATTTAGTAATTTGTTTTTTTTTTGTAAAAACATTTCTGTGATAATTTTTTGGTACCTTGTTTTATTTTCGGTTATATTTTAGTTGTTGATTTAGTGCTTTTAATTTATCAAAGCTTGTGGTAGTGACACATAATTTTATTTATATAACAGGCATTTCTGGAATATTTGGTGTTACCTTTTCGTTTTATTCAGTCAACTACTAAGTCTTTTCTATAAATATTACCCTCACGCAAGTCCGGTATTGGATTATAGATCTTTAGTTATTGTTTTTTTTTATTTTTTAGGATTGATGAATGTGTCAGGGGAAGTGGACTTCACTCACAAAAAAAAAAGAAAGAAAAAAAAAAAAAAAAAAAAAAAGAGGAAAGTGAGAATTGATAAAGAATGCAAGAATTAAAAGAAACAATACATTCAAGTGGAAACAAAATATCCTGACACGAATGCTTCTTAAGCAATGCGAACCTCAATCTAAGGGTATGGAATGGTTATTCGTGTGACAATTCGTCCGCAAGGTTTTTCGCCCCAAATCAAACAATAGTCTCAGTTAAAAGTCAATGTAGAGATAGACTTAGTTTAAGGAGATAAATAGAGAATTTAATAAACTATTAATGTTGCTAGATGAGACCTCTTTGTGCATCATTTAAAAATCATAGGCTTAGAGGGAAATATTCGGAATAGCATAATATAGGGGAAGGGAACTAAATCGGATCATAGGATGGATATATAAATTGGAGTAGAGGGAGATGTTGGATCGGAGAAATATATAGGACTCAAGTACAAAGAGAATTCGTACTGAGGTCTGCTCGGGGTTCTAACTGCTTCTACATGTTGGATATACTCGCAAAGGGAATATCAGAACTAACTCTTCACAGCATTTTACCAAATGGATCGTATAGAGAAGCTTTACCGCAAAACTAATCATTTATCTTTTAATCCAATTTATATCTATCTCCATTAATCATTCATTCATTGGTTAAAACCAATATCTGCTTTAAACAATATTTTAAAATGTTCATCAGACCAAGCTACTAGATACTAACACTGACCCCCATAAAAATGCATATGTAAATATATATATTGATATCCATCTCTCACTCTTTCTCTCTCTCTCTCTCTCTCTCTCTCTCTCTCTCTCTCTCTCTCTCTCTCTATATATATATATATATATATATATATATATATATATATATATGACTCTTACTGATAGCTGCTACAGTTTTTGTTTTTTGCCACTATATTTGGTTTTAATCGTGTTTAACTATACCACGATATTTCCCTTTAATATTGACAACTATGTGTTGTGAAATATTTTTTTTTTAGTTGTTTATTTATTTATGAGCATCCACATGTACAGTCCAATGAGGCCAAGGGATTTTGCAGGCCGGACCTGACTTCAAAGAGAATTGGAGTACTATTCTTTTGACCTTGGCCATATATAAAGAATAAATAATTATACGTAAATAAAGGTCAGAAATACGTGGAAAATAATACGGACCTGACTTGTATGTACAAGAGGATATTTGATATAGTGGGTCTACTATAACTGGACTGTGCAGTCCCTGCCTTAAAGATTATTAACATATCGTGTCTGTTCTAGATCCGGTACAGTCCAAACCTCGAGGCCAAACAATGCAGTACCGGCCTTGAGATTTGAACTGATTAATGGCCATAAGGCGCACTTTGGAGATATGGACGTAGGTATTGGTCAGTACTAGTACCCGCTAATTTGCCCGTTTAGAGGTATCTAACTTCCACCCAAGTTTTGGTCACCTAGAAGGATTTCCAAACAGACAATATTCATGAGTGCTCCTTCACAACAATAATTTTAGATCCAGTACTAGACTAATAAGTTTTCACAAGAAATGAAGATATGTGATAAGAAAGCGCTAGAGCCGATATAAATTCCTCATGAGCCCGGAGACCCACCTGTTAGCCCTGATAAATATAATCACTACAAATTCAAGAGAAAGAGGAAGGGACCAATATTTAAAGAGGCAAGAGCAGAGTAGCAAACTCCAACAACCCCTAGCCACAACCTCGTTGTTTAACTCACCCCTCGCCGCCCTACCTTTTTAGCAAAGCTCATTCTACAGTTTTTGTCTCGACCCTTAGCCAGTGTTTATAGACGAGCAATATAAGGGAAAATAAAGTTTATACCCTTATTTTATTCATTACGGTAACCTTTTTTCCCTTGGTACTCGGTCAAAAGCTGTGTTAAGCTGTTGTTCATTTACTAAGTGTATAATATGCTGATAAAAATAATTCTTGTAATGGTGACTTGGTGTTTTAATCACTAAATTGATTCATGCAGAAATTATTTTATTTCGTGTTACTGCAAAAAAAACAAAACAAAAACCTAATCGGAATATTTTTGTTATATTTGGGATTAAGCGTTTTTATTTTAAATGTCAGCAAGATATGTAAATGGTAGATCGCTGCTTTGTCTGTATTCCGTCAGTCTATGTTAAACTACAGCGTCGTCGAAAGGTGGGTCTTTCTCTTCCATTCTGAGTAGTATAAATGGGAAAGTTGGGGGTGACATATACGAAGCCTACATATAATGACAATCGCGTTGAGAAAGTTATAATTTTCCCATACTTTGATCATGTTTTTAATTTCCTTTAAGTTACATTCACTTTTGAATCAAGCTCTCTCCCCTGATTCATACAGTGTGCTCGTCAGTATGGTTTAGTTCAAATCGGATATCGTTATGTGTGTGGTCTTATATCTGGTATGGGTCAGTACGTTAACTGCTCCAGTCAGTTATTTCTTGGTGTAAAGCTAGCCATAAAAACGTAATATGTTTGTTTTTGCTTTATAAAATGTTAGTTTGAGGAGATATCTCTTCAGTTATGGGGTCTCTGCTAAAAATATTTGAGTAAGGACATTAAGTAATAAGTATAAAGAATGATGGTGTCAGTTTCTCCATCATGGACGCTGGTCAGTGCTACCGTGGACTGTTCTTGCAATTTGATTTAATACATAAGGTTGTTTTATTCTCCAAAAGAAGTCTTGGACACTAGAAGCCAATTTTCGATGTATCGTAGGTGGTATTTTGCCTCATTACGCAAGGATGACATTATTTTAGATGGCAAAACATCTCTTGAAAAAAGCCCACGACGTTGTATTTATGTCATAATTCATAAATTACAGGATGCCGGAAGTTGGCGATTTGTTATTCTGCATTCTATGATTTCTTTGATAGGGTTATAGTATGCAGCAACTCTCATAGATGAAAGAACTGGCTTTCGAATAAAAGGAACCACATAAAGTTTGTAATTATGTTTTACTAAATTATGAGACTATCAGTTTCTATTCTGTTACCGAGCTTTCGCTTGCTTGGGAACCTACGTAAGCGAATCTAAAATCTCGGTCATAAAATGGAAATTTCAAATAAACTTATTAAGAGTTTCTGTAATAACATGCATAAATTTCGTTGCAATGAGCAATGAATAATTACGCATCGTTACTACACTGCAGATTTATTTGCGTTAGACTCAAAATCATGACGTTCTAAAGATTTGACAAAGTGGAAAACTTTAAAAAGCATTCAACAGAAATAGATGAAACTTTAGAGTACCTACTAATTAAAATTCTATTATATAAAGCTACTACTAACGACCCGATTGACGAACGTAGAATATTTCACTCTTCGTCTTAAAATTCATAAGATCCTTAACATTTTAACTGCATCATCTTCAGAGTTAGTGATAAAAAAAGGTGAAAACACTGATAAAAGAAAAGAGTTTAGTTTAAGAGGGATTGTTGAATGACGTAAGTTAGCCTCGAGTATTTAAAGTTAGTCATTGATCTGGAAAGGTCTTTAAGCAATGTCCAGTTCCTGTAGGCGATCTTAACCCATTTCAACTTGCCTGTTTTACTTTCGCCTCTAGTAGAGATGCACGATTAGTAGTTGCCTCTAGTAGTACTTTTGCTGAAGTGCAAACAATTGCGCTAGCGTCACGTTGAGCTTTAATTGTGCATCGTCCAAAGAAATAACGAAGATGAAGCAGCTCAAGTGAGGACATAGGTAAAGAGCAAGCAATAGCGCATGCCCCATGTTCATCTTTAATTGTGCATAGTTGAAAGAGATAACGAACATGATACAGCTCAAATTTGAACATAGGTAAAGGGCAAGCAATAGCGCATGCCTCATGTTCATCTTTAATTGTGCATAGTTGAAAGAGATAACGAACATGATACAGCTCAAATTTGAACATAGGTAAAGGGCAAGCAATAGCGCATGCCTCATGTTCATCTTTAATTGTGCATTGTTGAAAGAGATAACGAAGATGAAACAGATCAAATTTGAACATAGGTGAAGGTCAAGGAATAGTGCATGCCTCAAGTTCATCTTCTCTTGCGCTTTGTTGAACATTATGACGAAAATGAAACAGGGCATAGCTGAAGTAGATGCATTAGCGCGGAACAGTAAAATATTAGTCTTCTATAGAGGGAGAGATGAAGGTATACTTTTGGAACGGTGGCCAATGTGTTGACTTTCGCACATATCTATTGATTCGACCAATTAGTCTGCTCATTCTCCTGCAAAACTTTGATGATAAATCATTCTTCAGAAGAATGGATTGAACAACATTGTTAAAAAGATTCAGGACACACGTGAGTAGAGACAATTTGTTTGTGCGACGAACAGCTACACTATGTTACTGCAAACAAAGCTATACGAAAGCATAGTTAATGTAAAATTGGTCTTCCACGCTCCACTGCATATGAACCATTAAAATTAACAGTGAGCTAATTGGCGCACATGCGGTCATAGCCGCTCGGACGACGATAGCTGCAGCCTGACAGTTGATCTCTAATGAAGGACTGTGGTCCCACCGCACCACGTCACGGTAAATAATTGAATCGGAGTGGGCCTCCTGGTAATTGCTTCCTAATTCGCGGTGAGGCACCCACTAATCTCCGACAGCGCGGAATTGGCTCCGAGAGAGCGGCATCATCAAACATACTATATACTGCTTGATGATTCGTCTTCTCTGAGGGAAATGTTACTTTCAATGGATACCATGCCAAGATCTAAGCTCCAACGTCTTTAATCACAAGGAAAATGTGATTTGAATATAGCCAAGTACAGAAAATCTTAAAGGAAGACTTGTACAAAAAGGCAATCTTTGCACAAGGGAGGAATTGTTGTACAAAGGGGCCATCCTGCAAATAGGTGCTACGCGTTCTTGAACACAGGAGGCATACCTTGGAGAGGAAGAATCATGCACAAAAGGGCAAGCTTGTGCATGTGACGCATCTTGTATATGGGAGACATGCTAGTACAACAAGACATTCTTCTTCATAGGAGGCATTCTGTACATAGGGCAATATTGTGCACGGGACGCAAGCTATACAGGGTGACCCAAAAATAAAGGTCATCCGTTGGCCAGATGCGAGATCGGAAAAAATAACCCCTATATTAACCCCCGCAGAATTAACCTTGAAATGTTATTCAAGGTCAAATTTTTTATTGCACATTTTGAATCTGAGGTCAGAAATGACTCCTTATGGTCAAAATGACCACTAACAGCGTATACGTGGGCCATGCCATTCCAATCGACAAATGGTGGCCGATTTTGATAATAATTATTTTTACATGTTCTACTAACACTGGCTTACACAAAATACCTCCTTTGATTTTTTTAAAAAAAAACACCTCTGCGGAATTCATGAGGTTATTCTCGAAGCTTATCAAGAGCTCTTTGCTATACGTTTTCAAACATTCGCTGAAATTACTCATTAGGGGTTTCACAGGTCATGTATGATTTTCATGAACCTGCCAATTTTTCCAATCTTCTCGATTTGTTTTCAATGTGAAAGACGTTTCTCATTTCCCTGGACTTGGTTTTTTTTTTAGTGAGGACATACTAAGAGGTTGTAGACGAGGAGTAATAATCACTATGATTGAAGAGAGCATTGTTTTGCAGGTGGGTGCTGGACAAGTTGGAACGTCATCCACACTTCCTGCAGCGGGTTTTCTGGACTAACGAAAGTTCTTTTTCCAGCGTCAGCGTCCACAACAGGCAAAATGTGAGGATTTGGGCGCGGCGAAATCCCCATGCCGTGGTGCAGAGAGTTATCCAAGGACGCTTTGCGGTCAATGTGTGGGGTAGTATCATCGGAGACACCATTGTTGGCCCCTTCTTCTTCCGACGGTTGACAGGAGTGGCTTACTTAACGTTCCTCCGAGCCAGCCTGCTGAGGGAGTTAATGCGAGGCATCCCAACTCACCGACGGAGGAGAATATACTTCATGTACGACGGAGCCCCACCTCACCACACCAGAGATGTCAGAGCGTTTCTCGGAGATATGTTTGGCACTAGGTGGATTGGTCGTCACCCAGCTCCTCATGTCTGGCCTCCTCGATCCCCGGACCTCAACCCCATGGATTTCTTTTTTTGGGGCGCTGTGAAGACCTTGGTCTATGGAACGGCTAAGCCTTTCAGGAATCCTATTCAGCTTAGGGCGAGAATAGCCTGGGCTTTTGAAAGAAAGAGGAGAAATTCTTGCCAGGTCCTTACCCGAGTGAGACAGAATTTGAGGTTGGGAGCTTGCCTCAGGAACGAAGCAAGACATGTTGAGGCTGGAGAGCATGCCCAATTGCTACGAGCGCAAGGGGAAGATGACTCTGTTTTGTGGTCGAGGGAGTGACAATTCAGACCCCTCCATCATACTGAAAACAAATCGAGAAAGATTTGCTGGTTCATGAAAATCTTACATGACCTGTGAAATCTCTAATGAGTAATTTCAGCGATTGATTGAAACCTTATGGCAGCGAGCTCTTGGTAAGCTTCGAGAATAACCTCATGAAGGCATTCCTGTCAATTGTATAATACGAGTTTTGGTCCTCCAATGAATGTCGCTGAAAGGCTCGTTTTTCAACATATATTTTTATATTCAACATATATTTTTATATTTATTATAACTTATATTTTTTTATACTGGAAGATCCTTTTTTAAAAAAATTATTTTTAAAGTATTTTTGCGTAAGGCAGTGTTAGTAGAACATGTAAAAAAAAAATATATATATATATATTAAAATCGGCTACCATTTGTCGATTGGAATAGAATGGCCCACGTATAAGCTGTTATTGGTCATTTTGACCATAAGGAGTCATTTCTGACCTATGGTGCCGTTGACTTTTTTCTTCCTCATGAAGCGTAGATTCTAAATATACAATAAAAAAATTTGACCTTGAATAAAATTTCAAGGTCAATTCTGCGGGGGTTAATATGGGGGTTATTTTTTCCGATCTCGCATTGGAGAATCATCTGGCCAACGGAGGACCATTATTTTTGGGACACCCTGTACAACTGGACAGTCTCTTATACAGGAGGCATGCTGAATAGAGGGGCTATAATGCACAAAGGGGGATCCCATACAAGGGAGACAGACTTGCAAAAAGATGTAAAAAGAAGGCATATTGTAGAGAGGGGCAGTATTGCAAAGAAGAGCAATCACACAGAAGAGACGCCTGTTTGTACAAATGGGCAAGCTTGTACACAAGAAGGATACTGTGGCGAGGACGAATCATGCACAAAAGAGCAATCTTGTGAATAGGACACATGCTGTACAACAGGGCAATCGTGTGCATAACATGCATGCTGAATAGAGGAGGTATTATGTACAAAAGAGTTATCGTATACATAGGACAGACTTATACAAAAGAGGTATGTTGTAGAGAGGGGCAATATTGCAAAAAAGGGCAATCGTATAGAAGAGAGGCATGCTTGTACAAAAGGGCAAGCTTGTACAAAGGAGGCTTGCTGTTCAGATGTGCAATTTTCTTCAAAGTAGGTATGTTGAAAAACGGAGAAATCATATTATGGCTTGGACAAAGAAGGCATGTTGTAGGGAGAGAAAATGTTGTATTTAAATGTTCTGTTGATAAAATATAATTTTCGACTATTTCCTAATTCTCCTTTCAAGTTCATCAGATTGTAAGATTTCATGTGTAGTTGTGTGTCGACATTGAAACCGTATTCTGAGTTAACAAGTCCCAAGGCCAACGTGCAAATACGCAGTTTAAACCAAAAGTCGTAATATGAGGAACTTGGAATCACAAATAAATATCCATGATCCACTTGAGAAAATCAATTGCTCATTTCCGGTACCAAAGGAGAGTTAATTTACTAATCGGTCTTTACAAATATATTGTATACATAATATTGTCCCGGTACTGTAGGTGTGGTCATGGATGTAAAAATAATGTTGGAATGGAATTGGGTGTCAGGTATCAATTTGTAAGGACACTGAGTTATGCGGAGGTCCCTGGGTACCCTATCAAATCATAAGGGTGGGGTTTTGCCATACTATACATCAACCCCCAACTCCTGACCCAATCCAACCATTCTGCCTTCTTCAACATACATTGGTCTCCGTATTTCTTCTTCTCTAGGGTTATATTTCAATTTAGGATGTATATAAATAGATTTCGGAGGGAACTCGAAGGAGAACGACAGGATTACTAAATGCGCTCTGAATGACATACGTTATTATTTATTTGTTGGTGTTTCGCCTTATGGCGATGTACACCTTACATTTTATGTAGTAAAAATGAATGACTACACACAATTATTATTATTATTTGTTTATTAGTGAGACCGCGACAAGGGCAATTCATCATTTAAAATACATACATAAGAATAAACAATAGTAAACAATTGTTAACAAATTTGAAAATGAAATAATTAAAAAAATATAAAAAAAAATAAAAAATACTAATACAATTTGCATAGACTATAAAAAGGTACGAACAACACAGAGGCAGATAGGGCAGTCTGTAAATACAATTATAGACTTAGATCTTTATGAATTTCAAATCATAGTTTGTACATATTTATTAATGATAGGAGGTCGTAAAGAGAAAAATAAATATACATACACATATACACATACACAAACAGATAAGCTCGTATACAAACATAGAAAACCATATACGTATACGTCATATTTCTTCAAATAGTCCAATTTTCCTTAAGTATCTAAAAACAAAATCTATAAATTGGCTTCCTTCTGCTAACAACTCGGTTAGATTTATAGCTGGGAGGGGAAATGAGTTAAGTCTTAAACAGTCCGTTAGTAAGTGTTTAATCGTTAAAAAGGTGTTACATATTTGGCAAATCGGTGCTTGTTCTCTGGTCATTAGGAATGAGTGTGTCCAATCCGTAAACGTTTCAGTACGTTCTTCTCTTCTTGTACTTCTGTTGCTCGATGGCCAGTTAGTAATTGTAGATTTAATTTCACGTAGTTTGTTGTCTCTTGTGCTGTACCATACATCGTACCACTGGTTTTCAATGTGTTTCTGTATGTGAGTGAAAACATCTTTGTATGTTATGTCTGTGACGTCGTATTGGTTTCCTGTTGTGGAGAATTTTGCTTGTCTGTCTACATTCGTACTTTGTGGTATATCTTCATGACCGGGAAGCCAATAAATAGTTATTCGTTTTTTCAATGAATGTATTGTATCGTGTATTTGTGTTACAATTGGATGTGTACTAAAAATGTCTTGTATGGCTATAAGGGAACTGAGAGAGTCTGTACAAATGATAATGTCGTTTTCCTGTCGTGTATTGATGTTGGTCAGTGCTAGAAGTATTGCTCGTAATTCAGCTGTGTATGTTGTCGTAATGTCGGGCAGTTTATTAACTATTATTGTTTCTTCTATTACAACAGCTATTCCTGTACCGTGTTGTGTTTTAGATGCGTCTGTGTATACAAATAATGACTCTAAATGATCTTTAAGGTAAGTGTTAAATTTGTTTTTATATATAATGCCAGATGTTGGGTCATGCTTTCTGTGTTTAGTCAAACTTAAATTTATTGTTAGATTATGAATTTTCCAAGGACGGAAAATGTGATTTGTTTTTTGTATAATTTTTGTTGGGTCAAAGTAGTGGTTGGTAATTTCGCGAAATCTAATGTAAAGTGGCTTTTGTACTGTAGGGTTCAGGTTATATGTTTCGGTGTATGGATTGTGGATGAACTTAAGGCATGGACTATTTAAAGATATACTCATAAGTACAAACTTACTTATTAGCATCTTTCGCCTGTATTCTAGCGGATATTACTGCACAAAGTAGCAGTAATACTAGCGCCTGTACTCGGCACAAAGGCTATTGGTCGGGCTGGTTATAAAAGCACCGGTAGCTAACCTTAGTCCCGTGTAATGGACAGAATCTAGCACCTTTAGAAGATTGGGCTTGGCAGAGGAATATGCTACACATCCATAGTCTAGTATCGAACGAGTAAATGCTGGATAGAACGTTAGCATTAGACTCCTGTCTGCACCCCATTTTGTATTTCCCAGAACTCTCAAGAGATTAAGTGATTTCTTTGATCTCTTAGAGAGTTCTTTGACATGGGGTACCCAAGTTAGTTTGCTGTCAAATAATATACCCACAAATTTTATAACTTTCTCTTCCCTTAATTTTCTATTGTAAATAAATAAATTAATGTTAGGAGCCCTTTTCTTTTCTGTGAAAAGTATAATTTTTGTTTTTTTCTATTGAAAACTTGAGACCATTCCCATTGGTCCATCTTTCCAATAATCGAAGAGCATTCAGCATGGTTTCTTCCAGAGCACTAATATCTTTAGATGATGAATAAACCAATAAGTCATCGACATACTGGCAGTATTCTACACCTGGAGGTAAGCTGTACTTTATATTGTCCATCCCCACCTTAAATAAAATAGTGCTTAGAACCCCTCCCTGAGGGACCCCAAGATCCTGGTTAAATGAGTCAGAGATGGTTGATCCCACTTTAACTTTGAATGTTCTGTTGGTCAAAAAGAGTTTGATAAACATTAACATCTTTCCACCAACATTCCATTCATTAAGTTTATAGACCAAAGTTCCAGACCAGACTGTGTCGTAGGCTTTTTCAATGTCAAAAGAGACTGCTAATGTAGATTTTTTATGGATAAAAGCATTTAAAATGTCGTTTTCTAGGCGCACAATGTGGTCTGAAGTCGAATGATTAGTTCGGAATCCACACTGGTAATCTGATAGCAGTTTATTTTTTTCAAGAAACCACGTTAGCCTTCTATTGACCATTCTCTCAAAAAGCTTACAAACACAGCTGGTCAAGGAAATTGGTCTATAGCTTGTGGGTAAAAGACTTTCCTTGTTTGCCTTCAACACAGGAACTAGCAATGATTCCTTCCACGAGACAGGATATACCCCGGAATCAAAAGCGCTGTTAAACATTTCTATCAGTTTCCTGATCAGGGAATGTTCTTAATGATTTCATTGCTTATTCCATCGGCTCCAGGAGATGTATTTTTTAACCTATTAAGTGCGTAATTTAACTCAGTTAATGAAAACGGTTCATTCAGGGGGTTTAAATTACTATAATTAAGGATAAGTGAGATATTCCCAATTATTGATCTATAATGATTAGATTCAGGAGAGGTTTGCTGAGCCCTATGAATATTTTCGAAATGTTCTCCGAGTAAATTTGAAATTTACTCGGACTATACACAAGAAATCGTTGAACATGGCGAATAACTATTTTGGAAATGATTAGGGTTCATGAAATAAAACTACCTTCAAAATTAAAAATTCCTACTCGCAGGAACTGCGTAATTTTTGAACGTTTCCGTTCTTATCCATAGTGTAATTTGCAAAACCTGGAATAAATGTGGTAGTTAACATTTTATGAAGAATTAAAACAACTACTATTTTTTTTCTTATATTTCCTTTACTCCAACGTAATCAAAATTTTCATAACTTTGTTTTATGAATAACAATCATCTAGAAAATGCTTCAAATGAATCCATCGTTTTTTCGAACTGAAAATTAGGTAGGAAAACTAGTATTATTATTCATTTATCTCGAAAACTGTTACATATATTGCCTTAATAATGATTTCATTCGTTTTACTTTGTTAAAGAACCAACGAAGCCTAAAAACCCAAAAACGCAAGTGTTACGATTTTGTTTGCCGCGAATTTCAGCCAAATAACTATGGTGCGGTGGGAGAATTCTGGCTGGTAACCGATCTTCATCATGAACATCACACAAATTATTTTTGTATGACATTTGATTAAAATCGGTCCATTTTTGAGCCAGGTAGATAGCTAACAGGCAACAGTATATATACAGGGTGTCCCAGATTGATGATCCAGGCGAATATCCCTGCAACCGTTTGAGGTAAATTATTGAAACTTTGTTCTTTGTTCTTCTAGTCGGGTTAAACGAATCTCACAAAAATATGCATATATTTTTTATGAATGAAATTTGAAGAAAAGGGCCTGAGGCTTGATAAGGAAATATTTACGGGTACATGTCATATTTTATGCCCTACAACTTTAATTCAGGCCCAAATATCACAATAATTGTTGACTGATTAATGATTCTTGTAGGGAAATTATTCGGTTTAAAAATTACTTTTTTTTTTCTTTTCTTTTACGGCAAACCGACAATTTGGCCATTAGCGCCGACGTCCATTGCGGCGAGGAAGCTTCTCATCGTGCCCTCAGATGAGAAAAATTCCTGCCGCCGCGGCGCATTTTCCGCATCCGGCTCCCGCATGAGAATTTAACGCGTTAGCCACTGAAACACGAAAGACCGAAAATTACTTATTACTAATACTTTCTGCACATCCACTTCTTACAATTAGCTTTAAGTGCTGGACTATCTATAAGTTGCTACTCTTATTAAGGATTTCATCGCTCAAAAAAATCAACGTACCTTAGTCGCGCCTGCATTAGAATCTAGCGTGCTAGTCCCTTGACCACGAGGAGACCCATCGATTATTACTATTATTAGAATTAGATACAAATTTTATTTTCTATTATTTAATATTTATTTATTTTTCTTATCAGGATTAATTAATGTCTATATTATAGGTAAGTTTATTATTTTTATAGGAAACGATTACCCACCATTCCAGGAGAGCTTTAATTAGAACAACACATTTTTTCTCTTATTTATTTTATTTCTATAATTATTTATAAGATCCCTTTTGCACATACAGTAAATATGTCATATTATATATCACTGACAACGCAGGTAATTTCTTTTTTTTTTTTTTTGGTTATTTCGCTCCGAAGCGAGTACCCTGGTAGATGAGTTATTCGAGTTGGAATTCTTCGTGAAACTATGTGGCTAAGTGGTACTCTTGGAAGTCTGGTCCAAGTACAGGAAACCCTTCCGCCTTACTAGCTAGCATCGGGGGAAAAATGACAAGAGCTCGGCAAGGAACAAAAAGTATGAGTTATTTCCAACGGGGAAGCAATTATTAGTTTGCGGAGAAGTTAGAGGAGGATTAGGGAGGGCAGGGCTGCCGCTGCTCCGAGACTTTCACTCAATCGGCAAACTTCCTTCGTCTCTTTTTATTAATAAAACCCTTCTGATTCGCCCTGTCTTTTTTTTTCTTCTTTCTAACCAGAATGATGGTGAGGAAAAGAAAACGCCTTTACTCCTGGTAGGGTGGAAACTTTTTTTTCCCTTCTCCGTTCTATTCATTATATTCGTTTACACTTTTTTCCGGGTTTAAGATTGGTTGTACCGCCACTGCATTCCTTATTTCCGTTGTGGTACGGCCAATCTTAAACCCGGAAAAGCCCGAATTGCAGGAACTGCGTCATCTTATTTCTTTTTATATTATTTATTTATTGACTCATTGAGCACACTATAGGCACTGACAGACTTATCCAGGTTGCATATTTTATTTATTTATTAATGCATAACAGGAAAATCCTAATTGCATGAGGAAGGACTTATATAAAATGGATTAGTCTAATATTATTAAGATTAAATATGTTTAAGCTATGCTTTATCTAATGAGAATTTACAAATATAATACACTAAATACATTTACTTATGTTAAATATTATAATAGCAAAAATAATAATAAACAATTACAAATTTACGAAAAAGTGTGCGTTTATTATGTTTTGTATTGCTTACTCTACATTATTCAAAAAGAGCTCTCTAGTTTTTAGTGCGCGAGACAAAAAGTTTTATATGTTCTTGTATGTAGATTGGTTTTGGGAGTTAAACAGTTGAAAGAAATCTTGCTCCATAGAATTTGGCCTAATCGTCAAAAATTTATTTCTAAATTTTTCATATAACTGACAGTATAAAAAAATATGCAGGATATTTTCTTCCAATTTACAATGTTTGCAGTTTAACTTTGGGTTTATATTGTAAGAGCGGTTTCTAAATGTGAATCTCATATGGTATTTTCCCGAAGTTCTTATTTGGGCAATCACTTTTATTATTGGGAATGGCAAATTTATATTCTGGTAATTTTGAGGGGACTCTGTTAAAACAGTTATGTGTGTGTATCAAGGGCTGAATGAAGAGTTTCTAATGTCTTGAAGGTTTTTGTTTATTGAATTAGATTTGTAAGCGCCAATTATGCGGTTGTTATTTATGTGAAATTCGAGCGGATTTTGATTAAACCAGATGTTCTCCTCATTAATGCTATAAAGAATATTCTTAATTTGGGTGACCCAATTGTATTTCACCTTATTTGACGGAGACTGGTCCAGTATGACTAGCCTGTTGTAGCAAATCCTAGCGAGGCGAGAATTTTTCATCAGTAGAATTTTGCTAATCCTGTTTATCGTAGCTTTCAGGATGTGCAGACTAATATAGTCACCCCCGGTCTCCAGCCTCACCATGTGATTTGGAGTTGAGCGAACCAAGCCTAGAAGCCTTTTTGAAAAAAGATACTTCTGCCTGCTCTAAGTAGCTAAAATATCGGAGAATCCAAATTGGTGCTCCATAGACCAGAGTCGATCTCTCTATTGCGCGGAAAATGTTTCCAATAGCTAGCCAATTGTGGCATTTAGAGTTTACGAGTGTCTTGAAAACTGAGGCAAGCGCTATTTTAAACTTAGAAATTGCATAGTTTGTGGCGTCCAGAAAGAGAGCAGAGGATGAGAATTGAACACCCAGATGAACAAAACGATCTACTCGTTCCAAACCATCGTTCGGTTATGATTTGAATTTGAATTTCGGATGGTTGTTAGGCATTCTACCTTTGTGGAAATACATGATTTTGGATTTCTCTACATTAACTGTGAGTCCATTTTCAGAACAGTATTCCTGTAGGATTAGCATTTTTTCCATAAATCTGCAGCATTGTCCGAGAAAATCACCAGATCATCTGCATATAACAGCATCAATACATCATTTATACCATGTATATTTACATCTACTCCCCCGTTGTTTCTGAAGAAATCTTCGATGTCCGATAGGTACATAGAGAATAAAAAAGGACTTAAAATTTCACCCTGAAAAAGGCCTTCTGTTATTTTAACTTTTCTTGACAAACCTTCGCTGTTTTTTACTTGCACTACCACACTTTCATAAAGCCTCCGAAGCAGTCGGATTAGCTTTGTACTTAAACCCAAATTGTATAACTTGAACCATATTTTATTATGCGGGACTGAGTCAAAGGCGCGTTTAAAATCAATAAATGCAGTATACATGGAGCGCCTTTTCCAGCGAAGGTGGATATGGATCACAGATGACAAAATGAATATATTGTCGGAAACCTGCTTGAGTTTCAGGAATGGCACAAACCTTCTCATCCCACAATAGGATGCGATTTAGTAATATTTGAGTAATTATTTTAAGTATGCAATTAGCTAAGGAAATACCTCGGTAATTGTTAGGATGATTCTTATCCCCCTTTTTATATAACATGAATACATGCAGCTCAGACCATGCTTTAGGAAAGGTTTTACAAGCTAAGATTTGATTAAATAATATTTCTATGTATTCCAAACAGTTGTGTGTTAGATTCCTATAGAAGACATAGTTTAATCCATCTGGGCCCGGAGACGAATTCTTATTGAATGAATTTAACCTGCTAACTATTTCTTCCCTAGTGATAGCATTATCTAAGTAAGGGTGTCCTACTCCCATGAGCATATAGTGGCATACAGGCTTTGGGGTGAAGATGGAGTTAAAGAAGTTCTCCCACTCTGATATATTGACATCTCTTCAGCCGGTCTGTAACTAATCCTTCGAATGGCCGACCAGAACTCTTTGCTGTTTTTAGTGTTCTCCAAACACTTTGAAATATCATCAAAATATCTTATTTTCTTATCTTTGAGGAGAGATAATGTTTTTTTAACCGAATATATTTCATGAGTTCACCGTTTTCGAACATCTGATCTTTGCAGATTTTTAACTGCCTTCTTAACTTCACGGCATTCTTTGTCAAAACATTTCTGTTTCCTTGCGCATTTTTGAACGTACATTCGACTCTTTGTTTGTACCATCTCACAAGCCTCCGCTGCTTCTACGATTGAAGTATTCAAGTTTTCATTGTGAAAGTCTACATAGCATTGGGCGGGGTCTACTAAAATTCTGGAAGAGTTCTCTATGACCTGTTTGAACATTTTCATTTTGTCGGGAATCCACCGTACTACCTTAGTATTTGACGCATGTGACCGAAATTTGTTCCTTTTAATACACTGCTCCATCTCCAGCTCCAGCGGAAGGACCGGAAAATGGTCTGATGCAGTAATAACTTCCAACACCTCAAGATCCTTCACCACTTGAAGACTAGATATGGAGCACCATACAAGGTCAATAATACTCTTACCACGGCTACTAACGAATGTGTAGGTCCCTGGGGAATCACTTTCCGATCTACCGAATCAGAACATATGTTAATCAGAACATAACCCAATGTATTCATAAATTCATTTAGAATTCTTCCGTTTTGATTTAGTGTCGGATCTAGCACGGAGTGTGTAGGGTTAAGATTGTATGGATGAATCCCTTCAGGAATAGGCTCTTGAATACCAGATCTACAATTAAAATCCCCACCAATTAAAGTAAAGTTTTCATTATTGAGCTTTAAATTGTTCATGGTAGCTTCTAATTTATCCAAATGTTGTGTGATGTTAGTGGAGGGTCTAAAATAAACACAACCTAAAAGTAAAGATTGCTCCTTAAATCTAAATTTTATAATAATCCAATCCGGGGTTAGATCTATCACTGCTACATTTGTTAGTGGAAAGTTAGTATTGGTTAGTATTAAACGACCCCAAGATGCTCTACCATAGTTTTTAGATTTTGTTGCAGGTGAAAATGCCAAAACAGAGAAGTTCACCGTGTTGACCAAAGAAGGTTCCGAGGCCAACCAAGTGTCTGAACAATAAATAATAGAATATCTATCAAAACAGTCGACTTTATCGACAAGATTGCTGAGACCAAAACTATTCCAAAATAAAATTGTGAAGAGACTCGGGTTACTCCGGGAGTTACCGGATTTTCAGCTGGCTGTTTGGAGAGGGCCAGCTAATCTTTGCAGGAGTATTTTCGGAACAACTCAAATATCAATAATTGACGTATGTGTAATTCGAAAAATTTTCCGAACACACTTATTTATTTAACGTCCATTATTATTAACTAAGAATTTTGGGACGGGTTATGTATAGGTTACCACCCTTTTAAAGCCAGTATAGGGCTGATGCCTTTTCTTTTTCTAAAGAAAAGCCACCACCCCACAGTGGGAATTGAACCCCCGACCTTTGGGTCGGTGTGCTAAGTGCTCACGCCTTAACACTCACGGCCGCCGGGGCTGAGAACACATTTAGATGTAAAAACATAACATTTTACGCTCATAACTCCTAAATTATTCACGCCATAGATTTTCACAAGGTTTCAAAAGATTTGCAATTAATTTTCCTATAACGTCTCATTATTTAGAATTATCGAAACTTATTTGCGCCTTGCAAAACAGCAATGAAACCAATTACACATAATAGTTAAAGTAAAAATAATGTTCAATAAATCGGGTTTAAGACGCGAGTTAGCTCATCCGCAGGAAAATATAAATCGGTAACTACAACTGAGAAATTTGGGTTTGGTCTTTAAGCGGTTAATGCAATATGTACTTTACCGAAAATAAAATTCCTCAAACCGTCTCTTTGGCCCAGTACATACGGTGTGACTGATCTGCAACTACTGTTGTAAACGGTAACCGAAACGAAACTTCTGTCCGCACAAGGGTGTACCTGCAAAGGGCTTGTTGTAGATGAGTTGCGCCTATGGTGCAGTAAATGTGGAGTGTTTAGTGTGGTAAGTTTTTATTTTTAAGGGCTTGGCTTGGCCATGTGAGCAAACTATGTCAGACTCAAACGAAGAAGACATGGTTAAATATCAATACCGAAGATGTGAAAAGCACAGAGAAAGGATTTGGTTCATCCTCATTTCACCAAGAATGTGAACTCCAGACTATATATGGAAGTTTAATTGTTTTTACAGAATGACAAAGTACTCCTTTTTGGAACTTCCAAGACTTGTTGGTCCTTCTTTTGAGAAGGTGGACGCAACTGCAACCGCGGGCCCACAGTTTTATGTGAGTGGTTTGAGATCGTCAAAAACCAGTTGCGTCGTGTGCGCCTCCCTATTCAAATGCAGTACCGAGATCACAAAACAGTTGCGAGTGCAACTGGTTTGCAACATGACTTGCAGTACAGTCTAACCGTGTGTGCTGGCCTTAGCAATTCGTCATAAATGAGGGGGAAGGGTCGAGTAAAATAAGGATTACACTAAAGGAGCTCAATGAATTATTACAAAGAAAAGGGAGATGGCATAGAATCCGTGGAGTAAAACGAAAGTACAATTGGTTTTGTTTAGTTAGTCAACAGGAATACAGACTTAGCATAAGAAGGGATTACAAGGAATGAAAGGAGAATAAAACGAAGGACCAGGTAAATGAAGGATCAGGTAATAGAAGGACGAAAGAGACTAGAAGGATGAAGGAATGGTTTTTGGTAAATAAAGAGAGTCTAGATTAGAGAGAGGAGTCATCAGTGGAGACCGTGTCATTCAGTTATCTACCTCTCTTCAGGCTCCTCAGAATAAACAGGGGGATTTCTTATATAGAATATTCTTGCTGGAAAACTAGCTTCGGGCAGGAAAATCAAGAAGAATTCTTATATTTCTTACTCATTTCCACGAAGGGCAATATTTTCATTTTTAAAGGCAATGCAATCACGCGGGTCATCGTTTCTTATTCAAATTTGTTAAAAGACATAACAAGTTTTATATACTATATAGTTTAGTATTAAAGATAAGATTTAAAGGTTGTAAATTAGAGTTTTCGCAGTTATTAAAAAATATATGCACCATGTAATCAAAAAAAGTCATATTTAAATCTTTTGTGGTCCCACTCTTTATTTCATAAATGTCTTGTAGCGGTTATCAGATAACCCAAGAACACATGTGATATAAATAAAAAAAGTTGAGTTGAACCTTGCTCTAAGAAGGGTTAGCCTAAAAAAGTTTCAGTGCAATCTCGTTCAAAACTAGATCCCTAGTCTGAATTTTCTCAAACTCGGAACTCAAGCCTAGTCCACGGTAGTACTCGGTCAAGGCTGGACTTTGGTGAGTACCAACCTTTTAATCAAGTTTCCTATAAACTGTGTCGGTGAAGGAGCACTAGACCTGACTACTAGCTCCAGGAACCGGATATATCGCAGCGCACCGTTTGAACCTCATATTTACATCCGATCAGAATCTTCAATCAGTTTTTTTTAATAAAGTTCTATTTCGTTTAATAGTTTAAGTGTTTATATTAATTACCAAACTTAAACACTTAACATTGGTGACCCCTGATATTGAACCCCTTCTCGCCGTTCATCATGTCCAACAAAAACTCGTCTGCTTCCGATACAGATCTCGATAAAACCCAACCTGAGGTTAGCTTATACCAAGGGCCGAGTTCAAGACTACCGACATTCTGGAAACAGAACCCGACTTTATGGTTCGCGACGGTCGAGGCTGTATTTGCGACATCCCGAGTAACTTCGAGTCTAATCAAATTCCAGCTCGTCATACCGAATCTCGATCTGGATGTTCTTAGCCAAGTCTCAGATATCGTCATCCAACCGACTGAGCAACCATACGAGGACCTTAAAGCTAGGCTGATCAACACATTCGGAGAATCCGAAACGCTTAGAATTCGCAAGCTGTTGGAAGAAATGCCACTCGGAGACCAGACTCCTTCACAGCTCCTCAGAAAAATGCAACAATTAGCTGGCTCCGATGTATCAAACGAATTTATTAGCACCCTGTGGATGAAGAATTTACCTCCACATATTCGTCCCATCCTCATTTCTACTGGCCACACTGATATCCAAAAACTGGCAGAAGTAGCCGACAAGATCTTGGAGGTATCTCCGTCAGCTGAAACGTACACTATCCGAGACACTTCAGAACCTCGCGCGATCGTGTCTTCCGCAACTACTACATCAGCCACGAACAGACGCGAACACCCTTCCGAAGATTTCCGAGCTCTTCGCCGCGACGTCGACGAGATCCTGCGATTTCTGAAGATGAAGAACCGCGAAAGAAGCTCCAGCAGAAGCCGGAATCAAGACAATCTCCCTCGATCCCAGTCGCGTGATACCTGCTATTACCACCAGAGATTCCGCGAGAATGCCCGACGCTGCACACAACCTTGCAACTGGAAATCCGAAGAGCCAGCTTTAAACCCGGAATTGTGAAAGTTGCGGCGGAAACTTTCACAACCCAGCAGCACCGCCGCCTATTTCTGTCTGACAGAACTACTGGCCAGCCCTTCCTCATTGACACAGGAGCATGCATATCTCTTCTCCCTGTACCCAAAGGACGGCGCAAGACTCCATCTGATTTCACCTTAATAGCAGCCAACAACTCTCCGATTGCGACCTACGGTGAAATCACTCGAGAAGTCGACTTAGGACTCAAAAAACCTCTCAGGTGGACCTTTGTCTTAGCTGACGTCGCCAAGGCTATATTAGGTGCGGATTTTCTCTACTGGCATCAGCTTACTGTGGACCTAAGGAACAGAAGACTGATCGACCAGCACTCTGGACGCAGCATTGTAGGTACCATATCCTCAGCAGAAATACCAACTTTCTCCATCTTTCCAGCCGATAATCGATTCGCCCGCATTCTAGGTGAATTTCCTACAGTCACTAAGATCACTCCCATCCGTGGACCATCCAATTCAACAGTGGAGCATCATATAGAGACCAAAGGACGACCTGTCACGGCTAAATGCCGCCGTTTGCCTCCAGGAATTTACCAGGAAGTCAAAAAGGAGATCCAGGACCTCATCAACAGCGGAATATGCCAACCTTCCAAAAGTCCATGGTCCAGTCCACTCCACGTAGTGAAGAAAAAAGATGGTACTCTCCGATTATGTGGAGATTATCGAGCTCTTAACGCCATCACTATTCCCGATCGATATGGAATACCCAATCTTCGAGACTTCACAATGGAGATACATGGCAAGAAGATCTTCTCCAAAATAGATCTCCGCAAGGCTTACTATCATATACCGATAGCAGTGGAAGATCGAGAGAAAACTGCCATTATTACCCCATTTGGTCTTATTGAATATAACAGGATGAGTTTTGGACTGAAGAACGCAGGTCAAAGCTTCCAGCGTTTCGTCGACAACCAATTCCGAGACCTACCCTTTCTCTTCAAGTTTCTTGACGACTTCTTAATAGCTTCGGACAACGAGGAACAACATGAAGCTGACATCAGAGAAGTACTTCGTCGTCTCGACATGAACGGCATAGCTGTGAACCCATCAAAATGCGTCTTCGGTGTACCAGAGCTCGATTTCCTTGGATTCCATCTAACACCATCTGGCATCACACCTCTGGAAGACAAAGTTAAAGCTGTACTAGAATTCCCACTTCCCAAGGACGTTCGAGAACTTCGGCGCTTTATGGGTATGGTGAATTTCTATCGACCTTGTCTTCGCCACGCAGCATCAATCCAACAACCTCTCAATGGACTCCTCCATCAGGTTAAGAAAAATGATAGAACTCCCATTAATTGGAACGATAAAACGCTCAAGGCTTTCGAAAACACCAAGAAGAACCTTGCCGAAGCAGCTGAGCTCGTCCATCCGAATCCAGACACAGAGATCTCGCTGGCATGCGACGCATCTGACGTCGGTCTAGGCGCTGTTTTACAACAAAAACAAGATAACCAATGGTATCCTCTAAGCTTTTTCTCTTTAGCCCTCAATAAAGCGCAGAAGAATTACTCTGTATACGACAGGGAGCTTCTGGCTATTTACAAGGCAATCAAACACCTTCAACCTCAACTGGAAGGCCGAGTTTTCTCAATCATCACAGATCATCGCCCATTAGCCCATGCTTTCACTCAAAAACCTGAATCTACTTCACCTCTCCGCATCCGTTGGCTAACTTACATAAGCCAATTCGCCACTACAATCATCTACAGTCCAGGCAAGGAAAACATCGTTGCCGACTCCCTATCGAGGATTGCGGAAATCCAGACTCCAGACGATTTTGTCGCCCTGTCCTTAGCTCAACAAGAAGACCAAGAGATCAGCCGACTCCAGGAACAAACTAACCTGAACTTTAGAGCCATCGAAATTCCTGGTACCGACAAGACCCTTCTCTGTGAGATGTCAACAGGCAAGGCAAGGCCATATCTCCCGAAGAACTTCAGGCATAGTGCTTTCATCAAGGTGCACAACTTAAGTCATCCTGGCGTCCGGACAACACGGAAAATGGTAGCGGAGCGATATTTTTGGCCAAACATCAATAAGGACGTAGCTGATTGGGCCAGGTGTTACCCATGCACCTCCTGGAACATTCCCAGCTGCCCACCGCTTTCAGCATGTCCACTTAGACATAATTGGCCCACTACCACCTTCCGATGGCCACCGTTATTGTCTCACAATGATAGACCGCCAGACCAGATGGACAGAGGCAATACCATTACGCGACATCACAGCCGAAACCGTCTCTAACGCATTCTACACTGGCTGGATCTGCCGATTCGGCGTTCCCTTAAGAATAACCACCGACCAGGGCCGGCAATATGAATCCCAGCTTTTTCATCAGCTGACTTCGCTTCTGGGAATCGAGAAAGGTCGCACAACTGCTTATCATCCCCAAGCTAACGGATGCATAGAACGGTGGCACAGGACACTCAAAGCCGCCATTACAGCGCACCTAGATAGCAACAACTGGACCCGCATATTACCAACCGTACTCCTCGGACTCAGAGCCAGCCTGCGAGATGATACCTCATCGAGCATAGCTGAAGCAGTCTACGGTTGTCCCATAAGATTGCCAGGCGAATTCTTAGAGCAACACACAACCACGGATGATCCGCACATACTCCTGCAGGAGCTGAAGGAACATCTACGCACCCTTCGACCAGCCGAGTATAAGGAGAGCACTATACACCAGGAGTTACAGAAGTGCACGTATGTGTTCATCAAAGAAGACTGTGTCCGACGTCCGCTGACACCACCTTACTCCGGACCACACAGAGTTCTTCAGCGACAAGAAAAATTCTTCTTAGTGCAACTCCCAGGCCGCGAAGCCACCATATCGATAGACCGGCTTAAGCCAGCCTTCCTTCCATTCGAACTGACTCAGGACACCCCACCAGTTCTTCCAAAAACGCAGTCTCACTCATGTATCAAGAAACCAGCTGTGGGTCGACCACCACCGCCACCTCAAGAGCCCTACCGGACCCGTTCCGGGAGAACAGTGAAACGAGTATGCTTCTCTGACTCCGTCATCTAGGAGGGGAATCCTGTAGCGGTTATCAGATAACCCAAGAACACATGTGATATAAATAAAAAAAAGTTGAGTTGAACCTTGCTCTAAGAAGGGTTAGCCTAAAAAAAGTTTCAGTGCAATCTCGTTCAAAACTAGATCCCTAGTCTGAATTTGCTCAAACTCGGAACTCAAGCCTAGTCCACGGTAGTACTCGGTCAAGGCTGGACTTTGGTGAGTACCAACCTTTTAATCAAGTTTCCTATAAACTGTGTCGGTGAAGGAGCACTAGACCTGACTACTAGCTCCAGGAACCGGATATATCGCAGCGCACCGTTTGAACCTCATATTTACATCCGATCAGAATCTTCAATCAGTTTTTTTTAATAAAGTTCTATTTCGTTTAATAGTTTAAGTGTTTATATTAATTACCAAACTTAAACACTTAACAGTCTCATCAGGTCCTATGCCTAGCTAGGACGGGCATATACAACACCCACTATTAGTCCTTTTGTTTACGTCACGCCCGGATGTTCCGTATAGTATTCTAGAGGAATCGCACATTTTGTTTTAGTAGTCATAAAAATAAGAAACATTTTTGTTCAAAATTCCTTTTCTATTACCAAGGAAAGAAATTTATACAATAAATATGTAGAAAGTTATCTATAATGTCTGAGGGAATGATACTTCTCAAAACATTTCTCAATGTAGAAAGGGGGATTCATTTTCGTCCAATTCTCCCAAAATCTTTAAACTTACTTTGCTCTTCATTTCAAAATACACTAATTAATAGTCTGCCTGTGCAATAAAAAGCAGACGAATAGGATAACTGTGTGCGAAACAGCCAAAATAACTGGGATAACTTGGAAAAACAACTAGGAGACACTAATAGAATCTGTGATTCGCACAGCGCCTACCTCTTAAGCGCGCCTTAAGAAAGACAGGGAAAAGGACTTGTGGGGCAGAAATTCGAAGCCGGTGGTTCTCGTGTTAAATATCCTTGCGGGTTCTAGCACGACGGAGGATCAGTAGGACAGGCAATTAATGAATTGACAAGATCATATTCACAACAGTTTTATGCTGGTAAAGGACTGCTAAGGGATAAAAAGCAAAATCAAAACGTTTACCAAAAACGAGCTTTCTGAGCACAACACTAATATTAAGCAGAACTAAATCTGGAATACATTGCATAATTCGAGAAGTAATGAAAAACGAACCTAAAACGTAAAATTATTCATAAAAAGAAAATTAGGTTTATCCTAAATCATTCGGGAGCGTGAAAATTTATTTATACAATACACGGCAATAACCTGTACTACAGTATTCCTGTTTTATTTGCACATTCCCGCTCCCGTAATTTTGTATCGGCAAACCAATCAACCAACGCGGAAAAGGAAATCTTGTTACGGCTCGGCGCCATTCCCAAGAACGGGCTTGTTTTATTTGATTCACCAAATCATATGTGTCACAAATCGTATAAGAAATGTATCAAGGGAAAGATGGAGTGAGGATGCTCAAGAAACAAATTTTCTGAATCTTTCTACTTGCATATAGAGGAAAATATATTTATATCATTCCTCTTCGAATGAACGTAAAATATCGACACTAGACTATTAAAAACTTATACCTTTCAACAAAATAAGAACATGACTCATATTATATTCCGATTTTGTCGTAGAAATGGTAGTAAATGAGTGAGATACATATTTGAGGTGGGACTAAAATTGATAGAAATTATTAGCTATAAAACCTGGAAATATTTGCGTTTTATAGATAGATAAGCATTACACTAAGAAATATATTAAAATCGACCCTTTCATTAAAGCGAGATTTTTCTCCAATCGAAATGTTTTCAAATTTTCACAATGTGTTCCAGAAAAACGTGGCAAACTCTGTAAACTGACATGACATACTAACCTTTTAGCGGAATATACTTTAATAAAATGCATAAAAATGTATATGCATACTATATGGTAATTTAATAACATAATATCCAACGGCCATAGCCACGTTGAATACACCGGTTCCCGTAGATCACCGAAGTTAAGCAACGTCGGGCGTGGTCAGTACCTGAATGGGTGACCGACCACGTGCTGTTGGCATTATAAAAGGGTGGCAACCTATAGATAGCCCGGCGCTAATGGCCAAGTTGTAGATGAGCCGTAAAAAAAAAATAAAAAAAAAAATAACATAATACCATAGGAGTGTTGGGCAAAAATCATTCAGAATAATAAATACTTTGTTATTCATTATTTAGCCAATTTGAAGAATAACGTAACTTTTTATTTTTATTCATTTTTGAATAAACATTATTTATTGAATTTTTTATTATTTATTTATTTATTCAGAATTTATAACAATGTTTTATTTTTTGAATGAAAATTTGTATTGAATGAATGTTATTTATTCGAAAGAAACAACTTTTTGAATAAAATTGACTTATTTGACTGCATTTTTTTTTACTTCAATACAAGCGATTTATTTTAACAATCTTTTGTAATAAAACATACTAAGTTCATCAAACGTCACTAAGTGACATTTAAGTGATAGGGCGCGGTCTTTTAAGTGGCATTGTTTACTGAACTTAATGAATCTGAGAATGTTGTTCCATGAACCACGTTTTAAATGTATAATAATAATGAATGAAGAATTAATATTAATTAATTATTCATTAAATAAAATCAAAATCAGTCAGTGAATAACTGAATAATTAAATACATACTTATATAATAAAAATTGATTGAATAATGAACCAACCCTGTTATTTATTGAATAAAGAAATCAGTGGACGAATAACTTAATCAATGAATAAATTCTTATTCAATAAAAAATTATCTGAATGATTATTGAATAAAAACTTTATTGAATAAAGTTTCGGATATTTTTGGGACATAAAAAAATGGAGTCATAACCTGAAATAGTTTCATGTTCTCATGATTTTTAAATAATTTAGTAATGTGTCAAACATCATTAGTTAATTAGTGAAGTGTCAAATATAATTTTTTTGACTAGAATGTGAGGAACAATCTTCCCTGCTGGTCAGTGCCAAAGCTATGTTTCTTTTGCGACGAACCATGTTTTTGCCTTTTCAGACGCTCAAAATAGTTTTAGGTAATGTTTAAGAGCCGTGAAAAGTTTTGCCTGAAGTTATTTCATTAGGCGTCCTGATCTCCCCTTGATCTAAGGGAATTGTAAGTAATAATATGGAAGAATATTGGGCAAATGAAGATGAAGGGACGCTTAGGGGATGGATCGAAAATCAATTCATCAATTTAATTCTGCAGGGGGGGGGGCTCTCTCTCGGCCTATTTCTTCCACTCTCCTTAGCCTTCCTACTTTTTTTATATTCCTATCCTTCTCCTCCTTGAAAGAAATGAAGGAACCTGTACTCCTTCCATCCCATACCTCCAGACCCATTGAAAGGGAACAATAAAACGGGGGTGGATGGTCGCCCATTGTCACCAAACCCCCTATAGAATTGAAGGCCTCCGATTAGGGAGTTCTCGAACCCCACCCTTTCCTTAGGGCCGTCTACCGAGAAATCATCTCCATCCTTAGCCAATACCGATTCCTTAATTGAGCCCATTAATTTTTTAACGACCCCCACCCGAATAAAAAAAATAAAAAGAAGTCTAATCTTTAAATATAATAGGACCTACGCCCTTTTATTGAACTTGATGGCCTATAGTCATTTTTTTTTTCTTAAATCCTTTTCATCGTTTATTACACACTTTTATGACTTCATACTAAAGAGGTATATCTAATGGAGCATAATAGATGTCAATAAAAAGGATATTGATCTATTACGCCTTGCATAAAAGGTAAAAGTGAGTTAACGACCACTATATACGTGGACCTGTTTTAGCCATTATACCTGACGATATGGCTTGACCGCAGAAGTTAATGTTTGCAGCTTATGCTGCCGAAGTAGCTCGTAAAACACCTAAAGATTAAAGCTATCGTTCAAAATCCATACCTATACCATTCATTGTTTTTCACTTTTTTTACTTATTTTACTGTCGTAAAATAAAAAAAATTAGGAGTTAGAAGATTAAAAAAAAGGTACTTCCTTATATTTAATTGATGTATATTATATAGAAAGGTATACGTCTCTTGCACGAATTTTCATTAGTTTCTTATTATAAAATATGAATGAACGGAAATTAAAGAAAAACTCTACTTTGTACATAAAGAATAACAAATAAAATACAAAAATAAAAATCTACAAATTAAAAATAAAAGTCTAACTCAATATGTAAAAAAAAACGACTAACAACAAGGTAGGTACTTAAAAACTATAAATAATTAAATAAAACACATGTATATATTAATACAAAGAAGGGACGAATTGTGAATACTAGAGTAAGAAGGGGATAAGGGAGGAAGGAGGAATGACGAAACTATATACAGGGGGGGGGGGGGGGAGGGTTGTAACAATATAAAAATATAGTAAATAGTTCAACATTTAAAAAAAAAAAACGGAAAAAAGGGGGAAGAGTATAAAAGTAAAATAATAAAAAATAAACGCATAGAAAGGAAAAAGGCAAAGTAAATAAAATATAATATGACAAAACGAAACTCGGCAGGCTGATATTTGATGCAAAATTCTCCTTTCTTTATGATTGAGTTGCTGCCAATTACTAGTTAGGAATACTTACATATGACAGAAATTATTGGAATTAAAACTTGAAACTTATTATTGGCATTAAGTTTTCATTTCCGGAGCTCAACAATAGCAAAGTGATCTACTTGGATACTTTTTGAAAGTGTCATATAAAATAAAAGTCAAATTAGAAGTACTTTTGAATAAACTACAGAATATATAAAATAATTAGAACTTACAAAGTAAACTGTATTAAATGGTTAAAAACAAAAAGGAAAGTAAAATGAAAAATAAATAAAACAAAGAAACGAAAACAATAAAGGAACTATTATAATAATAAATAATAGAATCTTAGTTAAATGAAACATGACATAATTAAATCCCCAAACATGATAATTTATTATATAATCCTGACAAATTTCTAATCGTTTTTGAATGATAAACAATTCCAAGGACTAGTGTGGATTTTGCTGGAAAGGCGTTGCACTTCTCAATCTGTTTTTTTTTTTTTTTTTTTTTTTTTTTTTTTTTTTTTTTTTTTTTTTTTTTTTTTTTTTTTTTTGGGACAACTATAATATAAATATGTAGAGCTGACCGAAGAGGAAGAAGATATACTTATCTCAAAATATCAATTCTTGGACTTGCCTGTGCCTGGTTTTTGTAATCAGCCCTTCAATTGAGACGTTGCGGATACGTAGGGCGAACTCAACAAAAGGTGGTGCGAGGAAAATGCGTATAAATATTTTTTCCGCAAAAAATTTGTTTTTTAGGGGATATCTTATTGTTTGTTTAATAAATTATATTAATAAACGAATTATATAGAAATTGACGAGGAATAAGTGTAAACTTGATGTTGAGTTGACCCTTCGTACCCGCAACGCCTTAATTCTATACGAAAAGGTCGCCAAGAGGCTGGAAGATAAGAAAATGGATGCGACTAGCCACCGAATAGCCACAGTCTTTGTTCAGGGGAAGCCTTAGTATGAAATTTGTAGACTATGGGGGAGGGGCGCGAGGATTTCGGCTGAATGACACCACTCCTACGTGCTCTGAACTTGAAAGTTGTTTTCTGTTGTTTGCTCCTTTATAAGTCTAGTTTACGGATTCTGCTTTACTTGTGGGGCTCATACTCGACCTGTCATAAGCTGGACTCAGCAATACAATAGAACAGGACTCATTTCTCTCGCAAATACCCTCAGTCTTTATATATGTTTATATATATATATATATATATATATATATATATATATATATACAGGGTGTCCCGTAAATGTCTAGTCATATTGTGAGGGGTGATAGAGGACCCTTAGGGGAACAAAAAATGTCCTATGACGATTTCCCGAATTCTCGCCCATAAGGGAGAAAACGTCGTTTTATTGTTTTTTCGAGACAAACGTACTTTTTAGAAGAATAATCGTTGTAGCTCCGTCCCAGATGGTACTACTAAAAAGGGTGTGAAACCAATCGAAAGCTGAGTAAATTTACTATAAGACTAGTTGAGAGTAAACGTAGAAATGAATGAATGTAAGTATGTATATCTTACCAAAAGAAGGCAATTCTAAATTTCCTGACATTTTATTGATATTTCTTTCCAGCGTTACTCCTCAATAAGCAGGATCTGAGATTTCCGGGTTTCAGAAAAACTTCCTCATTTAACCAGCTTTCCATTAATGTATCACAACTCTGTGTTATTGAAGTATTTGAACGATTTAAGAACAAAAGTTTAAAAAAAAAAATGGATCTGGGAAAAGAAAATTATATTTTGTTCTTGAATTTATTCAAAAAGCTGAAGGGAAATATTTTTTTTATAAATTTTTACATAAATATTAAGTAAATATTTACTTAAAAGAATAAAAAAAATTACTTCCACGGATATAAAAAAAAAATCTTAAAACAGTAAATAAATAAAATACACATTTATTTTGAATTTATTAATTCAGGTAACTAATACTGGGTCCAGGAGGCGGCCATTAAGGAACCCCAACCATACATTAACCTCAAAAATTACTATTTTTACCTAAATCACGCATTTGAACACATTTTTACAGGATTGTGTACATATTATTTATGAGGGATAGAATTTTTAATTACCACAACAAAAACGCATGGGCTCAGAATCCCAGTGAGTTTCACAAGCGTAGCCATCAGTATTAATTTAAGGTAAAGCATTTGTTTTCTAAATATAAGTACCTGTAAAAATGTGTTGAAATGCGTGATCTAGGTAAAAATAATAATTTTTGAGGTTAATGTATGGTTGGGGTTCCTTAATGGCCGCCTCCTGGACCCAGTATTAGTTACCTGAATTAACAAATTCAAAATAAATGTGTATTTTATTTATTTACTGTTTTAAGATTTTTTTTTTATATTCGTGGAAGTAATTTTTTTTTATTGTTTTAAGTAAATATTTACTTAATATTTATGTAAACATTTATAAAAATAAATATTTCCCTTCAGCTTTTTGAATAAACTAAACAAAAAAATATAATTTTCTTTTCACAGATCCATGTTTTTTTTAAAACTTTTGTACTTAAACCGTTCAAATACTTCAATAACACAGGGTTGTGACACATGAATGGAAAGCTGGTTAAATAAGGAAGTTTTTCTGAAACCCGGAAATCTCAGATCCTGCCCAATGAGGAGTAACGCTGGAAAGAAATATCAATAAAATGTCAGGAAATTTAGAATTGCCTTCTTTTTGTAAGATATACATACTTACATTCATTCATTTTTACGTTTAATCCCAACTAGTCTTATAGTAAATTTACTCAGCTTTCGATTGGTTTCACTCCCTTTCTAGTTTTCTAGTAGTACCACCTGGGACGGAGCTACAACGATTATGTTTCTAAAAACCACGTTTGTCTCGATAAAACAATAAAACGACGTTTTCTCCCTTATGGGCGAGAATTCGGGAAATCGTCATAGAACATTTTTTGTTCCCCTAAGGGTCCTCTATCACCTCTCTCAATATGACTAGACATTTACGGGACACCCTGTATATATATATATATATATATATATATATATATATATATATATATATATATATATAAATTCTATGAGACGATAACTTCGACATTTCTAAATTTTAATTATAAAAGGGAAACACTTTTGCATTGAGATCCCAGATGTGGCTGGTGAGATTCATGACCAAGCTTAATAATCCAACATGTCTAATACCGTTCGTGAATTTTCCTGACACCCGATGACATTAGAGCCAAACTCACAAGAGATAATTGCACGATTTCCATGGCCACGGTTTCGTATTGGTCACTTCATCTTGAACAGCTGTTCCGGTTTATATGGCAGCGTGAACAAAAAACACCGTTTAATATCTGCTACATATATTTGTCAAATACCACTCACTCACTGACTATCATCGCCCAGCCCAAAACACTCAACAGAAAATTTTGAAGTACCTATTTTTAGAGGGGTTTAAACTTTTAGTTTTAAAGAGAGCATGCTCGCCAGGGCAGCATGCGTTGCTAGGACGATAACAGAACAGCTGTTACCGTACTGTTTCTATTTCATAGTATTTTTTTTTAATTGCGGTTAATTTCAACTTTGATGGCAGTCCTTGAATTACTAGAAATAAACTGTCCCTCATAGAGTTTACGCTATGAGGGGCAAAATCACGATTTTAATTGAGGTTCATCTCAAGTTGTCACCAATAGAGTTTTCCTAGTGATGGTCCATCCTAGGTAATAATATCCCGAACCATTGCACAGCCTCCTCACCCATCAGCATCCCCAGTCACAACACATCTTGGTAATGCTCGCAAATATAATAGGTGTTTCGAAATGACATCTGAGAAAAATAATTTTTAAAATTTTAACACACTTTTATTATTGACAACGAATTTTACCCTGTACTTTTAAAACTCCTGTTACGGGTAACCTATAGATAACGGGTTATTTCTAGGTTTCTGTTTGTTGGCACTGGTCCGGAGCGCCCCAGTGTCTGGAAATATTATACTTTGATTACTTATCTGATGAATAACATATAGTTTGACGGGAACCGTGCTATAATAAACTACAAAAAAATTCTATAGTAGCATTAATTTTGATGATACCTTATTTGACGCAATAAAATAACTACGTATCTACCGTGACGAAGCACGGGTATTTGGCCAGTTAGAAATAAAAGAATTTTGGATTTTTTTTTGTTTACATGTTATACCTCTTAAAATTGTTTCCTTGTTTATTATCAAAGACTAATGGAGCTCCTTAAGGAAAAGAACTACCGCTGCTTCGAAGAGGTTTACTGTATCGACAATGAAGGATCATCAAGGTTTGCCGATATTGTCACATTCAAAAAAAAAAGGCGAACTCGCTTATATTATTGACCCCACTGTGAGGTTCGAAACGAACGACAGTGAGCAAGCTTTTGCAATTGATCGTGAAAAGAATTCCATTTACGAGAAATGCGTAACGTTCTTCTCTGAAAAGTTCGTAGAACAATTCGGCAAACGGAAATTCACCGCTAAAGGGTTATGGTCCGGAGCCCGAGGAACCATACCTAAGGAGTCTAGTACATTCTTACAGGAACTCGGCCTAGATTTGAATATTCTCCCGATCATAGCAGAACAAATATTGGTAGACTCCCTTGGGATCATCAACCATCATATTTACGTTTAGAAACAATCGAACAGAAAGAATCGTAGGCAAATATCCCAATCAGTAAGGAGCAGAGCCATGTGTACAAAGGCATCATTATTACAACTCCCGATTCCCCAGAAGTAACCGACTCATCGAATTAAACCATCTAGTCTTAAAGACTAAACCTGGAAAATAAAACCAAATAATCCATAAAAACATTTATCCCAAGACTGATAGCTCAGCTGTGTGGTTTAGCAACCCCATTAATTTGGGCAGCCTCACTTTAATTTTTTTGTTTAATAAAGTGTTCTTTCTTTCTTTCTTTTTTTTTTTTTTTTTTTTTTTTTTGTAAAATTGCCGTAATTTTACTTTAAAGGTTGTTGGCTTCTGAATAAAACACTATTTTTTGTCCATATTTTTTTTAACAGCATTCCCCTATGCGCAGTTTCTGGTTTTCCAAGGTACGTCCAGGAAACACATAAACACACCTTCTTATCTACCCTAGAGACACACTACAGCAAAATAATAAAAAAAAACTTCATGAAACGTGCGTTACCAGCTCTTGGACTATTAAGATCGTTTGATTAATGTATCGTGAAACGTATTAGATAGATGCGTACAATAATGTAATTAGATTTATAATTATACTGAAAACTGTTAATTATTATGGATTAATAATTAGTTTGTAAGATGTTAATTACTATGGATTTATAATTATTATTATTTAACTGTATTATTATGCATTTCCATTTTATATCTGCATTTGGACGAATATTTTTCGATGCGGGATGCTTACCAAGAAAAAAAAAATTCAGTATAATGTAACACTTCAATATGCCAACAAAACACGAAGTGACCAGACGAAAAACATAAAATGGGATTAGGTAAAAACTTTATAACTCAATAATAAAAAATAAATTAAATTGAATTATTAATAGCAATTTCAAATAGGGGGAGTAAAGTTTAATTGAAATAACTGCAATTTTTTTTTTTTTTTTTACGGCGCATCTACAACTTGGCTATTAGCGCCGGGCTATCTACAGTTTGCCACCCTTTTATAATGCCAACAGCACGTGGTCGGTCACCCATTCAGGTACTGACCACGCCCGACGTTGCTTAACTTCGGTGATCTACGGGAACCGGTGTATTCAACGTGGCTAAGGCCGTTGGCAACTGCAATTATTCTTGCTATTTGTTGTATAAATGTATGTGTATCAAATATTTGATTAGTAGTTTGATGTATGGGCTATCTACTAGTTATTCTAGGTTTAGATCAGAGGGGGTATTCAAGTAATTCAGTTGCTTACAGTTAATGTTTAACGGTCAAAGTCTCGTTGCAAAATAAAAACATGGTCCTTTCTGTTTACCGAGTATGCACAAATAGGTAAGTGGGATGTATTCAATACGAAGCCTGGTTAAAATTACATCGTCGCGACAGGAAAAGGGTTGTTTTGACCAGGATTTCGTAGTATTCCTAATTTCTCTGGTTTTGTTTCTTTTCATAACCACTTACTCGAGCTTGGCTTGATTTCAATGCTCTTACTTTATCGGTCCTAAACTGAACATTGCTATATGAATTTCGGGTACACTCTTAAGTCGTGAAACCGGTTGAATAGTCGTTGCACATGTAAAGAATATATTGGAAAGCTTATTAAATTTCTTACAAATACAGTTTGTATGCGTATTTTTATGTAGTGATCTCATTAGGGAAAAAGCTGCTTAAATGCAGTAAATTCTGCTTACAATATAGGTTACCTTGCTAAGCTTCAAGATTTCATTTTACATTTTTCACGACAGATTAAGTGTTTCTATTCTAAGATCCACATGAGACTCGGGATAAGAACGGAAACGTTCTAAGATGGCGCGGTTTCGCGGTTTGGGCATTTTATTTATGTTTTTTCGAGACATATAGGCTATAATACGTCAACGTAGAAATTTAACACTCACAGATAATGTGATCGGGTTTACGACATGAAGGGGCTTTCATTTCATAATACTAAAATAATGGAATATTTTTGTGCGGTAAAATATTGATTCCCAGTCAATAAATGTGGAAAATTGGATAAAAATTACCATTTTTTTGAGAAATCATTTAACGGAAATTGTGTTTTACAAGTCATTACTAAAAAAAAAAAAATATATATTTAGCTTTGAAGTAAGAAAATGCTAAGGAGAATGAGGAAGGGCCCTTGAGAGAGAGCCAGTGACAGGGGTTTCTGGCAGACATTGTCTGTATTAGCTATTCCAAGCCTCCTGCGGTAAATTACATGTCCAGGCCAAACTTAGACCAGTTAGTTGGTTGCAGCCCAGTCTCCACTCAAACACAGGAAATGAACAAACAAACACATTATCAGAAGGAAATGGATCCCAGTTTCCTCTCTCCAACCCTTACTACAGCTGTCCAGGAGCCGATTCCAGCTGTGTTTCCAATGGACGCTTTGTCTAGAATATCTTAGCAGACGTTTTTAGGACGCTAAAAGTTGGTAGGACCATAATCTAAATCAATTATCCATAATAAAATTGTAAATATATACGTAAAATACTATGAGTAACTGGCTACATTTTGTATTTATTAAGAATGTTTTGTTGTATGTGATTCCTCACTCCCTATAGACATAAACCATGTTTATAATCCATAGGCGTCTTATAACCGGTTTTCAAATTTCCATACATACACATATATATATATATATATATATATATATATATATATATATGTAAGCGGCCGATTAGCAAGGACGGGATTTATAGGAATAGATAATGGGGAAATAATTTAGAGAAGCGGAAATTCCTTTCAAAACTATAATTTACACTGAGGTTACTAATACATACATATAAATCATAAAACATCGCTAAGACGAGAGAAAAGGTTGGGTGAGAGAGAAACCGCTAGATAAGAGTAATCAAATATCATTTGGGGAGGTTGGAGCATATTTTGGAACTGACTTACCTCTCATCGCCATCTCGGCCAAGACCTCAGGAACGGGCGTGGACTCTCTCCCGTCGGAGGTAAGCCAGCTTTTATACCCATTGTGCCCCACTCCTGCTTTAGCAGGTGGCTGGACTAGAAACTCTTGTCAGGTCATAAATCTTTCGGGAATCTTACGAATCAGCCACGTGCAGTTCAAACAACCCAGACGCAAAGGTTGCTGATTCGTGGTTCTCACATCTCTAGAGATGGACAGCCAACCTTTTCTCTCATCCTTATTCACTTAACAAAGACAAAGGGAAAACGGGGCCTTACATCACCCCCCGATTTTTCAAAGTCATGTTTCCCTTGGAACATTACTTTACCTTTAACACTACCCGTCCTTAAGTTACTATTATTCTCTAACTATACAGAACACTATTTTCACAATCACTTTATTTACGAGCGGTCCTATATCCACTCTGTTATCACTGTCACGAAACTTTCCGCTGCATCGAAGAAGGAGGCGAATTGTTTTAAGCATGGTATTCCAAAATAGCTCCTTGTGCTCGTCCCAAATCCATGTGGTCGAAGATCCAAGATTCACCAAAGTCCACTACCACCATTCTTTTGACGTGTTCATCTTCTGGCGAAATGACGAGACTGTACAGGAAGGTGTTTCTCTGTGAAAGAACTTGGCAGGACAGATCTAAGGTATCCTAGGTCCCCATCAGGCTCTATCCTAATACCGAAGGATTGCGTAGGCTTCCTCGTTTCAACTCTTCAAGAAGAGCGCCCCTCTCCGGCTGAGCTGAAACCATCCTTCCTGTCTAATTTTCGTTAAGGGCAGGACAAGAATTCGATGAAGCAACATCTTCTGATCTGGAATTGTCCAATGCTACTACTGCTACTACTCAAGTATTAGTGGCGATGAGATCTACTTCTGAAATTTGGTTACATGTTTATCATGACATCGGCTTCCCTCCGAGAGGAGTGTCAGTCCAATTGGCAGAGCCTCTCTCTCCTTCCCCAAAATCACAGTCAACTCTCTTGGACCTAGCATCTCTCTACTCAACTTTCCATTCATCGAAGTGCCTCCGTTGTGTAATTTTTTGATTATATATAGGAATTCCGTTACTCTGTTTTCTGGCTTTTGATAGGACGAGGAAAGGTACAGGGAACTATGGAAAAGAGTTTGTGATGTGTGAAAGATTGGTTTAAACTTTTGCTTCCTTTTTCGAAAATATTCTTGAAAGTTTACAAACCACCCTGCCCAGGCGCGTAACCCACGACATTTTAATATAACCCAAATTTTCATGCCAATAGTCAGAACTCTAGAATCACCCGCGATGACAACCCGGTAAGTAGATGTTTAGGAGTCGTTTACTGGCGATTTAGCTCTTTTTCTAAGCGCGTCCCACACCTACTCATCGTTAGGTATCTGAACGCCTCTCCTCCGGAGGGAATATGGTGATCGTGGCCGTGGTCCCTGTGTTCGCACTCCTGGCGTCCAGGTGGCATCCTTGGGGTCGTTGCTCGGAGAACTAGAGGAGGAACGACGCCCACCTGAAGGTTGGGGGTCTACGCCCCGTCGACCATATACACGTCTGGATCTTTCGCGGTACCTCCCCCCCCTCATTCGCGCCCTCCACCCGTCCTATTGGCTGGGGTGAACCGCTCCGTTCGGCTTCCTCCTCTCGACCTACTTCTCCCCCAGATAGTGCTGAGTCGGATAGGACCTCATCGGGGGTAGTCGTTTCCGAAGGTGGCGACGAAAACTGGCCGCCGAGAGGACTACTAGGATCTGGACACGAAGGGGATGCCCCCGCACTCACTGGACAGTCAGAATGATCGGTCGCTCTTGCCTCGCTTTCCCCTTCTTCCCCTTCTTCCGCGTCACCAGCCCGGTCTGGCGTCCGGTAATTCAAGTCATATGGACGCCCTGGCTCCATCGCCCAAGACCACTCGTCGTTGGTCTCTTCCTCGTCCTGTTCTTCGCGGTACGACCTATTAGCCGTTTCAGCCTCCTCTCTCTCCCGATCTATATTCCCCTTAGTGGCGGCCTTCTTAAGGCGGTTGAAGTGCACAACTGCTCGCGCCCCGGTAGACAGCTCGACCTCATAATTAACCCGGGAGAGTACACGGGTGACTTGATGCGGCCCCGTCCATGGACGGTGGAACTTCGGACAGTGACCAGGTTTGACCGCTGGCACATTTAAGTACACCCAGTCACCTGCTGCTAGCTGGCGCTCTTTCCTCCGAGAGTTGACCAAGGCAGTTCGACGTTGATAACATCGCTCGGATCGTGCCAGCGCTTCTCGATATGCTTCCGAAAGCCGCTTCCGTAGCTGTACTACATGATCTTCCGGTAAGAGCCTATCTCGGCCCTCCTGGTTCAAGCTAGGCCCTAGATCGCAGTCGAAAGGGGTGACTAACTCGCGTCGTAAAAGTAGGTAATTGGGGGAGTACCCAGTCAAGGAGTGGGGAATGGCTCGGTAGGCCATAACTGCATATGGGACCCAACGGTCCCAATCCCTACCATCCCGCCGCACGAAATGCGTGATCGAATCCGTGATCGTGCGGTGGAGGCGTTCTACCATGCCATTGCACTCCGGATGATAGGCTGTAGTCTGCAGCTTTTTGAACCCAAGAGCTCTGCATACTTCCTTGAAGAGAGAAGAAACAAAGTTTCTCCCTTGAATAGTGAGCAGCCTCTTTGGCACACCATGTCTCGTCACAATATTCTTCACAAAGACTACGGCCGTCTCTTGAGCGGTCTGCTCCTTTATAGGGATTGCTTCGGCGTACCTCGTAAAATTGTCGATAAAGGTCAGTAGATATCTATGTCCTCTCCTTGACCTTGGTAGAGGGCCAAAAATATCTAATGAAACCTGTTCGAATGGGCCAATGGCCACATACGGCACTTCCAGTGGTACCTTCAGGCCTGGTGGGCTCTTTCGTTGAGCACACCTATGGCAGCTCTCTACGAAGTTCCGTGCATCCTTCTGCATAGAGGTCCAATAAAAGGACCCCCTTAAGTTGGCGAGCGTGCGTTCTACACCCGGGTGTCCCGCCCATGGCTTCGAATGGTGGTATTCGAGGATCTTTAGCCTAAGTGACTCCGGAACTAAGAGACGCCAGTCACTCCCTTCGAGATCGACAGCCCAGTACCACAATCCTTCGGCATCGGCCCTGACACTACCGCCCTTCTTTGCCAGCTTCTGGCACCACTCATCCTGCTCTTGGGCTCTCCGGATGTGGCTCCGGTTGAGAGGGTACTGGTTCCGTATCTCAGCAACGGAACGGCTTAGTGCGTCTGCATTTTTATGATTCACTCCGGGCTTGTGTTCAACGACATATTCGAATTCCTCAAGGCGTAAGGCCCATCGAGTGAGCCGAGAAGAGGGGTCCCTCAGACTTAGCATCCATTTAAGAGCAGCATGGTCGGTAATTAACTTAAATTTTCGTCCAAGCAAGTAACATCGAAAGAGCTTTGTCGCCCAAACGACCGCAAATAACTCTCGTTCAGTGGCAGATTAGTTACATTACGGCCCATTCAATTGCCTGCTAGCATAGCAAATGGGCCTCTCGACGCATCCCTGCACTTGAGACAACACAGCCCCAAGAGCTACTCCGGAAGCGTCCGTAGAGAGCACGAAGGGGTCTCGGAAGTCCGGATACACTAGTAGAAGGTCGGAGGTCAAGGCCTCCTTCAGGTCCGCGAATGATTTCTCCTGCGCAGGCTACCAGACGAAATTAGCTCGAGTCTTTGTCAGCTCAGTAAGGGCTTTCGCCCTACTTGCGAACTCCGGGATAAAACAGCGGTAGTAGCTCGCTAAACCGAGGAAGCTACGTACCTCGCGTGCATTCCGTGGTCTCGGAAAGTTTTTTACTGCTTCCACCTTTCCAGGGTCGGGTTTGACTCCACTGTCAGTCACCACATGCCCTAATTACATGACCTCCTTGGCCGCGAATGTACACTTTCGTAGGTTGACCTTTAAATTCGCCCCGCGAAGTAAGTTAAATACTTCCTCCAGCCGGGCGATATGCTCACCGAGTGTGGCGCTGTACACCACTACGTCATCGAGATAGACAAAACAGCCGGTACCCTTCAGACGACCTTTGGAATGTAGCCGGAGCCCCTGCCAATCCGAATGCCATTTTCCTGTACTCGAAATGGCCTCCCTCGGTGGTTAACGCCGTCTTCTCCTGGTTTTCCGGAGCTATGGGTATTTGATGATATCCACTGCCTAAGTCCAGTGTGCTAAAGTACCGGCAATTGCCGAGCTGTTCTAGGGTTTCCTGAATCAGGGGTAGAGGGTATGTGTCCACCCGAGTAACGGCATTAAGCCACCAGAAATCAGTGCAAAACCGATATCGCATCTCCCCATCCGGCGATTTCTTTTTTTACTAGTACAACTGGAGCCTGCCAGGGGCTAGTGGAGGGCGTAATTATACCCCATTCCAGCATAGAATTCAGCTGCTCCGCCACCACGGCTTTCTCCGCGTACGGGACCCTATACGGTCTCTTTACCACAGGTCGGGCATTACCCGTAACTATCCGATGTTGGACGGGTAGCGCGCAACCTTCCCCTTTGGGCTCTTCCTTTCTACCACGGGGAGGTGCCGGAGCTTCTCCTGTAGGTCCGACCCGGTCCTTACGGTCTGTTTCGCTTTGGTGGGGGCCTCACCTTGACCTTCAGCCAGTGACCAATTACCCTCCTCAACCCTACCAAGAGGGGAGTCACGACGTAGTACGACCGACCCTCCACTGAGATTAACCACCTGTATCCACGCGGATCCCTCCACGACCTCACTCACACTACGCCCTGTGCGCACTCCAGATGTAAGCCCTTCTAGCGGCTCAATTAAAATAGTACCCCGCCTTGTGGCCGCAGGCACTCGAACAGCCACTGTCGCCTCGGAATAAGCCGGAAGGGACACCTCCTGGCACAGTCTGGCATAAGGAGATTTCCGTTCCCTCCGACGTGCTTTACGCCCGGAGGCAGCACTTATTGTATGAGCGTCTCCGGAGCTACTCTTCTGGCCAACGGTACAACCCCTGCGGATCCGGCATGACTGACAATGTTTGATAAACTAACTCCTGAACCGGAGTGTGAAAACTTCTCTTCCAAGATACGTGTTCTAGCCACGACCCCCTCGATCCACTTCCTGTCTCTTTCTTCACTGTGAGCCTCTGTTACCGTCTTTGTCGAAGTCACCCCCAGGGAAGTGGTAAGGGTCCCCAAGTCGTAATTCCTTCCACCAATACTTATTCTAGCTCCAACGCGGCCTAGCAAGTCTCGACCGAGGATTCCCCCTCCCGAGGGAAGCACCCGGGCTACGGCGACCCTGTGACGGAAAGAAAACCCTGGGAGTTCAATGTCCACGACTTGTTCCCCTTCCAGCGGCAATAAATGGTCTGTTACACCGCGGACCTTAAGACAAACTGGCTGAAGCCCCGCCCCCGGCGCAGGCCGATTAAGAACTGTGATGTCCACTCCCGTATCTACCATCATCTTCAAATCTTGCCCATTTACCTTTACTGGGATAATAAGGCGGGGGGGGGGCACCCCGCAAGCTTTCCGTAGGTCATTTATACGCTTGTCCCCCCGATCTATTGTGGGCCTTGGGCAGAGGGCATCCCTCGGCCATTCGCATTTGGGTAAAGCCCCTGAATTTTAGGACTTTTCCCCCATGCCCCCCGCTCTTGTTTGCCCTTGCATTCTCTGGCTATATGACCAACCCTATTACACTGGTAGCACCGGATATTCTGACGGCCTGTACCTCTAACTGGTTGCCATGCCCTTTGACAGTCACGGGCGAAGTGACCCCTGACTCCGCACCTAAAACACGCTTCCTTTCGCTCGCTCACTGCAACGGCTACTCCCCTTTCTTCGAGTCCTAGAGGCTTATCTTCCTCACAAAATTCCACAGCTACCACCTCTTTACATGCAAAAGGCTGCGTCTCTCTTCGGCCAAGCTCCTCCTCGATAGCAGTGGCCCTTTCGACAGCCCCTTGAAAACTAGAAGGGAAGCTAAGACGGGTTTGCTGTCCTATCTCTCCCTTCAGCCCCGACAAATAAGCTGACATGACAACTTTGTCTAAAAGGTTCCTTGCACCCTTGCGCTCCTCCTCGGAACCGAATGCCCTACAGGATTTTTCCCCTAGTTTACGGCAGCGGTCGGCAAACGCTCTGACCCCCTCCCCTTTTTCCTGCCTCATGTTGCTCAATTGTAGTAAAAACTATTCGTGACGCCTAACCTCCCTAAACCTTTCCAAGAGAGCCACTTTAATAGTTTCGTAGGGCACACCGGGCCCTTGTAAATCGGTACGACTCGAGGCTGAAACTTTGAGGCGCATCCGGGCCACGAGCGCCATATCTTTATCCTCCCATTGCCCACTATCTGCTACTAATTCCAGCCCATTTAAGTAGTCAGTGACAGGGACCGACGAATCATCGCCTGACCAAGGTGCAACCATGTGCCTGTAAGGACATATCCCGCCTCGGCGCCATAGACCCCGACATTAGTGCGGACTCCCGGGCCTTTGTTAGTTCTTCCTTTAATAAGTGATTAGCCTTTAAAGCCTCCTCTAATTGGCCCTTCAGGCTAGTTATTAGTTCGTCTGGGTTCGCCATCTTATGTGCTTTAAAAGAAGTACCCGCACGCCTATATTACGAAAACCCTCACAAAAAGCCTAAATCACTGGCCGTATACTAATACGCTAAGATATTATCCCATATCTTACACCGTAATCGTCAACAGAGTGCCCGATGTAAACAGAGTGTCCGATTACAGCGAACACGATAAGCAAGCCTCCGCTGCCCGCTACAGCCTCGCGAGAAGATAAGAGTCGCTTGCTCAGCTTCCCCCGCCGCCCAGCTACTCGCTACTCGCTACTCTGCAAGCTCCTTCACTCGCTTCTTTAAAATTATTCACAGTCAACCCCACACCATTTGTAAGGGGCCGATTAGCAAGGACGGGATTTAAAGGAATAGATAATGGGGAAATAATTTAGAGAAGCGGAAATTCCTTTCAAAACTATAATTTACACTGAGGTTACTAATACATACATATATATCATAAAACATCGCTAAGACGAGAGAAAAGGTTGAGTGAGAGAGAAACCGCTAGATAAGAGTAATCAAGTATCATTTGGGGAGGTTGGAGCATATTTTGGAACTGACTTACCTCTCATCGCCATCTCGGCCAAGACCTCAGAAACGGGCGTGGACTCTCTCCCGTCGGAGGTAAGCGAGCTTTTTATACCCATTGTGCCCCACTCCTGCTTTAGCAGGTGGCTGGACTAGAAACTCTTGTCAGGTCATAAATATTCCGGGAATCTTACGAATCAGCCACGTGCAGTTCCAACAACCCAGACGCAACGTTTGCTGATTCGTGGTTCTCACATCTCTAGAGATGGACAGCCAACCTTTTCTCTCATCCTTATTCACTTAACAAAGACAAAGGGAAAACGGGGCCTTACATATATATATATATATATATATATATATATATATATATATATATATATATATATATATATATATATATATACTAGCTGTTACCCGGCGTGCTACGCAACACCTACATCTATAAAAGCAAAAATAAATTAGAAATCAAATAATTAATATTAAAATATAATAATACTAATCTGGAACTATTTGGGTTCATTGTTTCGAACTCGTGACCTCCGACGAGTGTGAGTCATTGACGATTTTAACCTAGCCTATGACGCTCCCTGTGTCAAGACCCACCTGTGTGCCAAGTTTGGTCAAAATCGGTCAAACGGTTTGGATTTGTATAAGGAACAAACATAAAGACAGCTGGTCGAAGTTTTTGACTTAGCCAATGACCCTTCCCGTATCACGACCTACCTGTGTGCCAAGTTTGGTCAAAATCGGACGAAGGTTGTGGATTTGTATAAGGAACAAACATAAAGACAGACAGCTGGTTGGCGTTTTTGATTTAGCCTACGAGACTTTCCGTATCAAGATCTACCAGTATTCCAAGTTTGGTCAAAATCGGTCAATCGGTGTGGATTTGTATAAGGAACAAACAGACAGACACATGGTACACATATATATTTATATTATAAATAAATTTGTATAAAAGTCCGTCATGCATTCGTGAATAATTTGTTTGGCAAGACCTATATAAATTCAAAATAACGAGATGGTAGGATAGTAGGTTGGACAGTTTTGGTATTTTATATATCAATTATTAATTATTAGTTCCGGAAATAATACCAACTTATAAGCCACGTATTTCGTTTTTCTTGAATAACACATTGTTTGGGCATTATGTCTACCGAGTTTCGTTCCAAGGAAGTAAACAAAACAAACGGCTGGTGCGGGCAAATTAATAATTTTATTTTCGGGTAGCAACCCTCTTTTTTGACCGATTTATTTAATTTTGAAAATATATCCTGCTTTTCCTCATTAGATAATCATGTCCTTTACCGAGTTTCGTGGCAATATAACAGATACTATGATCGGGGTGGGGTTACCAAACTCCAAAAAAAAATGCTATAGACCATGTTTTGAGTAAAAATAAGCAGTAGGCGCTATCTTGTTCATAGTCACACACAAATCTATAAATTTGAACCAGGGTAATGTTTGGTATCTAATTGGTTTGGATCGATGAATATTTGAAGAAATATTTCAAAAAGTCTTCAATTGATGCAACCTCAATATATACCGTCGGAATGTGCTAAAACCTGAATGGCGGTTTTAAACTTTGGTCTAATAGTTTGCCTTCCTTCTCCCTGATTCTGTTTTTTTTTGCCAATATGAAGGAATTCTAGGAAGTTCAAATAATATATTTATATAAACCCTTGATTATATCAGATTTAAAGATTAGTTAAATTAAAAGTCTGGCGTTTTAAGTGGAACTCAAACTCGGAGTAGGAGGCAAACAAGAGATAAATTTGGAAATGAAGAGGGTGTGAGGGACAGAAGAGAAAAACCCCTTTGAAATTCAACCTGAAATTCAAATATTTTATTGAATTTGCGTAGAAACTCTTCTGAAAGCTTTGAGGAGTGAACTAAAGCCCAAGGAAGGGAGATCGCTTTGAAAAGTCTTAAGCCCCCTCTTCTAATTATAAATCAAAAGTTCACTTTCAAACATTCGCGATGGAAGTAAAGTGGAAAAGGTGAGGCGGACGTTATCTGAAACTGATAAATACCCGCTCAAATTAATATGAACTTGGTCAATTTAAGTTCCCGACCTCAAAGAACACTAAAGGCCGATGGAGGAAAAGTACTTCTTTCTTCTAATCTTCGTCTTGTTGAATGACTTTTGTCCGAAGAGGAAAAGAAGCCTGATTAGGTCCACTTCCTCGGAGAAAAGCGATTTTTTTCTCCTTCAATATGGCCTTTCTGAGATTGCTTTTTGGTGAATGATGTAACATAATAAATCCTCAAGAAAGGAATGAACTCCAAACAACTTAGAAATCCGAGGATTAAAGCCGAGACAAATTAACCAATTATATTTTCAATATTAAACAGAAAATTTGTAGTTATTAATAATTTCTTCCTGGGCGAAAAGTATTCTTCATTTTTCAATAAAGGGGGTATTGTAGTGTCATTCAGCAACCAATTTTTTGTTATTCTATTCTACCTTCTATTCTTTATAAAACAATTTTGACTATTTTCATTATACAACATTCTTATTAGTCGAATACGATGAATTCCGAATTTCGTTACTAGAAAGCATTATTACGGCTGGTTGAAACAAATTGATAATTTCAATATTGGGAAAACTCGCACCTAATGGACAAATCTAGTCATATAAAAGTTACATCCTGTTCATTAGGTATTTTTCGGTTGATACCCGCATATCTGATTTAATCTAAAAAGAAACAAATTTTGAATGAGACAGTAAACATATAAACATATATGAACTCATGGCCACCAGGCCTCCCAAAGTTATAAAATTACATGAAAAAATCAGAAAAAAAAAACATTTTTGAAGGATTAGGGCATTCGTCATAAGAGAAGACTATGTTGTAATACGCACGTAATGAATCTACAGAATTGAAATACTTGATTACCTCTTTTCCTTAAAAATCATATGTTTATTTTTAGATTAAATTAGATATTAAACGAAAATTACCCTTCATTAGCTTTAAATATGACTTGTTTCGTTAAAATAAAAGGAAATGACACCAAGGGTCACTTTATAAAAGATAGGCGAGTTGCTGTAAGCCCTCATTTCGAATGAAGTGCTTTTGTTGGTTAACGAACTCGTCCAATCCTTTGATATGGGAAGTTCGTATACCGAATTTTTGGGTGAAAGGTCCATAACTGTGTCCGCTATTGGGTTAACAGAAAGACATATTTTTATATCTATTTATCTACATACGTTGGGGGCGAGGTTAGCTCAGTGGTAGAGCACTGGACTAATAAGTTGGAGGACCTGAGTTCAAATCCCGTGCAAGCACTAAAGATTTTTTTCTTCTAGTGTGTTAGTTCATGGGTTTGATTCGGCCTCCCTGACCGTCCCTAGGCCAACCCAGCCTTTAATTAATTTATCAATGGGTACCTTGGTGCTAATGACCCAAGCAGTCAAAGCAGCAAGGGGAAAATCAGGTGGTCGGAGCATAGTACTGACCACACTACCTCCCTAGTGAGCCTTATGGTCATTAATCAGGTGCCTTTATAGTATCTGCCCCTCAGGGATTTGTAGCCTGTTACGGGACTGATTTTTTTTTTTATCTACATACGTACTAGTTGACCCCACAATCGTTGTTCTCTTTAACTGTGACTATTGAATTCACATTTGTATAATTAATAACAAAACCAAAATGTTTATTTTTCTGATACTTTAGTCTCCACAATATTCTTTATTGTATTTCCTGATGCTCCATCCTTAGTGGGAATGGAACCCACGACCTTACGCACCAAGTGCTCACGCCTTCGCACTCACGGCCACCAAGCTTCCATAATAATATAATAAAACGGAAGACAAGTTATTAAAACGTAAATAATTAATAAGAATTTTAATAGGGTACTTTTTGTGATATATTAAACTATGAGGCTGAGCTCATCTTAAAATACTCAATATGCCGAGGTATTGGAGCAGTGTGAGCTAAGGAGAGGGTTGAGTAATGAAAAACCCTATAGTATAAATGGGTTAATGATGGCTAGGATGGAGAAGAGAGAGAGAGAGTGAGAGAGTCGGTGGAAAGAGGGAAAAATGAGAGAAAGAGTGAGAGAGTAGATTGAGAGAGAGGTCAGCCGTGCACATACCAAGCGGCTTCTGGCTTCAATAAAGACATACCAAGAATTCCTGAGCACCACAGCCACCACCCCTTTTGGCCTACCAATACCTGTATTAAAAAATAGAATCAACATGGCCTTCTCTCTTCAAACCTTTCATAACCTCCTTTTCCACTTCTTTAATTACATAATTTTTAATTAATTTTATTAATAGCTCTCATTAAGATGTTGGTATGACCCGAAATACATTATCTAACCCTTAATCGATAAACCTTACGAGGACCACTTTATTGCATACTTTAGAAATTATTAAGCACTTGGGGAATAGTCGGAATTCGGCTAGGGAACATCAATACAAGTTTTCTAAAAATCTATATTCAGGACATTTTGGCTAACAGAATAATTAAACTAATAATACAATCTGTTAGAAACACGAATAAATATCCGTTAAAAGAATATTTCTTGTCAACAATATTAAGTAACCAAACATAATACAGAGGTAAGTAACAAATAGTTTTTTTCATAGAACTTAACACATCATAGACTATGAACAAATGAGATGAAATTACAAAAAGTACAGATGAACATAGATTAATTATATATTTAATTTATAATAATAACTTAAACACTACATATGTACTAAGAATCTCGGGGGTGGAGAAAGACCAAAGTTAGCAAGGGAAAATGCTATGTAGGATGTCTGGAGGGCTTAAGGAAAAAAATTGAGTAGGTAGGAGAAACGCCTTGTTTTTGTAATTTATATTGTTGACTCTTACTTTTTGATAATGTTTTGTTGCTTATCTTAGTTAACAAGAAATTATCGTATAAGAGATTTTTATTCGTCGATCTATCATATTGTTTTATTGGTTTAATTATGCTGTTTTGTAATTGTGCACGTGTGTAGACGAATGCTACCAAATAGTAGCCGAAAAGTCCTGAATATAGATTTTTACAAAAAGTTTCCTAGCCGAATCTAACCTATACCCCCGAGGTGATGCTTATAACCTCGACGGGTAAGCATCTAGAACTCATTTTAGAAATTACTGACGGGAAAAACTTAATTAATCGAACGATTGGATACTTCCTTAACTCGAAGTGAAACAAAAATTTAAATTTCTTAGTTTAGACGTATTTGTGGGTGTAGAAAATATGTCAACCGAATCCAACGATTCTAAGTACCCAAACCTAAAACTAGTTAAAAAACTAATCCATTTTTTTTTTCGCAAAAAGTTATACATATTGCTTTGATAGACGCTATGGCAAAAGTACCTGGAAGCATATTAACTCGAATATATAGGCGTTACGATTGTAATCGCGAGAATTTCGCCCCCAAAACCATGTTCCGGTCGACGGATTTTTCTGGTTAACGAACTTGAATTTTTAAATTAGACGAAAGATTTTTGTACCTAATTTCATAAAAATCGGGCCATTATTCAGCCTGTGAGAGAGGAAACAGACAAATTAATGCATATATTTATAAAAACATATATCCAGACTTTGAAGAAACTTTATTTTCTTGATCTATAGGCTATCAGCTGTGAAATGTTCTTGTAGACACTTCGGAATCAATCTCATAAGCGGGTTTCCTCTCCTAGGAGGTAGGAAGGAAACTCGATAAAACATAGAAATAGGCCATAAACCGTCAAGAGTTCTTTCCGCCCCTTTCTATTCCATGTTATGCCTGAAATAAACATATAGAAAATTTACTAAAAATGATAAGGATATTAGCCACCGAAGGACCTTATACATCATATTTGAAGAACATTTGAGGACAATCATAAGAAGTCTGTTTATGAGGGAGTGTCTTTTCTTGTATATTTTTTTATTTATTTAGTAGTTATCCAATAATATTTGAAATAATAATTAAGTAAGTAATATATAAAATAAGTGAATAAAAGACTGTTATAGGTTTAAGGATAAGAGTTGAGAGTCTAGTAGCCGGAAGAGGGTTGAGGGGTGCCCGTTGTTTTGAGTGGCTCCCTCAAAGTGGCGGGCAAACTCACTAAAAGCTCTACTCTAAGCCTTCCTCTCCTTTTCATGGTAAAACGCTTTTACTAATCTCATTTCGGATAGTCTCATAGCTAATCGTATTCCGCTAATTAACTTTTATAAACATGGCGAACTTCGATAGATACTCGCTCCTATCTCGGAGGTTTAATACTTTCAGCTGATACTTCCTCTTCGTGATTAGTTTGTTGTTGTTATTTCATGATTTTATTTGGTTAGTGTTGGTCTCCTTGAAGGGTCGAGTGTGGAAAGTTGAAGCGTCACAGAACGAAACTATCCTCATAGAAATCAAATATACCAGAAGGTTTTAGTTCTTCAGGACGTCTACTCTGAGAATAATTCTTTCATAGTAAGTAGTTGTTCTCATAGTAACAATCTTTCAAGAGGGGGGGCTTGGCTATCATTCAAGGGTGGGTTTGGCTATCCTTTAAGTGAGGGTTTGGCTATCTTTCAAGGGAGGGTTTGCTACCTTTCAGGGGGATGGGTGGCTATCTTTCAAGGAAGGGTTTGACTATCTTTCAAGGGAGGGTTTGGCTATCTTTTAAAGAAGGGTTTGGCTATTTTTCAATGGAGGGTTTGACAATCTTTCAAGGGAGGATTTGTAAATCGATCAGGGGGGGGGGGTGTCAATATTTCAAGAGGGGGGGCTTGGCTATCATTCAAGGGTGGGTTTGGCTATCCTTTAAGTGAGGGTTTGGCTATCCTTTAAGTGAGGGTTTGGCTATTTTTCAAGGGAGGGGTTGCTACCTTTCAGGGGGATGGGTGGCTATCTTTCAAGGAAGGGTTTGACTATCTTTCAAAGGAGGGTTTGGCTATGTTTCAAGGGAGGGTTTGGCTATCATCCATGAGAGGTTTTGGCTATCTTTCAAGGCAGGGTTTGACTATCTTTCAAGGAAGGGTTTGGCTATGTTTCAAGGGAGGGTTTGGCTATCATCCATGAGAGGGTTTGGCTATCTTTCAAGGAAGGGTTTGGCTATCATCCATGAGAGGGTTTGACTATCTTTCAAGGAAGGGTTTGGCTATCATCCATGAGAGGGTTTGGCTATCATCCATGAGAGGGTTTGGCTATCTTTCAAGGGAGGGTTTGGCTATCTTTCAAGGGAGGGTTTGGCTATCTTTCAAGGGAGGGATTGGATTTCTTTCAAGGGACTTCTTGTGGCTGTCTATCACTTCTGGATTGTATCACCACACCGACGTCATAAGCGGGTATCCTCCATATGGAGGGAGGGAGGAAACGCGCGCGCTAATAAATAATGATGATTCAGGCAGTTTTTCATTCTAAATATGAAATAACAAACCTATTTGTTTATTGTTCAAGCATTTAGGTTATTTTCAGTAATTTCTTCAGGAATGCGCTCTACCCTACGCACGAAGAAAAGTTGCCCCTGCGGTTCGGACGTTTTGGTGGTCCAATTAAATGGGGATTCATCATCTAGAAAGTTAGTTTGAAGAAAATCGTTTGTACTTTCATCTTGTTCCTTATATTTAAACACTTTCGACCCCTTTACGACTCCATAGCCCGCAAGACCTTTGTGCCTTGCATATTAGCCTACTCATTAGGATCTTATGCACTTATTATTTTAATTATATTAATTCTGGTTCAATTATAATGGACGTTAAAACTTACATAAATAATTTGAACCCACTTTTATTAATTAGAGAGCTTTAATTTCGATTATTTACGGAATTTTGCCTGTTTCTAGTAAGCTGAAGATATCTTTATAGAACATATTTTAATGTGTTTAAGGTAAAATATATCATGTGAATATATGGACTACGGCTCTTTTGGAACATTCCTCGCTGCACTTTTACACAAATATTTAAGGTCTTAGAAAAGTTCCCAAACCTTTTTTTTATTTTCATAATTTTGACTGTGGGAGATTAGTATACATTTATAGACAGTAAATATGTACAGGCTGTCTGAGAGAGGTGGAAGATCTGAAACTAAACATAATGTCCTTTACGATACCGCTAAACTAGTGCTTTTACTATTTATTTTTTTTCATCGAGCTGATTCATCCATTGGCAAAGTTTTAAATTTTTTTTCATTTCTTAGATGCCTACGAAGGTTCTCAATTTTTTTAGGCCCGGGGGAATTTTTTAGGGCCAAAAATGTCGGCCGATCCAGGGTTAGGGATTGTCAAACCCTAGTGTGTATTGAGTGTCCGACAGACAGCAGACTGACAGACAAAAAAGTCCGATTCGCAGGAACTGCGTCATCTTAGCGCGGCTCCGTTCTTATCTTTAGTGTTTATGAAGGCATAAAATAGAAACAGTTATTACTTTGTTTAGATCAATAGCGAAACACCCAACCAAATGAAATCTCAAACAAACCAGTCTTGAAAGGTCTTGATTTACAATCTTACCTGTATGGGTCAGCTATCCCATAAGTCGGGCAGAAAGGCCTCCGCTCAGAGGCATTTGGAAAGCCTTGGGATCTCTCTCTTTGAACGCTACATTTTTAACAATAAATTGATCTTCATATTTTACTTAATCTGTTTTATTGTCAAATACATTATCCGACTATAAGCAATTAAAAAATAACAAGGAATAAAACCAGACAAAAAGAACAGTTTGAATAAGCGAAATCAATTACTTTAAAGGTTTAAGCTCTTATTTCTCCGATTGACATCGCCTAATCAAAACTTTCATTAGAACTTTTTTTTTAGAGCATTTAATAAGCTTTCTAATGGTATTCTTCCGTTCACCAAGATTCTCAACCTTTTTCGAGATATTAAGGAAAGTAAACAAAGTTACTAAAACTTTTTATGTCTGTTAATAAAATATTTTATTCTAACCCTTCCTTAACTCCAAACGTAACCAAAATTTCAACATATTAGTTTTGATGAAAGTAGAACATGCAGAAAATGATTCAACTGAATCCCATGATTCTAAGTACCCAAACCAAAAACGGTATTGGAAAAAATATTTTTCCAATTTTCTCGAAAACAGTTAAAGCTATCGCCTTGAAAATGGTTTCATTCGTTTTCCTAGCCCAGGAATCATATAAAACGAGTACTTAGAAGCTTATGAACTAAAAAACGTAAGCGTTACGATTTTTTTTGCGCGAATTTCGCCCCAAACGCCATCTTCCAGTAGGTGGATTTTGCTGGTTAACGAACTTGACCTTTCAAATTGGACGACGGATTTTTGTACCAAATTTCATCACAATCGGACCATTAGGGAAGCCAGAAATGAGCGAACAGACAAATATATATATATATATATATATATATATATATATATATATATATATATATATATATATATATAAATAAATACATATATATATATATACAAATTTGAACCACCGTTATTTTCGGTCTCTAGGGGTTCTGAAACGCGAAATTTTCTAGTCGGCACTTTCGGATTGTTTCATTGTATCAACCTTATAAGCGGGGTTCCTCCCTATGGGGGAGGGAGGAACCGCGCTAAAAATCATTGCTTTGGGGACTATTGCGTTGATAAAGGCCCCCAATAGTATTTTTCCCCATATATCTTTTATGTACAGACAGCGATTCGTTAGAGTTTTATCCAGTGCCCAGATAGCATGGTTCGTAACGTGCTATAACCCAAAGACTATTTTATTTTAAATTTAATCTTCTAAATTGCATTATTTATACATTTACCATATATACCATATATTCGTCGGAATAAATAAATTGACGCATTACTCCGCTTTTACTGCTGTCCGGAGAATATGTGGCTAGTGGTTGTGGTAGCCATGTTGGAAGTGGCTGTGACCACTATAACAAGGAGTGTTTGGAGTGTGTGCTCCAGTGTAATGGGACAGCGATGGCTAGCAGCCTTTACGAGTTGTCTTGGCTGGAGCAGACCTCAGCAATATCATGGAACATTACACATAGCCTCCAGCTCCCCTCCCCTTGTCTTCTCTCTTCTCTGTACAAACATTTGTTTCAGACCTCCTAGGCAAACAGTACCACGCTCTCTGCGTTTCTGGAAGCTGTACGCTTTAATACTAGACAATGCTTTAATCTCTTAAAAACGTGAAGATACGATGAAAGTTATTAACATGACGGATCAAAAGAAACATCATTTTGGACAGAGAAATGAACAAAGAAAATTATTTAAGAAAGAAATGATTAGTTGAATGTTTTATGAATAGCCAATTGGGTTATTATCCTCATAAGTAACTGTATATATATATTCAGCGGTTTCCAAATTAATTAGAAACCTATTTAATCAACGAAAATTAATTTTCGTAAGATGGACAAGTATGCGATGTTAATGGGGCACCAATATTTTTTTGGTGCAGATTTTAGTTTTTTATATTACAAATTTCTGTTGGTCCTTTATTAGAACTTCATTTAGGTTTTTATAAAACGGATTTAGTGGCCTCAGAAATCAAAAAAAGGTTAAAAACAACAGTATTTTTTTTCTAGGCCTAGACCAGCTACTAAAATAAAATACCTAATAGAAATATCGTAATATTAAAAATAACCCACAATTTATTTACCTACATATATACATATATATATATATATATATATATATATATATATATATATATATATATATATGTGTGTGTGTCTGTTTATAGATATATGTCTGTTTGTTCCCTGAAAAGCTTAAAAATGCTCTTATTTAAAATGTCGAGTTCGGGAACCAGAAAATTCGACCTACCGGAAAGACCGTTGCGTTTACTGCTTTTTGGTTGGAGGCTTTATTAAAGTATTAAATTAATTAAAATTAGTTAAGAAAATGAGAAACTTATTGGTTTTCCAAGAGTGAACGTTAAGGAAGAGGATTCAGTGATATCCTGTTAGGATAGTGTTAGTTTTCTTTTATGCCTAAAATCAGTTTATATTTTTCACGGTCGATCCAAAAAAAGCAATAACTTTATCTATTATTTTACCTATGACATTACGGATACGAAGGAAACGCGCTAAAATGACGTAGTTTCTGCGAGTCGGACCTTTTGTTTTACTAATAGTCTCGTGAGACCTACACGAACTATTGTATTCTGCGAGGTAGGTAAGGGCCGACGTAGTGGAATACATATTAGTGGAATTAATGCAAAGAAACTCGTTAAAGAAAACCTTTGTTCGAAATATTTGTTACGATAAATGTCTTCTTGTTTTAAATACTATATCCCGTCAACAACGGACTTTGAAGTACTAAATATTTGTAGTATATATTTTAAAACTAATAAAAGATTATGAATAGCTGCTGAGCTTAGTACAGTAGAACTTGGATAATTCGAACCTCTAGGGACCGATAAAAAAGTTTGAATTATCCAAAATTCGAATTACAAAAGTTTTTGAAAAATCGAACTTCATATTTTCACATTTTTTAATTAAAAAAAAACATACATTTAATTTAAAGAATAACAAACATTTCCTGAATTGAACATAAGTAATAAATAATTTATCAAAAAAATAAAAGTCTATTTGTTATTGAAAAAAAAATTATTTTCATGGGCAAGACATTTTGCTTTATTTTTCACGTAAGTTGGTAAAGTATTAGGAGGAATTCCAAATTCCTTGGTAATTTCAGATTTTTTCTTTATTCCTTTTTCAACTTCCTTAATAGCAGCTATTTTATCTGACAACGTTAAAGTTTTACAACTTCTAGGTTTCGACATCTTAAATCAACAACTCACAGAACTGCACTTTACAACAGATATTCAAGGCACAAACAATACAACAGATCTAGGCAATGACTGACTTATAACTGAATAAGGAATGAAGATCGGAGGGAATTCTAGGATAAAACGACAGGACGTAACTATAACAACCCCTGGAAGGGAGGAAGCGCGACCCACCACTTTGCAGAACTCCTAGAGTCCAAGAACTAGACTATAAGACCGCCGCGCTTCTTGTCCCGGAACCCCTACATCCGTATCTTACTATCCTTCTTACTCGAGGGGAGAATATATTCACAAGATCCAAGATCGAACACTTCCCATTGGAGGTAAAGACTCGTCAAAAATTCGAATTATCCAAAATTTTATTCGAATTAACCACGACTTTTTTTACATTGTTTATGCCCTAAATTCTAGGGACCGAGAGAAATATTCGAATTAAAGACGATTTGGAATTATCGAAGTTCGAATTATCCATGTTCCACTGTATATACTTTGAAAGTAGCAACTTTTATGTTTCTCTGTCGTTAATTTTGCTTATTTTTAGTGATATTTAATTTTTTTTCTGTAAAAGTTTTCTCCCTTACTAGTCAGATTGATTACTTTGAGGTCCTTCTGAAAATTAGCTTCAAGTTTCTTGGAAAGCTGATTTTTCTAGATGTAACCCAGACTGGATTAATGGAACGAACGTGGAGCCCATTAATATACAAGTGCTCTCCAGAAGTTTTCGTAATTAAAAAGTAAATATAATTAAAGTTGGGAACGTTCAAAATGAGTTTTCATTGGATTATGCTCTCTCAAAGAGCCACGAAGGGTTCACTTTTTTTAATGGAATCTATAAAGGCTTTTCTTATTTAACGAAAATGCGCATAAAAATAAAATAAACTAGTTGTATGGCTTTTCCATTATTTTATTTAAAACTAGCGTCCGAATGAGGAAAAAAAGTCGACACTTTAGAAGGGTTTAACCAAATCATAAATTTAAAAATGTACATTATGATTTGGCAGAGATCCACGCATTATGAAATGAAGTGGTACAACAAAAATAAAAACTGTGACTTATTTATATGCCATATACACTGAAAAAAAAACAGAAAGTGCCATAAATAATAATTGTGGGTCAGAGGTTCGGATTTTAACGTTATTATTAAATTCACCCCATATTGTTTAAATATGAATCAAATAAGAGCGTAACACAAGGAGCCGCTGGGTGTCCCTCGACCAATCATAACACTAAAGATGTCCCCAGCCTCGAATTTAAACTTAAAAATTAAAAAGTGTACATTTTTCCACCCTATCAAATTTAAAAAAAAAATGCAACAAAATTTCAGTGGAAAAAGCTAAATAAAATGTTTTTAAAACTTCAATTAGATTTTTGGAAGTTTACTTATGACCTCTCAAAAGACTTATGATCATTGATAATGGAAAATGAATTGTTGAAAGGCCTGATCATAATGTCAAAGAAGTTAATCTGCCTCCTGGTTAAAAAAAAAAGAAAAATCTATAATTCACTTTTTCCGGAATTGAGTTAATGACATCAGAAAAAGAATGGAGAAGAATATTCAATTCAAGATAGATTTTTCTCGAGCGAATTATTTTTTTTTTTCTTTTCCCTTTCGACTCTTGATTTATAGACGTAAGTCAGGAGGAAAATTGGTGATGAGATTTTTAATTTATAAACTTATAAAGGCTTCTCCGTTTAATTGGTTTTATGTTTGAAGTCTTTTCTCTATTCATGTATATGCAATCCTTAAGACCATAAGATTGCCCGAGAAGATGAACGATGGATCACCACAAATTGGAATTAATAATTTTTGGACACTTATTTCGGGCATTACATGCAGGATCTTTTCTTACTGATATATATATATATATATATATATATATATATATATATATATATATATATATATATTTAATAGGACACAATAAATTGGAGCCTTAGTTCCTGACTGCTTTGAACATAACATAATAATACAAATAATGAAAGGCTTTATCACCCATTATACCAAGAAACTGTCCATTGGACAATTACCAAGCACATTACACTTTACACTTACATAAGGTACTAAATACACCCCAGGATCACCTTCCCTGGAATCAACACCCGATGACCAGACCTTCTCTCTTCCGATGAAATTGAATCTATAATCAACTCCAGAAGTGCTGCAGAGAAATACGGTTAAATATTTAAGTAAAAGATCACAGGAAGTATTTGGATTAATTAAAAATACTTTAAACTCTCTGTTTATTTGGATTTGTGACATATACTCAGGTCCCCTGATAATTATTTATTCTCGGAAATATGTTCCATGCAAAACTATTGTTACTCAATATGCCCTTAAAACAAGTTTTATAATAGATTCTCATGATCTAATATATTGTGACATGTATGGTTACTCAATATACACATAAATAAAAACCGGTTTATAACCGATTTTCATATGATATATTTTTACTGTTTTTTATTATTCTCTTCGGCAAATAACGAAACGTTCAAAATATTGATTCTGTCCAATGTTTTTTAGGCGGAAGGTCAATAAAAGAGAATTAACAGAATTAAAAAATTAAATTAACAAGAGTTATAGCTATTTTTTCACACCTTAGGTGGTTCTTCAGGAGCTAAAAAACTCAATAAACTAAAACTTACAGCCTAATTGTATTAAGGCGAACCTTCCCGTACAATGGCCACGTCCAATATGAGATTACTATTACCTACTTATATCGTCTATCAGCTGTGTAAAATCGATAGATTCCAAAAATCAAAAATCGATCATCCAGAAAAAGATAAGTCCATTATAATAAAATATTTTTTTTTAAATTTTGTCACCAGATAAAAGTTAATTAAATTTTGTTTAGCAAATTAAAAAAAGTAGGCTATTTAAATATTTGAAATAAGTTTTTTTTGTTAACAGTATTTTTCCTGTTTTTTTTAGGAGGTGAATGTTTTCCTTTATTTTTCGCTTAGTCAAGTTTCTTTCCTTTTCTATGATTTCTACATTTCCGATGTCGAATACATGCTTATATTTTATGGAATGGTTAGCCAGAGCAGTCTTATTATTCTCATCATCCACATTTTTCATGTGTTCTCAGCAACACGAAAGAGAATCCTCTTTCTGAGTAATTGCGACGACTCTCCAATATAAATCATGCTACAATCTGTGCAATTAATGTTATAAATATTATATTGGTTATCCCTTGTTGTTATCCGGTTTTTTATTCTAGTGTAACTATCTTTTATTTTGTTGTAACACCATGTTATTTTTCCCACGTCTTTGCAAATATTCTTTATTTTATTCAATAAAACTCGATCGTATAAAATATAAAAAAAAAAAAAATCTGTCGGTTTTTGTTTGACAAATCCTTAAATCGTTGGTTCTTCCTATTAACTCGACGGCTATCTATCTGGATCTCATTATTAAAAGTTCGCGAATCGAAAGACTGTAGTGCAAGCTTTATTTACCAAGCCCTAAATTATTTTGGAAAATCTTATTGATGAAATTTACATTGTGATTTTTTCGGAGTCTGTATTATATATTCTGTTCGGCACTCATTTCATCTAAGCTCCCGTTTTTGCTCTCTCTCCCTCTCTCCATCTTTATCTCTCTCTCTCTTCTCTCTGTTTCTCTCACTCTCCCTGTATTTCCTTTCCTCTCTCACAGCCCCTCTGGGATCGAATGAACTGTAAAGAAAGTCAATTGACACTGGAAGAAAGGAGTCAGATTAAAACTAAATAAAGGCTTCCGAGATTGGAGCAGGGAACGGACCTCTGTTTGCCCTCTGAGCATTGATTCAGCGGGCCAAATGAGGTGGCCCCTCTTTCAACAAGTTTACACTCTAATACACAAGTTTACCCAGCCTTCGACCCCTGGCTTCTCATCTCCACCTATTGGGGATTCAGGAGGCAGTCTCGTTGGCTACCAGTTGCTTCGGATCCTTGAGCAAGCTGTTCCTCACCTGTTGGTAGGGTCTTCTTCAATCTTCAGACTATTGAAAGAACATTGAAGTTCTTGTGTGATATAATTTATTTACATCGCAGGCGATAAGGATTTTAAAATCCACAGTCTGAGGTTTCAGTATACCAGCGACACCAATTTGGAAAATAAGGCAAGTTTTTAAAATAATGAAAACGTTTTTCTACTCCAAATAAACCGGATAAAGGAGTAAAGGATAATTGAGTACCAAAACAAATATCTTCAGAAACTAAATGTAGCAGTTCATGGTAAATTTTGGCAAAAAATAAATTCATTTTAAAACTTACTTATAGACATGAGACTTACAGGGTAAACCCAATTTTTTAGCAATAAAATAATTGCTACAAAATATTGTCTTTCTTTTCACAAAAGACTGTGAAATTTCTACTTGGTGAGTAAGCAAATACTTTGGGATCAGAACTAGTAAAAACATGTAAAAGCAATTGAGTGACTATTGAAGTGCTACCACTTTTTTGAGACCTCCACTAATTTATCCAGGTTTCATAACAAATGAAAAAGGCCAATCAGGTCTCCCTGTTTCAAAATTTTTATATTTTAATATTTTTAAACAATATTTCGGCTTAATGCCAACATCAGGAATTCTCTCTCCAGAGATTTCCTGATGATGGAATTAGGCCGAAATATCGTTTAAAAATTATTAAAATATATTACATTTTTGAAACTGGAATACCTGATTGGCCTTTTTCATTTGTTATGAATCCTCGATGGTGTAAAAGCATTTTTTGAGAAGTATTCTAGAAGTTTTGGGTATAAAAAAAATGTTAGTTGGACCGTGTGGTCAGAATTGACAATCAGTTAAGTTTTTACGGTAAGGCCGCTCGTCCACTGGAACCGAAAAGCTGCGAACTGCGAAGCAACGAATTCGGACGAACGGCGTTCGTCCGAATTCGTGCGAATGCCTCTCGTCCATTGCCTCCTTGTTCGTCCGAAGACTTGATGGCTCGAATTCACAGTCCATGTTTAACCATGACTATTCGCACCTTTTCCCATCTATAAATCCCAGCAGGATGGGATCGGTTCGCACTTCGGACCAGTTCGGACGAATTCGTCCGAATTCGGACGAACGATACGGGCCCAATGGACGCGGTCCATGATGGAGCCTCGTGTTTGGATTGTTCGTGCGTATTCGTCCGAATTCGGACGAATTCATTTCGCAGATTTTCGGTTCAAGTGGACGAGAGGCCTAAGATGCACTGTTGGTTTGATAGTTTCCCTCAACAGCTATTTGTGGCATGACCGTGATTGTACGATTCTTAATCTTGAAAGGACTATCTATCTCGACGATTGTTTCTGTTCGATGATCCCTAGTCATGAATAAAAAGTTTTATATTTCTTAATTTAGTTTTTGTTATGTGCGCCCATTATTTAGCCATTTTTAGATTTTTTGTTGCCCTATATTATATAATGACTAATATGAAACTAAAATTCAAAGGTATAATATTCTAGATATGGCTAAAATTTTCTGATATTTAACCATTCAAAATATGTATTTCCAAAGAAATAAAAAAAATATTTTCTCTTTGGGGTTACGTTTACTAAAATTTGAACGATGCTATAATGAGAAACGCAACTTGGATGGTCTTTTTATTTAACACTCCAATGGTCGCGTTAGATCTCTCAGATACAGAGCATTTTACGTAGACTGTGTAAGGGGCGCAAGTGCACGGGTCTAGCTATACCCTTTACTATTCCTAGAGCAGGTAGTGGCTGATAAGTCAGTATTGACCTGACGCTCCTCCAAGCAGTAATTATCCACTAAAACTATTTTGTATCTCATAGATACCACGCGACCATATTTTTACTTTTAGAAAAGAGGGCACATTGGTGTCATACCTACCACAAAATAAAAACAACAACAAAATAAACGTACATGATATCAAGTATGAATATGGATGCAGCGATTGATGAAGAAACAGGGGTAAAAAAAATAGCACTGTAGCCGAGAGCACCAAAACTAGAAAGCGATGCCAAATGTTTTGGGCAAATAAGACTACAAGACTCACTCAGTATAAATGCAAGGGGTGTGGCCAATATTTATGTCTCTTTCATTGCACATTATATTGTCAAGATGGACGTAAAGTGGATGATGATACAGAAGACTTTTTTGAAGTGATATATTTCTAAAAAAATATTATTAATATTTGCCCTAATTTTTACTAACTACTTGTTATTTGTATATTTCAACTATATGAGTTTGCATATAATAAATAAATAACATATAATACAATGCAAGGTGATGAATAACCCTTCAAAGTTCATCGCATACACTTATTATATAAGAAAAGTATATGTTGAACTTTGAAGGGTTATTCCTCACCTTGGATTGTATTATTAATTAATGCCCTTCCCCTCTTCATCAACATGGTTAAAAAAATAACCTTTTCTTGGTAAATTTACTAATTATTTATATATACTAATATCCTACTAAGAGTTTTTGTTCATTCTTAATACAGTAGATAAAGTTATTTGCGGTAAATAAGACTGAAACTCAGGCGTATCCCTCAGATACAAGGCGACCACCAATGGCAGTTTCAATGGCGCGACCATTGGAGTGTTAAGGTATTTAATAACACAAGTCAAAAAATTTTTAACTTTTTGGAAGAAACACGGAAGTGAACCACCAAATCTCACATTAGTTTTCCCCCTATACGTCACACTTTTAAAATATAGGGCTTTTATGTTGTTTTTTATAATACTGAATCTTAAAATTTGCTCTGTCTACAGACATTTTTTTGGCGTTCTGGTTTCTATACTTTTTAATGCTTTTTGGGGTGTACTTATCTGAAATCCAACTTCACATTCGTAAGTTGGATTTCAGATAAGTTGGTTCGTTTTTGAAATAAATATACTTTTAGACAAAACAACTTGCAAAAATACTGTAAAATGCCCATTTTTCACAACTTTATATGATTTTTTTACAAAATATAAAATTGATAGGAAAACTTTAATTGCAAGTTTTGATTCTCCACTACATTTCCTTTGAGAAACAGCTATTAGAATTTTAAAAATTACAAAAATGAGTCGGTAAAAAAATGTTATCCTGGTTCACTTCCGTGTTACAAAATCAGTGTCGACTTATGTCACTTTTAAATTATTTTTGTATTTTGATCTATTGAATCAAAGATAAGGTAATAAATAATAAATCTACATTTCTTCGTGTTATTTTTTTTTTTTTATTTTTTTTTTTATTTTATTTTTTTTTACGGCGCATCTACATCTAGGTCATTAGCGCCGACATCCAGGGTGCAGCGAGGAATTTTACCAGCGAGCCGTGGGATGATAAAATTCCTGCTGGAGGTTGGGAATCGAACCCACCATCTCCCGATTATGAATCCAAGGCGCTAGCCATTAGACCACGGGAGACCCCCTCTTCGTGTTATTAATAATATATTTAAATGAGCACACTAATACTGAAGTAAAACAGAGTGATTTTCCAATCCACATAGTACATGTTAAATATATGTTGATGGTCCTACCTCAGTCGGCTACATGGTCATTATGTAGACCACAGCATGTAGCAGAGCTTGTAGATGCTTGGGCTAGCAATATATTGGGCCTTCGTCTACTGCTCAATCAGGAATAACTTAACCGATAAACAATACTCAGGTACTGTTGACATGATTCACTGTGGGTCATTATCGCCCTAAGATTATAGCAAATTAGTATATTGTTATGTTAAATATTGTTTGAAATGTTATATTATGTTATGAAATATGACTGCCGGGTGCACGGTGCACAGTGGAAAATATCGTGAAATATCGTGTTTCAAAAAAGGCTACAGACTCCAAGTCTTAACCGTTTTCAATGCATTTTTTAAAAATAAAATTTAAACGTGTAAAGTAGTTGAACTCACAATGTTTTACAATGGATCATAAAATAACATTTTTCACCTTTCACTATTTGACTATTCAAGGACAAAACATAGGAAAAAGTTACTTCAGAAATGGAGATTGCATTTCTGAATTTGTTTTCTTCGTTTCCGCCATGTACGGTGTAGCTCGAGCGAGTAGGTATTTTTTAAAAATTTTAATTGCCTCCATGAATGTAATGATTTGTGTTTGCTCTTTCTCAAAGATTTTGTATAGTCTTAACTACATTTCTGCCCAAACCAACCTTCTATGCGACAGCTTTTTAAAAACAGCACATCCAGAGCGGTGATGGGCATAATCATTCAAAATAATAAAAAATGAATAAGAAAAATAATAAATAATGATAATAATCATTCAAATAATAAATTATGAATACATCTGTTATTTCATTGTGAATAATAAATAATTTTTCATTCATTATTCAGTCAATTCAATGAATAACCTAAATTTTTATTTTTACTCATTATTGAATAAGAATGATTTATTGAATGAAACTTTTAATCGGATAAAACTGATTTATTGAATGAACGTGTTTATTGAATAAAAGTTATTTATTCGAATAAAACAATTTTTTGAATGAAATTGATTTATTTTACTGAACTTTTTCGTTAAATACTAGTGATTCATTTAAACAATCTTTTCTGATAAAAAAGACTAAGTTCATTAAACTTTTTCTTACTTTTAATGAAAATTATTTATTTAAGTGATATTGTTTACTGAACTTAAAGAATCTGAGTTTAAGTTTTTTTTGTTGTTCGATGAACCACATTATTTTAAATGTATAAAAATAATCAATGAAGAATAATTAATTATTCATTCAATTTAAAAAAAAAAGTCAATGAATAAATTATTATTCAGTAACTATTTATTGGATAATGAGCTAACACTGATATTGATTGAATAAAAATAAATCAGTAGATGAATAATTTATTCAATGAATAAATTATTATTCAATAAAATTTTATTTGAATGATTATTGAACAAAAAAATATTGATTAATTCCCTAATTCTGATCCAGAGGTTATATAAATGTTACTATACAAAAACAAAAACATCTAAAATTGTAAAATCATAAAATAGTATAAATATATAGTAATAGAACAAATCATCAACAAATAGCAGTAATAACATAAATATCCATAAATTGAATTTAAAACATGGAATTGAAAAGAATAAGAAATGGCAAAAAAAAAAAAAAAAAAAAATGTAAAGGGAACTCGCCATTGAGAATATTCTTTTCACGGGAAGTGAATTCCGTAGGAATAGAAAGGGCTTACAAAAGGCTTGAATTCTTTTTGACAGGCAGCTCTAAGGGCATTTATCGCCTTTTGTGTTCATGTCAGGGTTTAATCTAGACAGGCAGTTCTACAGCTTGCTAAATCATCTCCTTACAGCTTAGCAGGCTATTTTACATATGCCGATTAGCTAACGTAAAATTAACTCGCATCATGAAAATATCAAGTCAAATTACAAAGATTGTTTAAAATCTACTGAGATGCAATAAAAAAAAAATTAATGGAATTATATAAAATATTGGCAAGACAGGTGGACTTGACTAACTGACAATAAATTACGAGCAATCAAAAATAAAAATCAGATGTGGATACCTGGCTATCGTGATGACAGACGAGCTGATAAAAATTGTGCTTGTTCGACTGACAATTGGTCTCACAAGACTAACACACGAATAGCTCATGACATAACTTGATAAACCAACTAGTGACTTATGCAATGGAGACTTTAGCGTAGAACATCTAGTCAAGGAACGCAGAAGACGACACAAACTAAATATTTGTCTCACAAGACTATCACACGAATAGCTCATGACACAACTTGATAAACCAACTAGTGACTTATGCAATGGAGACTTTAGCGTAAAACATCTAGTCATGGAATGCAGAAGACGACACAAACTAAATATTGGTCTCACAAGACTATCACACGAATAGCTCATGACATAACTTGATAAACCAACTAGTGACTTATGCAATGGAGACATTAGCGTAGAACATCTAGTCAAGGAACACAGAAGACGACACAAACTAAATATTCGTCTCACAAGACTAACACACGAATAGCTCATGACATAACTTGATAAACCAACTAGTGACTCATGCAATGGAGACTTTAGCGTAGAACATCTAGTCAAGGAACGCAGAAGACGACACAAACTAAATATTCGTCTCACAAGACTATCACACGAATAGCTCATGACACAACTTGATAAACCAACTAGTGACTTATGCAATGGAGACTTTAGCGTAGAACATCTAGTCAAGGAACGCAGAAGACGACACAAACTAAATATTCGTCTCACAAGACTATCACACGAATAGCTCATGACATAACTTGATAAACCAACTAGTGACTTATGCAATGGAGACTTTAGCGTAGAACATCTATTCAAGGAACGCAGAAGACGACACAAACTAAATATTCGTCTCACAAGACTATCACACGAATAGCTCATGACACAACTTGATAAACCAACTAGTGACTTATGCAATGGAGACTTTAGCGTAAAACATCTAGTCATGGAATGCAGAAGACGACACAAACTAAATATTGGTCTCACAAGACTAACACCCGAATAGCTCATGACACAACTTGATAAACCAACTAGTGACTTATGCAATGGAGACTTTAGCGTAGAACATCTAGTCAAGGAACGCAGAAGACGACACAAACTAAATATTCGTCTCACAAGACTATCACACGAATAGCTCATGACACAACTTGATAAACCAACTTCTGACTTATGCAATGGAGACTTTAGCGTAGAACATCTAGTCAAGGAACGCAGAAGACGACACAAACTAAATATTCGTCTCACAAGACTATCACACGAATAGCTCATGACACAACTTGATAAACCAACTAGTGACTTATGCAATGGAGACTTTAGCGTAGAACATCTAGTCAAGGAACGCAGAAGACGACACAAACTAAATATTCGTCTCACAAGACTATCACACGAATAGCTCATGACACAACTTGATAAACCAACTAGTGACTTATGCAATGGAGACTTTAGCGTAAAACATCTAGTCATGGAATGCAGAAGACGACACAAACTAAATAGTGGTCTCACAAGACTAACACCCGAATAGCTCATGACACAACTTGATAAACCAACTTCTGACTTATGCAATGGAGACTTTAGCGTAAAACATCTAGTCATGGAATGCAGAAGACAACACAAACTAAATATTGGTCTCACAAGACTAACACCCGAATAGCTCATGACACAACTTGATAAACCAACTAGTGACTTATGCAATGGAGACTTTAGCGTAAAACATCTAGTCATGGAATGCAGAAGACAACACAAACTAAATATTGGTCTCACTAGATTATCACCCGAATAGCTCATGACACAACTTGATAAACCAACTAGTGACTTATGCAATGGAGACTTTAGCGTAGAACATCTAGTCATGGAATACAGAAGACGACACAAACTAAATATTGGTCTCACAAGACTATCACACGAATAGCTCATGACACAACTTGATAAACCAACTAGTGACTTATGCAATGGAGACTTTAGCGTAGAACATCTAGTCATGGAATACAGAAGACGACACAAACTAAATATTGGTCTCACAAGACTATCACACGAATAGCTCATGACACAACTTGATAAACCAACTAGTGACTTATGCAATGGAGACTTTAGCGTAGAACATCTAGTCATGGAATACAGAAGACGACACAAACTAAATATTGGTCTCACTAGATTATCACCCGAATAGCTCATGACACAACTTGATAAACCAACTAGTGACTTATGCAATGGAGACTTTAGCGTAGAACATCTAGTCATGGAATACAGAAGACGACACAAACTAAATATTGGTCTCACTAGATTATCACACGAATAGCTCATGACAAAACTTGATAAACCAACTAGTGACTCATGCAATGGAGACTTTAGCGTAAAACATCTAGTCATGGAATGCAGAAGACGACACAAACTAAATATTGGTCTCACAAGTCTATCACACGAATAGCTCATGACACAACTTGATAAACCAACTAGTGACTTATGCAATGGAGACTTTAGCGTAGAACATCTAGTCATGGAATACAGAAGACGACACAAACTAAATATTGGTCTCACTAGATTTTCACACGAATAGCTCATGACAAAACTTGATAAACCAACTTCTGACTTATGCCATAGAGACTTTAGCGTAAAACATCTAGTCATGGAATGCAGAAGACGACACAAACTAAATATTGGTCTCACAAGACTATCACACGAATAGCTCATGACACAACTTGATAAACCAACTAGTGACTTATGCAATGGAGACTTTAGCGTAGAACATCTAGTCATGGAATACAGAAGACGATACAAACTAAATATTGGTCTCACTAGATTATCACATGAATAGCTCATGACAAAACTTGATAAACCAACTTCTGACTTATGCCATAGAGACTTTAGCGTAAAACATCTAGTCATGGAATGCAGAAGACAACACAAACTAAATATTGGTCTCACAAGACTATCACACGAATAGCTCATGACACAACTTGATAAACCAACTAGTGACTTATGCAATGGAGACTTTAGCGTAGAACATCTAGTCATGGAATACAGAAGACGACACAAACTAAATATTGGTCTCACTAGATTATCACACGAATAGCTCATGACACAACTTGATAAACCAACTAGTGACTTATGCAATGGAGACTTTAGCGTAAAACATCTAGTCATGGAATGCAGAAGACAACACAAACTAAATATTGGTCTCACAAGACTATCACACGAATAGCTCATGACAAAACTTGATAAACCAACTAGTGACTTATGCCATAGAGACTTTAGCGTAAAACATCTAGTCATGGAATGCAGAAGACGACACAAACTAAATATTGGTCTCACAAGACTATCACACGAATAGCTCATGACACAACTTGATAAACCAACTAGTGACTTATGCAATGGAGACTTTAGCGTAGAACATCTAGTCATGGAATACAGAAGACGACACAAACTAAATATTGGTCTCACTAGATTATCACACGAATAGCTCATGACACAACTTGATAAACCAACTAGTGACTTATGCAATGGAGACTTTAGCGTAAAACATCTAGTCATGGAATGCAGAAGACAACACAAACTAAATATTGGTCTCACTAGATTATCACACGAATAGCTCATGACACAACTTGATAAACCAACTAGTGACTTATGCAATGGAGACTTTAGCGTAAAACATCTAGTCATGGAATGCAGAAGACGACACAAACTAAATATTGGTCTCACTAGATTATCACACGAATAGCTCATGACACAACTTGATAAACCAACTAGTGACTTATGCAATGGAGACTTTAGCGTAAAACATCTAGTCATGGAATGCAGAAGACAACACAAACTAAATATTGGTCTCACTAGATTATCACACGAATAGCTCATGACACAACTTGATAAACCAACTAGTGACTTATGCAATGGAGACTTTAGCGTAAAACATCTAGTCATGGAATGCAGAAGACAACACAAACTAAATATTGGTCTCACTAGATTATCACACGAATAGCTCATGACAAAACTTGATAAACCAACTTCTGACTTATGCCATAGAGACTTTATATTACAGACATTTCCAAATCTCTTTTTATGGTAAAAGGTATTCGGAGGAATGAATTTTGCCGAGCAGCTAACCATTTATAAATTAGTTATAATTATTATATGGTAAACCTGCTGAAGAGGGTACTGCTTTTCAGTCTTGTCTCAGTTTTTCGTTGTTTTGAATGTTACATAAGTAGTTTCTAGCAACAGAAAAATAAATTATAACTTCACAGGGAACATGCATAATTCTATGCCCTATCTCTTCATGGACTGATTCCGCTTATTTTCATAATCCACTTCTATAATCAGTTTATGACCTTCTAAAGCAAATTTCCTTGCATTAAAACGGGATCTTAATAATTTGAATCCACTAACCTCCCAGACTAGGAATGATAGACCTATATAGATCACGCCGCCAAAAATATGAGAGTCTAGACGTGGACGTATTGGTAGAAGGTTATCCTTCTCAGGTTGAGGCTGTTAGTTTTATATTTGTATAAATGAGGCACCAAAAAGGTGTGAAACATGTAGGAACGTAATACAGTTGAAGTGGTGAAGTTTTTATTATTTGACCTTCCGCCTAGCACGAAAATACGAATCAAAAAATATGATCCCACTTAGGAAAATTTGTAAGAGTTTGTCAAAAAGTTGTTTTGTCAAAAAGAACCAAACTGTTGGCCAAAATAAGGCCTTAAATATTACTAATATTGACTTACTTTTAGGTCTTTAATATGCATTATTTGTATCAGAAATCCATTCTCAAACCATCTATTATTCATCCCACTTACTCATGAAACTGTTGTAGAGCTTACATTCGAATTATTATTTTATTTATATTATTTAGTGAGTACGACTCTAATTTATTTATTGTTGTGACCTTCTGAGCCTCAAACGAACAATTAATATCCCCATAGTAGAGCTCCACTGAAAACGTTAAACAGTTCTTTTCTCATTAGACCCCTACTACTGTGGAACCAAGGAGAATGAAAAAGGTCGATGCCTATAAATAAAGAAATTCCTTATCAAAGGGGTCATATTATTAACTGCTTGAAGCAAATAGTCTGGCAAATATGGCAAATAATGGACAAAAACAAATTAAAATAAAAATTGACAGTTTAAGCTTGGACGACCCCACCTGCGAATAGGCAACACAAGTCTACCCAATTCATTCCGTTTTTCCAAAGAGCCATCCACAATCTGTGAATCCTTTAACTATATAGACGAATATAATTAATAACGAAACAATTAAAAAAAGCATTTAAGCTATCAGACTTATTGACGATATCCTTCGAAAAACTTTAATCCTAAGATGTTTATGCACCAAATTCACATTAAAAAGCGGATTCTACTGGAGAACGCTGTTTAATATGAAATATTTTTGTACCAAATATTTCTAAAATCGGAATGTTTTTTTCAACTTTAAGAGCGAACAAAGACATTTTTATATTATGTTTACATAAAACCTATTCAAGAGTAAATAGAACTGACAACCATTAAAGGTGAAATAATCTGACAAAATGCTAATCCTTTAGTAAAATAAATAAAATGACCCAATTACTGACTCAATCAAACAAGTATATTTAAGTTTCGATTGAACGAAAACTTTACCAATGAAAAGTTTACCCGAGAACTTCAAGGGCCAAAGTTAAACTAGACTGTTTCTTCAAGTTCAAGGCACAGTAGAATATGATTGTTTTCATCTTGTATCGATTCTATGTTTTAGAGTAATTAAAATATGTTCCTAAACGCAAACATACAATTAATAAAGAAATATAGGAAGTGCCGATAATGTTTGGCTCCTTCCATATACTGTTCATTGACATGTATACTTAGGCCAGCACAATTAATTATTGTACTCATAATTGTACAGATTTTAAATAAACATGAATTATAAAAAAAAAAAATAAAAAATAAAGAAATATATTATTTTGTTTTCTCATTTTGTTTTTAATGAAAATACTTTAATGGAAAAAAGAAAAATATCATTTCAAAAAATGAAATACTAGTTGATCCTCTCCAAAAAAATATAAATTTCAATAAAATAAATAAAATTTCAAGCTAATAACAAAACGAACAAAAGGATTGCAGTTTATTTCTAAAAGCTTCTCATAGTATCAACTGAAAATTGAGTACAAATTGTGTATCATTTCATAAATGTCTTTTAAAAACTGTCTTTCTTTTAAAAACTCTCTTCAATAATTCTATATCCCAGACGAAGTTTAGTCAAAATCGTTCAAACGATGTGAATTTTTATAAGGAACAAACAGACAGACAGACAGCTGATAGAAGACTTTGATCTAGCCTATTACACTCCCTGGATCAAGACTTAACTGTGTGCCAAGGAACAAACATACAGACTGACAGAATAACAGCTGATTTTTATATTATAAGATGGTGACCCAATTTTACTAATATATTTATAAGTGGCAGAAGGTCAAATTCGAACAAAAACACTCTCTCTTAACCACTCATTTATTTCGCACAACATGTTTCGCGTCCTATTTCAGCGTACACCACCGAGAACCTTAAGCAGGTAGGGTCACGTCCAGAAGTCCTGGCCCACCCTGTAGAATGTTTGTGTTGCCACATATAAATATAGCTGATTTTTATATATGAATAGACGATCGATCGTGTACCAGATGAAAATTCAATAATCTACATCATGTGAGCTGATGTAAATTTATTAATTGAAATCAGCTCTACATGTTTCATAATACTTTAAGGGCCTTTTAAGGAGTTCAAATACTCAATGTACTACTTATTACAGCTTTGTTGTACAAACGCCAACCCCCCGCCCCTTTCAATAGCCATATCATGAGCGATACTTCTATCTAATCTATAAGCTGGGTACAATCAATTAAGTCCGATAACTGGCCAAGTTGGATTTTCACCAATAAGTGAGGGGGTATGCTAGATTCATGACAAGGTATTAAAAGACAAAAAACTTGGCCCAATACTATGATATCATGAATTTCATCGGCAAACTGTTTTTGGGAGGGGCCTAATTCAACGTTTGACGTTTGTTTTTTCGGGGGGGGGGGGGGGAGAATTAAGCTGTCATAACAGCGTTGGTTGTTTATTCTACCACTAGGAGCACTAACATGGACTCTGTATCCGGCTTCCTCTTTACATTAAGTCAGCTCTTCATTACAAATATAAAAGAGCAAAACTCGTCATGTTATATATTTAGGTTATATTCAGTTAATTAGTCAGGATTGAACACTACCCATCTTCTGAGGAATGTGCTTTGATATGCTTCTCCTTTGAGGCGTACTTTTTTTTGCTTCGTTATTATAACTCCACGTAATTATTCAGACATACCTACATAATAAGATAATCTTACATCTTAATAAAATATTATTTTAAATCCTCTATAGTAATGTTTTAAGATAGACTATAGAGAAAAGGTGAATTGTATTTATTCCTTGGTTTGGCTTTGGCCTGACTATGGGGTTGATAAAGGCTGAAGAACTAACATTGTCCCCCAGAGACCACACCCAAACACTCAATTAATCTTAATCCTCGTCAAGGTTCTTGTCCAATCCGTCACTGTCCTCCCTCGCTCTCTTCCTTTATCCTCTACCTTAATCACTAACAGAAAATTTTACCTGTCTTTCACTCTTCTACTTACCTAATTTTTTTTAATGTTATTAGGACATAGATAGAATATTAAGTGTTGTTACATACAACAGCGTTACCTTTTGTAGCGTCGTATTTCCAATGAATCGGTGCAATGTTTTGTTATTCATAATTGTAGTAAAAATAAAAGAAAAAAAAAGTGACACCCTGGTGAGCTTAGATAAAAGCAGAGGGCGGACTAAGGGTGCAGCCCATGTTTGTAGTAAATAGAAAAAGCAGCCCTACCTTTAGTAATTCACCCCCGGGAACATGGCATTAAAGGGTGAGAAGAAAGTAAGAGGTCGAAGGAGAGAATTGAGGGAAGTATAGAAAATCTCACCAATTGCCGAGAGGGCAGCTGGAGCCGGTCGTAAAACTGCACGAGGGACAACTGCGTAATGCCAAGGAAAGCGGCTTGCCACAGACCTCGAGAGAAGCCACCGGCATAAGGCACACCGAATATACTGTATCGGGAGAACACTACAGGACCTCTCTTGTGGAGGTCAGTCCGGGAAATGGTGGCGGGGGCGTCTCTCATAGATATACAGGACCGCTTGTTTTTTATTTATTTATTTTTTTTTTTTAATAATTTACTTTTCAGTTAATTTAAATTTGATTTATGTTTTAATTTTATGATTATATTTCTTATAATTACAAGGAGGAAGATATTAATTATGTATTATTAGTTATATTATTTACTTGTCATATACAGATATTGTTATTTTGCAACTCATTTACTTATTATAGTGTGTTCATCTTAATGAAATAGTGCAAATATATGCTATAACAGTTATAACAGTTAAAATTTAATTTAAAATTACTAACAATAGGACTAACTAAATAAATTTATAAGCCAACTCCTTTGCTAAGAACAAATCCTGTATAGCAAATAAAAATATACAGGACCGGTGGGTCATAAATAAAAATACCCACGACCCGTATAATGAGTGTCCCAAAAATTAAAATATTTGAATGCCTCTCACAAAAATAATAATTAATTCTAACTATAATCAATTCTTATAATAATTAATTCGAGTCGATGACGTTATTATTATAGAAAATTCTGGGATTAAAAAGACGCTTTGGGTTCTATTGATGAAATAACTTGCTAAAAAGTGATATTTCAATACACTTAAATACTGATATAGCAGGAATTCCGGGATGTGGTTGTGACAATTGATGTTTACAGTCATTATACAAATGAACAAAATTTCCACTGATTTTCATTCCATGCAGAACGATTTTCGGAACTACTTTAGGAGTCTAGGAGCAAGATATGGCTGTATAAGGACTTTAGGATGGGCTAAGACCCCAAAAATGGACTGCATACTATGAAACATCTGCGGACATTTCATTTCAACACTGCAAGTCCTGATAGGTTTGTTTCATCTACAGAGTGGTGAACCGTAGAGAATGTGGCAGTTATTAATCCAAGGAGATTTTAGGCGAATTTAATCCAAAGCAACAGTTATTTCAAGGAGTTTGGGACATATTCTTCTACATGTGTCCATTGTAAGTCAGGTAAGAACGGCCTGAGAACAGGATTATGGTCGCGAATTGTATCTTTAAATAAGATATGACCCACCGACCACCAGCATAGCGTTAAGGAGCAATTCAATTTCACTTGCTCGGTATAAAGGCCGGTATAAAGAGTGGCGTTATTTCCCAAGAGGACGTTAAAGGGGTTTCTCCTGCGCACTTCAACGGATTTATCTGACAGTTATAGGCCTTTCTAGGACTCCTCTCCAACCCTATCCTCTACAGTCATACCAACCTGACAACATTATTTTCAATATTTCCCTTATCACCACTCCTTTTATTACTTTCTCTTATCACTAGTATTATTGCTCTACATTCTCATGATTGTATTGGAAATATCTTCAGCTGGCTTTAAATTAAATCACCTATTTATTTTTGAACTTCTATTTTACAGCCTTAGAACTGACAATAGGCTGATTTCTACGAACCTTCTGCTATTTAAAACCGGTTCCATTAAGTTAAAACATACTTGAGCAAATCTGTATTCGGAAGTGTAGGGCAAACTGTGATTGATTTTATTACTAATAACTAATGATTAAATGGATATTCACAACAATTCCATAGAATACACAAATGAGCATAATTACCTGGGACAACTAATTTCATTTAATGACAGAACCTACAAAGAAATTCAAAGAAGAATATCACAGAGCTAGACAAAATACTGGTCTTTAAGACACATTTTGAAGGCGAATATAGGAATTAAATTGAAAAAACAAGTAATTGAATCTTGCATCTTTCCTGTAATTTCCTATGGAAGCCAAACATGGTCCCTCACAAAGTAACAGGAGAACAAAATCAGGGTTTGGCAAAATTCATTTGAAAGAAGCATTGGTAATATCAGAAGAAGAGATAGAGTGAAGTGTTCTGACATCAGGAAGAGAACTGGGTTAAAGGACTCAACCAAGTTATTTAAAAAATCAAAATGGAAATGGGCAGGACACCTCTTGAGATGCACGGATGACAGATGGTCATATTATGTGACTGAATTGACTCCATACGATTGTACTCGAGGTAGAGGCAGACAAGTCAAGAGATGGAGTGATTCTTTCAAGAAGACAGCAGGTCCGACATGGTGGAGAAAAGCACGGGACAAGAAACTCTGGTGGGAGACATGGAAGGAACTCACAGACCACGCTTCCTGTTAAGGCTGGTCTCCCTGGGAAGTTTAGACCATTACTCCTCAAAAGAGGAAGGATTTTACAAGCAAAAATTATTAATCAGTTATTTAAAAAAAAAGTTTTTAGAAAAATGTAAATAATTATTTATGAGTATGATTTTATAGGAAAATATCAAAGATGTTTATTTTTTGTTTGTATAGTAAAGGATATTTCATTTCAAAATGGATATTCGGAATGTGATTACAGATTGATGATTAATCAATCCTTTTTTTCTCCATGACTAATGAATAACGACTAACTGCTTCATTTTTTTTAAAGTGATTAAAAGAGGCTTTGAGTAATTACTAAACACCATCTATCCGGAGGAAGCTCAGGGATCAATATAGTGACTATGAATCGAACGAGTAGATACCGGATATGACGCAGATTAACCCTGAAGTGGCCCGGGGTGAATATAGTGTCCCCTAAGTAATTATTAGGGACCTGAAGTGAACAAGGAGTGAATACAGTGACCCTAAAATAAACCGGAAGTAAAAAGAAAACATCCCAGATCGGATGTGACCCAGATTCACCTGAAGGTCTCCCAAAATGAATATAGTGAGCCAAATTTTCCGTTCCAAATTGTCTCACCATCCTAATCCTGAAGATCAATCATTATCTTCACAATCCCACCCGGACAATTCTCCCAGGCGGCTTAAGAGACAGTGGCCCCGAGATAAGTTAATTACTAGTGGTGCCAAAAATGGTTGGCTTCTTCCACATTTTGTATTTATTTTAATTTTTTCCGCTTCGATCATATGAACATATCAATATCTGTATCAACATACTTGATCATTGTACACTTTATAATTTGTACAGATTTAAAATAAATAAATAAAAAAAAAAACAACATCTTTTGCGCAATTTTTGCATTGGGATGGACGACTGAGAGACACAATAACGCAAAATGAAAACTGTGGATGTTTAGCGAACTTTAAAAAAAGTTGACATAGAATAGAATCATAGCCTGTTTGTAGAAAATTATATATATTTCTGAAAAACTAAGACATAATGAGGTTCTATGGAAATAACACTGATATAAATGAGATGGACACCTGCCCCATATGCGTTCTTGTTTCAGTTTGGCATGCGATTGTTCGAGAGTTAAACCGTAGGCGAAATCTTTTCGCGCAAATATCACTGAAATGACAGTTTACGCTCAGGGCTTTTTGATTATACAACTGGGTCAAGCAACGTCGACATTTCTTTTCAGAACTTCCGATTAGCATCATTAGTGGACTTTCCTACCTCTAAGCTCCGAGAAAACATTATACCTCAGGGAATATTTTAGAAACTAACCCTAAATCAGAATACAGAATCAGGCTAAGCCACGAACAGTGAATTAATGAATGTAAATAGGCTTAGAAGAAAAGGCGAAACGGGGGATGTAGAACTGAGCGAAATAGAGAGCCATGAATTATTGAAGGAAAAAATCCAGAGATTTTCGGAGAGGCCGAAGCTTGACAGCTCAACACTCTCGGCTTGGAGCTTAAGACTCTCCTGGCTTAGCCGCAACTTATACAGCAATGGGTAAGCACCTGATGTTTAGGATTCGGCTGGTAAGATATTTATTTACAAGGTTTAAAGCTTAAGAGTATATTATTCTTTTTAAACTAACACAATACATATCAAGATGTGGACCTACAATAAGTTAATCACAAATTTAAGTTATGAAAAAATAATAATATTAATTGACATCCTTTTGGGGCTCACAAGTTCTCATAAAGGCATTTAAACATAAATGAATTCATTCATAAAGCAATCTGAATTAGACATACTTATGTAAATTATTAAATTAAAACTGGGCGAAGAAGTTTTACTACTGAAGTGTGAAATAATTTACCAATTCGCAGCTCGAGTCCCAAATTTCAAATTACTCCAAGAAATAACCCCAAAAGTTAAAGCTAAGAAGATGAAAACTATATGAATACAACATCCTACATCTCCATATACAGTGCAATTCATACCGACAAATAAATATGGACATAAATAGACACAGATGTATAAGTCAATTAAGGTCAGCATATAAGACACTTCACCTCACCATCCGCCTTCAAAGACAGAAAATAGAAATGACCAAAATATGTACCATCTGCGGACTGTATCCAAAAATATGCAGATAAGGATGGGAAACAAACTATCAAATTAACTCTGGCATTGAAAAACATTATTATTTATTGATAATGCTCCGCATCTAAGACGAAGAGCATTCAAGCTGATGTAGGTGCTGCTTTAAACGATGCCACTCCAAAATATTAGCGCAGACAGTTAGGTAAGTATTGAGGTATGAATAGTCAAGAAAACAAGAATTAAATAAATTACTAGAAAATAAATAAATTTTAAGTTAAGTTAATTTATTTGAAAAAACATTAAAACACAAGTATTCACTTTCCTAAATGTAATTAGATTGTTGCAGGTATGACGATAAAGAAGTTTCGATTTGTTTTTATTTCATTTATTTATCTGTATGTGCGAAAAAAGCTAGGAATTATAGAGCAGATTATACACTTTTTTGCGAATAAGAGAATCATTTAAAAAACGAATAGACAAACTTTTTAACAACATTGTAAGTAAAACTTAGGAAAATTAGAAAACACTACCAACCCATATGATTATTCTATAGTGTTTCCCTGACTATAAAACACAAACTGATAGATTTTCACATAATAATCGCTTAAGTGTCCCTCACGTCTAGACTATATTGCATTATTTAAAGAACAATAATTATATAATATGAAATAATGTTATAATATTGAAAAATTATAATTTTTCAATATTTCAGATTTTTGTACATTACTTTTCATTTTTTTTTCAATAGACTATGAGTCTGATTTTATCATGCCAAAGTTTTTTTTTTTTTGTTTTTCTTTTTATTTATTTATTCTTATATGGTAATTAATTTATGGTCCACGATTAATTAAGGCTAATCACGATATAAGAAAATCCTTTAACTAAATAAAGAAATTAACAAAATGGAAAATAAATTCAAACATATGAAAAAAGGTATATAAAAAATGTCGTTTTAGCCAACTATTATGACCTTATCGCAAACTATACCTATCTTGTTATTCTACATGTTCAACAATTCTCTTGACAACTTTCTCTAATTAATATATAATTTTCCTAAATTCCTGTGGGAGTCAGTTTATGTTCAATTAGTTTGTTTCATAGATGAGATATTTATTGTACTTCCGCAATTTGTAAAGAAATATCAAATTACACTTTTGAGACTTTAATTTGTATCAAAGAAGCACATTTTACAAAATTAAACCGGTACATATATACTCACAAAAAAAAAAAAAAAAAAGGAAAAAAACAGTCTAGAAACCATTTAATTATAAGTAACTTTAAGAAAAAATAAATACGCTTCACCCCTAGAGGAACGAAATGATTAAGACAAGTCACGTAATTTTAAAACATTTATTCTGTGTGATGGTTGAAGGAAAGAGGTACTACGTGCTCAGCTCCGCCTCGCCTTATCACTCTTTCTAGTTCTTATCTGAAATCACGTTCTCGTTATGACCGGCTTTAATGGTTTCGTTTATTTCTTCCTTCATTTCTACTTATTCCAAGACTCGCTTAGTGTTCTCGCTTGTCTCTTCTTGTAATATTTGTAGACACCGTCTCTTAGACTCCATATTTTTACATCTTCCTTGATGGAATCATAGATTTAAATCTTCCATTTATGTCTCTTGTCTGAAGAACAACATGAAGAATATACAAAAAAAGTTGTAATGTAATGTTGCTCACTTTTAAGGGTCACGAAAATATTATAGAATTACTTATTATAAAGCCTGCGGATGAATATTAATAAATCACCCTGAAATCATTACAGTGAAATGTTTTTCGAAGAGAGCCGAGGGGCATTTTGATTGATTCTGGTTACCTTTCGGGATTTCTTTTGCACCTTTAACTTGTTTACAATTTATATTGAGTTTTTAGACCATTGAATAACAACCACAGAAGATATTACATTACAGGCATTAAATATGTTAAAAATATAACCAACTATATGATATCTCATTCTTCGACACATCAGTTTATCTTACACGTTTTCTAGCACAGAAAGGCAAATTATAAAAATAAGAACTCCGTATTTTCGTGCTAGGCGGAAGGTCAAATAATAAAAACTTCACCACACAGTTACACCAACTTTATTACGTCCCTACATGTTTCACACCTTTTTGGTGCCTCTTCAGGGGAAAAAATTTACAAATATAAAACTTACAGTCTCAACGTGATGAGAACCTTCCACCAGTACGGCCACGTCTAGACTCAAGTTGGTGAAACTGTGGTGAAGTTTTTATTATTTGACCTTCCGCCTAGCACGTAAATATGAAGATTAAGAAAAGGGTCAGTTGAATAATAATTAAAAAAAAAGAAGTATATATATATATATATATATATATATATATATATATATAAAGGAAGGGAGATAGATAGAGAGATGGAACCATATATCATATTTACTACATTCATTACATCACAACTTTGAACAACACAACCTTTTTCTCCAGACTAATGACAGTTGATACAAAAGTTGTCCATGTAGTACTTAGTGCATTTTTTTCTTTCCCCACCCTTATAGGACCACGTCTCTTCTAAGTGGCCCCGAAGAAAAATATCAGGTCAGCCATTCTCAAAGGTGCGGGCCTATCACGACAGTAGAAGAGAGGGTAAAGGATACAAAATAGAAAAAAAGATGAGAAATGAGGAGTAGACTTATCTCTGAAAGTGGGACTGACCTGGAGGTAGGAGGGGGGGGGGGGTAATTTCCTCAGGCCTCGGGATTAATAGGCAGGCCTTGGATCAAGAGGAATGGCTCATTTTCATTACTCCCCTCTCCCTCCTTCTCCTCCTTCATCTAGGTGGCAATCCTTGTTCCTTATTCTCCATCCTTTACCATCTACTGGGCAATCATTACTCTCTTTCCCTCTCCTTCATCTACCTAGCAATCCTTGCTATTTATTCCCATTCGTTCATCTATTAGGCAATCTTTGCTCCTTCCTCCTCTGCTTTACGTACTTGGCAGCCATTGTTCCTTATACACCAGGCCCCTCCATCTTCTAGGAAATCTTTTCTTCTTTGTCTACTCCTTCATCTACGTGCCAATCTATGATTTTCATCCTCCATCCCTCTGCTGGACAATCTCCTCTACTTTGTCCTCTCCTTCGTGTACGTTCAATAACATGCTCCTTACCTCCCACCCCTTCCATCTACTAGGAAATCTTTGGTCCATTACCCTCAACTTCATCTACGTATAAATTCATGATCTTGACCCCATCCCTGCCTGTCTACAAGCTGCTCTTAATCGTTGCTCCTCTCCCCCCCCTTCATCTACTACGCAATCTTTGCTCCGTTCTCCTCTCCCTCGCCTACTAGACAATCTTTGCTCCTTTCTCCTCCCTTCATCTACTAGGCAATCGTTGCTCCTTTCTCCTCTTCTTCACCTACAAGGCAATATTTGCTCCTTTCTCCCCTCCTTCACCTAATAGGCAATCTTTGCTCCTTTCTCTTCTCCTTCAACTACTAGGCAATTTTTGCACTTTTCTCCACTCCTTCACCTACTAGGCAATCTTTGCTCCTTTCTTCTCTCCTCCATCTACTAGCCAAGCTTTGCTCCTTTCTCCTCTCCTTCACCGACTAGGCAATATTTGCTCCTTTCACCCCTCCTTCTACTAGGCAATCCTTGCTACTTTCTTCTCTTCTTGATCTACTGGGCAATCTTTGCTCCTTTGTCCTCTCTTTCAGAAACAAAGAGGGGTTTCAGGATATGGAGCATGGTTTTCATGCTCCTTATCCTCAAACCCCTCTTTGTTTCTATATATGAGGATATATGTACTGTAAACAGTTATATGTAAGCTCATAAGTGCCAAAATCAGCTGAAAGACGAAATAAATGAGAAAGTGGTAACAGCTCAGCTTTGAATAGGCCGTAGTCATATCGTCGATACAAATGCAAAGTAACGAATGTGAAAAAATGCATCTTTCATTGTCAATCTTTACTAATTTCTGGTGGACTTATGTACGGCAAATTCTGGAATCTGACTTCACTCTATTAAAGGGAAAGCATTCCACTATCAAAAGGTCAAATCTGCCGAATATTTGACTGTCCAAAAAAAAAAAAAAGCTATGAATAAATGCTTTTCCAATCTGAAAAGTGGTGATTTTCACATTCGATACTTTGCATTTGTAGCGACGATATGGCCATCTCATCAAAAGAACAACCTCCAGCTCTTCATGAATCATGGTCCCAAATTTTAACAGACGTTCATATAATAAAGGAATCTCCAGAATACGAAACAATGTTCAGGCACCTAAATATAACACCTAATGTAGCAGAGGCTCTTAAAAATGTTAGGAACCTTTTGACAAAATAATCTAACTGCATATATGTGAGCATCTCTACACACATATACATACATATCTATAAATATATGTTAAATCAATATTAAGTAGATATAAATTTTTTATATTAAGTAGATCTATGTTGTAGATATACCTTGTATATAATAAAATATTAAATTTAATAATAAACTGAAATAAATGAATAAGGAAATAAAACAATAATAAGGATACAAAAGAAGAAAAAAGGTTAAATAAATAAAATAACCTCTATATTGAAAATTGTCTGGATATTTATTGTGTGTTATTTAACTTAGTTTTTATTTACTTATTTAAGGATTTCGGCAACGCAGGCAATTTACTCCATGAATTTTTTTACTCACAAATATTACCTAATTTAACATAGTCTTAAATTAGGTAACACAAAAGCCTTATGAATAATGTATAAGAACAACAGACTCAAATGCAAATATGGAACAGACAAAAATAGGCTCCAGGGAGTAATAACCTTGCAGTTATTCGCCCAAATAAATTTACTCCACACACTGGGAATGAATTTTAAAGGGAATCATAGTTGGTATCATTTTCAAACATTCCATAGTGAAGATTTAAATTATTTTTATCCTTATGCACTCTAGAATAAACAATATTATAAATTTAATAAAATTTAAGTCGTCTTTTTCGAAAACGTTATGTTTTATCTGGCCGACGGTGTTATCTGACATTGAATGGGTTCAACAAGTTTACGAGTGGTATATGGACTTTTTTAGATTCTAGGGAATACCATTAAAAGAGAAAACAATTGTAATTATATTGTAAAACTAATATCGGGGTGTTCTTTCGTTCAATTTCTCCTTCGCGATATTTAAGCTCATGTTAATATTGCTGGTAGTGGTCAGTATTTAATTCTGAACCACCGTTCCGGATTTAGTCATGAGGTGAACCTCATAAGTTGTTTCAATGGAGATATGTATGAAACGCGCTAAAACATCATTACTAATTGTAAAATCATCATGGTTGCTTAAAGCTAAATGGGTTTTGTTTGCCATTTCTGCTCTCTGCGTAACAAGAGCCCGTGAAATGAGAGCGTAACTCTAGACGAATGAGGAAATAGGCTGAATGTAACATAGTTGGGCATTGTGTGAAGTTATGCTCGGAAAGGCAGTAGTTATGGAGATTCTGGCCTAACTGCTACCATTCCGTTCCAACTCATTAGGTACCCATTACCATATTGTCGAATCTACGAATTGTCAATTGTTGTACTTAATGGGGTGTTCGTCACATCATTACATGTCGGACAGGATTCTGTTGGACAACGGCTGATTTGTTTTGTCGTATTTCCATCTCCCCCATACAAAAAAAAAATCGCTTATGAAGGTGACTGATGAAACAAGTCGGAAGTGCTCATGAGAAATGTCACCCTTTCATAAGCAATTAGTTGTGAAAAGTAGGTGACTGGGAATTTAAAATGCCAAAAAATCAAGACAAAGAAGGGAAAGTAACCTCAAAAAATCCCCGACATAGAAGAGTTAAATAATAATTATAAAATATCAAGAGATTCTTGATAGGGTTTAATAATGAGACAATAGACAAAGAGGAATTGCCTGCTGCATTGTGTCAAGAGCACCTAGGGAAATGGAGATTTTAAGAGTTGACCGTTTACTCCCTGTCCATTCAGCAGCAAGTTAAAGAGGAAAAGAACACTAAGGAGCTCTTTCATTGGAATAGAATCTAAACAGCTTTAGAATCTAAACACCACTAACTTCAAGACGGGGCTGTTATTTAGGCACAGGGCACGTGATTGGCAAGTTCTGGTCAATATTGACATATAACATACTCCTTAAAAAATACAGCCTATGACGGAATTAACAACGATATTAAACAGAGTTGTACCCAGGATACCTCCTTGAGGCACTCCATTCTCCTGTAAAAATACAACAGGAAAAACGGTACCTATTTCCACTCTGAATGTTCTGTGGGAAATATAGCTGTGCAAATACTTCATGACTTTACCTTGGACTTCCTATTTAAGTAGCTGCGATAGTATAAGTCTCTTCCACACCATATCATAGGTCTTTTCTTACTCTAAAGATACAGCAAGACTAGATTTCCTGTTTAAAAAAGCATCTAGGATGTATGGAAGACTGGTCTGTGATTTAAGTACAGGGCTCGTAATTGGCTTGTTCTGGCCAATATGCATATCCTATGCCATATAATACTAACAGAAATAGTTAAATTATAGTTTTAACATTTAAAAAAAAATGTTCATTTTTTAGCACCGAAGCCAAACATTATAGTTCGCTGATTTTTTATCAAAAGCAGTTACAAATATCGCATTGAAACCGTTTTAATTCAGTTCAAGACATCTAAAAATACTTAATAAACTGCACCTGAAAATCTATTAACAGTAAACTGGCTTTTTTTTTTTCGTGCAAATTCATTCGAAATGGAATGTCAGTGTTGGCCGATTCTAATGTTTTACAAATATGACATGATTATGTGCGGAATTCCATCAAAATATGTCCTTTATATGTATTCACTTGAGTGTGAACAATATGCACAGTTGAACAATAGACACGTATATACACAGCAACGATTTGTTTTATAAGCGTTTTCTTCGTTAGCCATTATCTATGACAACTTTCAATTTTTTGTGAACAGTTAGAGTTCACAATCGGGGTTTGCTGCCTACACGGAAGCAGAAAACACCTCCTAGTTAATTTAAATTATATTAAAATATTACACTTCAATCATAATTTTACTTTTCTAAATTACATAGTTTTTTAATATTATTTTCTTTTAAGCATTGTCGTTATGTTCTAAATATTGCCAATACTTAGACCGCAGAACACGTTTTGTGCTCAGAACTCGATCATTATCATTACAAATAAAAGACAGATATAAATTGAAAATAATTTATAATGAATGGATATATAGCTGAGGAGAGCGAATGGGCTATTTGTTCATTAAGAAAGTTGCTTAAGACGAAGAGTAGATGAGACTCGGGTGCATATTCAAAAGCTCGGAGAGGAAGAGCTTGTAGCAAGTTCTGTATCCCTTAGCGGGTACTCTAGCTATTCCAGTTCAAACATCTAATTATCTTCTCAGGATAATGTTGCTTTGTGCCAACTTCTACACTGGATGTCCCGATTCGTTAGAGACTAAGTAATATTCCAACATGAAATGCTCCGTACATTTACAGAGAGACCTAATTCAAACTGCGTTGATGGAATGAGCATAAATAAATGTCAACATTAATTAATTTCAATTTAATAGTTTGCCTTGTACGCAAGGAATATACCTGTTGGAAACATTCAAAGGTTCAAATTCGTTATCAATAATAAATCTACGCAAGGAATATACCTGTTGGAAACATTCAAAGGTTCAAATTCGTTATCAATAATAAATCTACGCAAGGAATATACCTGTTGGAAACATTCAAAGGTTCAAATTCGTTATCAATAATAAATCTACGCAAGGAATATACCTGTTGGAAACATTCAAAGGTTCAAATTCGTTATCAATAATAAATCTACGCAAGGAATATACCTGTTGGAAACATTCAAAGGTTCAAATTCGTTATCAATAATAAATCTACGCAAGGAATATACCTGTTGGAAACATTCAAAGGTTCAAATTCGTTATCAATAATAAATCTACGCAAGGAATATACCTGTTGGAAACATTCAAAGGTTCAAATTCGTTATCAATAATAAATCTACGTCAAAATTGAAACATTTAGGTTTCTCTGATGTTTACAAGGGCTCGGGATATTATTACATCGTATGGATCATCACCAGGAAAACTCTATGGTAAACAAGTTTAAATGCACCTACATTAAAAAGGCGATTTTGTCCCTCATTGCGTAAACTCTATGAGGGACAGTTCATTTCTAGTAGTAATTCAAGGACTGCCGTCATAGTTGAAATTAATAGCTTTTAAAAATAATACTATGAAATAGATACAGTACGGTAACAGCTGTTCTGTTATCGTCCTAGCGACGCATCTGACTAGGCGAGCATGCTCTCTTTAAAACTAAAAATGTAAACTCCTCTAAAAATACTTAAAGATTTGAATATCAAAAAAACCTTTCTTATCGAGTGTTTACATCCTATAGGAAGTGTACATGCAAAATTTCAAATTTTTCTGTCATGTGGTTTGGGGTGGGCGTTGATAGTCAGTATGTTTTATATTACTCTATTATTGTCAAATGTCTCTAGAATAGCAGGAATTTGCGAGATTTTCTTAATTTCTCAATTGCTACATTCCATAGGAATAGGGGCCAATTAGAAGGTAAAACTGCTTAAAAAATACCTTTCTTAACCTTTTAAGGCAAGTTTTCGTCAATAGTACTCGATCTATGAAATATAAGTACCTAACAGGAACAGTATAGGAAGATGAAGATAAAATTACTCAAGTCATAAGTAAATTTTTATTTTATTCATGCATATAAAAATAATATTCATTATTATTCTCGGCTTTTACATAAATCTAGCCTTTAGAAGAACCACAAACTCTGTCGAATTCCCTGATGACAAAAATAGTTATACCTATATCAAAAATACTCATCTAAAATCGGAAGTGGTTTTCTTGCGTATAGGGGCAATAAATAAAAAAAAAGAAAACACTTTTGACAATTTCTTAAGATTTCTCTGCATATCCTAGGATGGCTCTTCAAGAGCCTAAATATAAATAACAAAATCCTTTTCTATTGAGGATCATGAAGAAGGATGCGAAAAATAAAGAATGATTTTAATAAATTGATGAATGTTTTAATTTTCATTTACCTTTTGCCTACGGAAGAAAAAAAAAAACAAAATAAGAAATTTAAGAGCGTAGTTTTCAATAAGCCAATCTTAGAAATGTGTTCTGAATATTTTAGATTAAAAATTGCATAATGATTCCGTTAATTAGTTTGTTAGTAGTTTTTCTTAACATTTTCCATTTAAATGTTTTTATGTTACGTAGCAAAGTTACTCCTGTTTTTGCATTAGTATAGTTAATCATAAATTTTGATTGTCTGGAAGTCTTCATCGTACTTCAATCTTTGGCATATTAATACAAGTTAATACGGGAGATTTATAATAAGAAGCATGATTTGCGTTGATTTTCCCCAATTCTTAAGGCGTGCAAATCGTTCACTGTCGTGGCTTGACGGTTTTCGTCGGTGGTGGAGGTATTTTGGCGAATCCTGCAGCGTCGAAAACTGGTAGAAGATCTCTCACCCTTGCTCCGCTCTCCCAGAGTCTGCCGAAAGAACAGGAAACATACAAATCAGTTACAATGGCGAAAAATACAAGTAAACTAATCATAGTGAATGTTTAGCCTGTAAATTTTACATAATCAATACGTTTATTGACTTTTCAATCTCTTTTTTTAAAGACGCCAGATCTAACCTTATTAAAGTATCTCTATGTCCAACGAAATATTGTCTACTACAAGCTTCTAACTTTACTAATGGAATGATTTGAAATGTTTCCAATGTGTCTAACCACCCTGACTTGAAACATAAGCCTTATGTTTCAAGTCAGCACTAAATATTAATTAGAACTCTGGGGATTAAAGGGCCATGGCCTAGTCTTAGGTGTCCAGACGGCTCAGCCTACTGCAGACTTTCAGTACAATTTATACGGGCTTGCTAGCATTACTACAGAGTATGGATGTTTAAAGAAGACAAAAAATAGAAAAAGTGTGTTATTTCTGTTAATGAAAGTAATAATAAGTTCATGAGAGTGTACAAAGTTTTAGTTCTTACACTCTGACAGATTTGTTAACAAATAATATATTAAGCCAACTAATCCATATGAGTGTACAAGGTTTCTCCCTTTCAGCGCTTCCTCCAAAGGAAAGTAGCTATTGAGGTTGCACTCATGACGGAATTTTTGAAAATTGTTTTTAAATCTTTATCGATCCTACCTAGCAGAGACTGAAACTGATCCCCGTTAAAATTCGCATTTATAATATATATGCTTTTGTGTGCCTGTTAACACGATACACGCCAGAGATTTTTTATTTAGCCACGAATGAGTTCGATAACCAGCAAAATTGGTCAATCTGAAGGGTGGTTTACTCCGGACCCAAAGTAGTTATTAGCCAATACGATGCGTAATTTTTGTTATATTTCAACGGAACTTGGAATTCGTTGTGGTAATCTAAAGAGAAAAATCTGTTCCAAAAATAAACTAAATCTGTTCCCTTGGAGAGGGGGGGGGGGTTACTCCGGACCCAAACTACTAATTTGGTTTCTAATGGGGAAAGAAATGTAACAATGAACTAAATCGGTCTATCGGAAGGGGGATCGCTTTGTACTATGTTTGAATAACATTTTCCCGCTAAACGTATGTTGACAAAGCTACCACTAGGGGCGCCTCTATTTTGATGTGACTTCTGACTTTTACCTCTATGAGTACATCCCGTTCTTGCGTCAAATTAAAAGAAGAAAATGGGAAGATTTTCAGTATTTATGAAGTATTGTAGTACCACACAAACTCAAAACTCTGGATTAATTACAAAATTAATAATTAAAACAGTTGCTCATTACAAATGTTTAAGTTTTTTTTTTTTTTTTTTTTTTTTTTTTTTTTTTTTTTTTTTTTTTTTTTTCTTTTTTATTTATATAGGTTATTTTAAGCAAAGTATTCAGGAATGCAAGCTACGCTACCCAAATTCTGAGGTAATTGCTTAGTTATGCAGCCCCTGCGTGACTAACTTTTTTTATATTTTTATGACCCGTCAGGAAGCCCAATCGCTGTGAGCTGTCGGTCTATAGGGCACTGGATTCGACTTAAAATTGAGTATGGTCGCATTTCTTTCGAAATAAGATCAGAGAACATTCATATCCCCCATAAAGAGGGGTATTAATCCGTATTATTTATAAATGGACGTTAATATTTTAATAAGCATCATCTCGTCAACGCTCGAAGCATCAGTAATCTTATGAACTAGGAAATTACGCAAACAAGAAAAATATAGAACTATGTTTTATTAGTATGTTAGATTTACGAATGTTTTTCACCTTAAAGACTCAAATAAAGCATGATTTAAACTAATGAGAGAAGAGATTTGGACACTTGATAAAGATAAATTTTCTTTTAAGGAATGGGAGAACCCTCCCCTCTATTTCTGCCCTGACTGTAGCCATTTGTGGAGGAGTAAGAGAGAATGTAATGACGTCACCTCTTCTTCTAATGTAATGAAGCCAATAAGAGAGAGGCTAGAAAGAGCTATATAGCTCCCGTGACCAGAAGTATCTTAGCTCTTTCTTAGTACCATTTCCTGTTACATCTTCTCGGCTAAATGAAGCTTCTCTCTTGAGGGCTGTTCGGCATTGGAAGCTTTTACTATCTCTCAGGATTAGGGAGTGAGAAGGTTCAGTAGATTCGATTTTTGGGAGTTATTCTAGTCTCTAATCCTCTGGGGACTCAAGTTCACATGATTGTTATAAAATAGATTAGTATCTTGGCGATTTTATATATATATATATATATATATATATATATATATATATAATAATATATATATATATATATATATATATATGTATAATAATATATATATTATACATGCCATTAGCGCCGACATCCAGGGTGCAGCGAGGAATGAGAAAATTCCTGCCGCTGCACAGTGGGCAAAAATCCACTTTCAGAGCGACAAAATTATTTTTTTGTGTTTTTCAATATTTTTGAGGTCAAGGAGATAGGGAATTTTTTGACATAATAGATAAAAATTGGGAAAACAGTTTGTAAATCTATGGAACATTTAAGTAGTACCTTTTTGCATCTATTATTTACATAAACATAATACATATATTCATAAAAAATAATACATAGGCTATAATTCGAAAATAAATAACAAAAATAGACTAACAACTTGAAGAAAAAAGTAATTGTACTGACTTGTTCTTTTTTTTTTTTTAATAATAACAAATATATACAATTATATTATGCACTAAAAACGAATTATCCATCAATCATCGTCTGATTCAATACTGCTACATCCTTCAGCATTTTCTTTTGACGAGTCAGTTTCGTCTGCCTCATTTTCTAATGACAGTTCTTGAAGTGGATCATGTGGTAATCAACAAAATATGAACAATCTAGTAATAATTTCATTAATATTTTTTTTTCTTTGATATGCCTTTCTTTTATTAGATATATATTATGTATTTATAAAGAACATATCACTAGGTAATAAATCAATTGTGAAAAGAATTTATAAAATTTGCACACAATTTTTAAAACACACCTTACAAAGACCGTAGGTTGAACAAGACTAAGCAGGGGAAGAGCAAGTGACTAGCAATGGTTGCCTTCCTTATTGTCTTAAACAGGTTTGGGTTAAACTAGCTAAAAAAATTGTTCCGTTTTCCATGAATAGAAGACTTGAGCACGTTTTGACACGTAAATTGACTTTCTACGACGACATCACATTTTTGACTTTTGTCGCCGTAAAATAGTCGTTTTGCCCAGTGTGTGCCGGTAAGAATCGAACCCACCATCTCCCGCATATGAATCTAAGGCGTTAGCCACTAGTCCATTGGGAGACCCTAATAATAGCTAATTTATTTTTCTCCTCTGTTTGTTTTATAATTACGGGCGATTGCATCATCCTTCTGATGGGTTGAAATATTCAGGCCATTCCTTGAAACGTTCCAACCCATCATCCACCTGACCCATTTTGTGAATAAAATATGATGATTAGTTTGGGCTTAATGCGTAACTCAATATAGTTAAAAAGCTTGAAAAAAAAAAGAAGAAACTAAACAGCCATCACGGGATGGACATAGCGTGACCTGAACAGACATTATCTATGTCCGTGTAAGCTTTCAGCGTAATTAAACGAAGCCCGTATACGTATGTCTAATAACATGGCGGCCATGATTACACTGGTGTCATTTATGGGATTATGCTATTATAACAAATATTATTTTAAAATAAATAGCGTCATTAGGGGTAAATATCATCTTCGCATGTTTCCGTTATGGCGCAAGTTTAAAATGCTCCGCGGAGGATACGTAAATTAAATATACGTTGACAATAAACTCATTTGGCAGTTTATTATTATTGTTGTACACAATTATGTCATGTCTAAAATATATAAATTAACAACAGAAAAAAAATAGCTGCTCAAGAACAAACAAAACGTAAAAACAGTACGTAAAAACGTAAAGGCTACTGTTTGGTAGCCTTTGTCAGTTTAAATAGGAAACCCAAATACAGAATTAATTCCCAGAATAGTTAAACCAATAAATAAATATGGTAGATCTAGAAATACAAAGTTGCCACATCTCTTTACTGGTTTAACTTTTCTGTTTATTAATTCTGCATTTGTATTTTGTATTTTACCTGATGAAGGCTTCCAAAGTGTAGCCGAAACGTCCGTAGTACAGATTATTACAAAAATATTATTGTTACCAACTATTCTCTCACTGTTTATCACCTCAACGGCTAACTATCTGAAAATTATAAAAATAAAACAAAACTTATTTAAATATAGGAATATGAAATAAGATTTGCGAAACTATATATAAATGATTTACAGTTTTATGTGTATTTTCGTGCTTTTAAAATGCTGAAGTAACGCGTAGAAGTATGGGCTAACTTATTTCAGTAAGTCGTGTGGGTCGTAGGGAATATTTAAGTTATTGAGATGTCTGTAGTTAGTAAGTGTGATTAACTTCTGTGCTGTTTAGCGGTCAAATATAATATTTGTTATACTTGGCTTTAGAACTAGTTTTTTTTTCTACAATTATAAATTTATGAGCCAGTCTTTACTCGTAGGTATTTTGATTTTTTTTTAATACTTGTGATGTAAATATATTTTTCCTTATATAACCAATATGTTACCGGCAAAGTATAGAATCCAGGCATTATATAGAATGCCTAGGCCTAAGCGGTTTAGGCAAAGTATAGAAAGTATTAGTTTTTACAACATATTACACACATTGCCTAGGCATTGTATAAAATTCCTAGGTATTCTATAGAATGCCTGTTTCTTATTTGGCATTGTATAAAATTAAAAAGGTTTTGAGTTTACTCTATACACTTTAACCTAGGTAATTTGAATAACTTTAAAAATTGGTTAAAAACAAGCTTTTTTCGTGTAGCAAACAATTTATTTAAAACAATATATTAAGTGAGATTGTTATCTTCATATTTTGAGCTACTTGTTGCAGCAGGGCTGATTATTGTGGCTGAGTATTCCATTTTCTTTGCTCTTTTACACATTTACACTCTGTACTTTTGACACTTATTTACTCCTAGAGGCTATATATTCTGTCTTTCATACTTTGCGCATAAAGCATGTGCCTAGGGAAAGTATGAAATACGCTTTATTTCGTACTTTGCCGGCTGGATTTAGGCGTTTTATAGAATGCCTAGACATTGCCTGATTATATACTTTGCCGGTAACATATATATATATATATATATATATATATATATATATATATATATATATATATATATATATATAAACACAGTAGACTCTCTCTTATAAGGCGTTCTCTTATCCGTTGCTCTCTCCGGTGGTCTCCGACAGGAATAAGTGACTGATCTCAGAAGTCGCCGAAGCTAGACCGGCTCGAGGGTTCCTATAAAACCTCCCCTTCTTAGCTAACCAAAAATTTGTTTCATAGTATTTCATTTAATGGAAGTTAAAGAAGGGATTTATGTTTCGTAATAGAGGCTGGAACTAGTATTTATACTGAGAAAATAAATGTTTCTACTAAGGCACCTGAGGCCTGATATAAACCAGCAATGATTTACATATTTTGAATTTATTTTATAATTTGGTACCTAAATTTTACGTAAATATGTAATATTAAAAATTGTAAATATTATTATATCCTCAAATAATAAGGTTTTTTTTTTTTTTTTTTTTTTTTTTTCAAATACACAAGTGACAGCCTCTGACTGAATTCTCTAATCTGCCGTTTTCTCTAATCCGACTGTACCCCGGACCCAACTAAGCCGGATTAGGGAGAGTCTACTATATATACATTGTAGATTGCGCCATCGGGTTATATTTTACTGAAATGTTTCATTTCAGACAAATAGTTTTCATATTTTGTTATATCCTGGTTTCCATTTTTTTTTATTATTATTTTATTAGTCGGTTCCATTCTTCTTGTTATTTGTCTTTATATAATGGTCTTAAGTATGATAATAATGTGTCTAGGCATGAAGTAGGTCAATATAACCGTCTGGAGGTGGGCGCCTAGCAGCCACCCCCAGTCTGTCGCTATTGCTTCGACCGACTCTCCCAACCTCTATTTCTAGGGATAGTCTGTATAGTATTTTTTATTCTTTGTAGATTTTTTAATTAACTTGTGTTTTTCCCCTTCCGAATATTTTTTCCCTATTTTTAATTAAAATTTTATATTTGTACAAGACATATGATGCAGATAGAATTGCTAGTTGGCCAAGAAATTATGCTATTTTCCGGTACAACATAAAAAAAATGTATTGAAATCAGTGAACCAGATCATATTACATTGATCCGCCTAGAAAAACAAAAAATCGACATAAAAGATCAACCGAATTCTTTGAAATAACATAAGGTACAAATAATCATAGCTGCGGCTATGAATGATGAATGTCTACAAAAAGGACCTGAAGTGCATCTATTAAATATAAACGGGGGGTCTCCCGTGGTCTAATGGCTAGCGCCTTGGATTCATAAGCGGCAGATGGTGGGTTCGACTCCCAACCTCCGGCAGGAATTTTATCATCCCACGGCTCGCTGGTAAAATTCCTCGCTGCACGCTGTATGTCGGCGCTAATGACCTAGATGTAGATGCGCCGTAAAAAAAAAAGAAAAAAAAAAAAAAAAAAAAAAAAAAAAAAGAAGAAAATTAAATATAAAGGAAGAATACATTTCACTTATCGTACAAGAAGAATCCACCGTCTGTCTTCCTCGGTGAAAATTGAAAAATGAGAAACAAACAGAGAAATGCTGAAACATTAGAACTCCTCAAATTACTGGATGTCTTAAAACCCCCTTTGACAGGCAGTGCGATATTAACTTAGATCTCCCTCCTTGGACGATAATGCCCCTGCATGTACAGCTACTAACGTGGAATGAAACGCAGGACCTGCTTAACTAAGCACTTTCCTATAATAACCTATATAAATAAAATAAAAGCATGGATAGTGCAACTCTTTTACCTTTGTGATGAGCAATTCAATCAAATTATTTTAATTATTATTTTTTTAATTAATTTCCCTGCAGATTTTTGTGAATGCATGATACTAAAATACTTAATAAATAAACGAAAAAAATGAAATTTTCGCCTTTTGGTCTGATGCAGGAACGACAGACAGCACCCCTAGTGGTAGACGTGAAAAGTAATATCAAGACAGAGGCAATCCGAGCGGCAGCTTCGCAAGCTGACGTTTCACTGGAAAATTCTATTCAAACGTAGTACAAAGCAAACCCCTCTTCCGGAAGTTCGATTGAGTTCAGTTTTACAATGATTTTTTTTCTTTAGATGACCACAACGAATAACGAGTTTCGTTTAAA